>VZRM01007745.1:982-204885 GCA_013397955.1 Grantiella picta | reverse complement strand
TCCTATACCTGGTTGCCTGGGATCGTATGCTTACCCTCATCTGGCTACCCCCTCCTGTCAGGTAGTTGAAAAAAGTGATAATATCCCCCTGAGCCTCCTATTCTCCAGGCTAAACAACCCCAACTCCCTCACTCCTCCTCATGGGGTTTGTCCTCGAAACCCTTCAGATCTTCCCTTGGAGCGGGCTGGGCGGCAGAGGGATCGGCTGGGGCTGTGGGGGCTGCGGATTGCCCGGCCCTGTTCCAGGGCGGGAGCGGCTGTTCCAGAGCCCAGCCCCGCGCTCAGCCCCGCTGCGGCTCAGGGCAGGCGGCGCGGGGGAGGTTTTCCAGAATTACGTTGGCGCACAATAGTTGAATGTGCCTGACAAAGCTCTCCGGAGCCGCTCTCCCAAAGTCCTCTCCGGACGTGAGCACCAGGGAAAGTCAGCGCAGGCGGATTCTGTAAACCGGAGCAAGTACGGCAGCAACCCGAGGAAGCTCAGCTGCTGCCTAAATATTCAAAGCTCATTGAAACACCCTCTGTTCTGTATCCGCTGCGAGCGGGGCTGAGAAGGCGGACAGTGCGGATGCAATACGCATTTGTGCTCCTTCCAGACTGAATCCCCTACTGGTGGAAATTTCCCCCAAGTTTTCAAGCATTTGTTGTGAACCTAATGCTTTCCCAGAAATCCTTTAACTTGCGAATAGTAATAAACGCCGTATCTCATTAAAAACAGGAAAGATAACTGAGCTCAATGGAATGTACAGCGAGCATTTAATGACACAGTTAACAAGAAAGAAGGCCGGGGGTGATGAGCTGAGGGGAAACATTCTGAGCATAAGTAAATTACAGAATATATTATAGACAGCATTCAGAAAAGTGAACACAAGCCGTGGAGAGCAGGAACTTAAGGTGTTTTGACGTCTCTATGTGTTTGAGCTTTAAGAAAAATGCCTGATGGACCTCAAGGGATGACAGCTATTTAGTAAGGACAGGTGACAAACCATCAAATGACACTAGGCCAAATAGGTAGGGTCTGTCTTGAAGAAGGGTCGTTTTTGTCCAGGGAAAAATGTTGGGGGCGGCAAAAAAAAAAAAAAAGAAAGGAGGAAGAAAACACTAGGTGTCAGTCTTGTTCCAGATCTGAATCTTCCTAGTGTTTTATTTAAGAAGCAGATTTTTATCAAGCAAATAATTGGAATTATTTTCTCCTTACAATGGTGTCAAGGATTATGGGATATATATGAGCTGTATGTGAAGAATGGAGGGCAGCAGCAGGAGACAAAGTATTTTATAGATAAAAATAAATTTTAAAATAATTTAAATATGTGGCAGAGGTTTTTTCCTGATGTGTTATACTACCATACATTTGTGTATGTTTAAAACAGGCACCTCCTTTTTAAAGGCAAGTAGTTTGTATTTTTTATTAACTTCTAAAACATACAGATCAGGCCTAATCCCCCTCTGCTCCTAAAGACTAGGAAATAGATTCTGTATGTACAAACATAATAGTAATATAGAACCTGTCATGTTAATTTTTTTTTAAAGTTTTCATTTTATATTGTAGAAATAGTCACTCTACAAAACCACTATAATCAGCAGCAAATCTTCGATGAGTTGGGATTTTTTTTTTTAAGGTTATGTTTTCTGGGGAAATACAATGTGTACCAATCTTTCTATTTAATGTATTTTTACTGGATAATTAATTTCATATAGATTTTTTTCTGCAATAGAACTGTGTTTGTGGACAAGAAGATGCAAACAGGAAGATGAGCAGATAAACCTTTGGGATTCTTGTGACATTGAAAACACAGGATATTTTTTTAAAGTGAAATAATAATGCAAACTAAATTATTTTTGATTCACATGTTGAGCAGCCCATTTGTGCCTACCTGCATCTCAGGTCTAAAGAAGAGGATCTTCCCTGGGGAATACCTTATAGTCCCTTATCTTGGGTTTCATCTAGGATGTGAGATTTATTTCTTCCAGTGTGCTTTAAATATTTCTGCTAGGCTTTGTGTTTACAGGAAGAACTAGAAAATTCCCAGTACAATTGATATTTCATGTGTAGGTAAGTAACACACTGAAGCAGGATCACAAATGCTGCCCATGTCTCTGATAGCAGATAGCTTCTTCAGCTGATAAAAATGTTGCCATCATTGTTTTTACGGCTTACAGTTCAGGGCCTTGACTGCACTAATCAGCCTTGATGAGCCCTGACCTGTGTCACGTGAGGCTTGAAGCCACAGCCTTTACCTGTGGGCCCAGGAACCCATTCCAGCTTTACCCTGGTCCTTCAGTCCCTTGCTGAGCTAACTCTCTGGGCTTATTAAAGAGCAGCTACTTCCTGAGGGATAGATATAATGACTGACTGGGAGGGCAAGGACATAATGAAAGTCCAGAGGTTGTAGCCAGTGGGGTTTCATAGTTCTGCCTGGAAAGGCAGTGAATGATGAAACTCAGAACCTTGGATGGTGCTCCAGGCTCTGGAGGAAAATGTGCTCTACTAATTACAGCTTTTTTTCTTTGTCCTTTGAAGTAGTGATGTTATCTGCCATGGTCTACTTCTGACTCACTATTCTAGGTCCTTTCTCTTTCCTTTGTCAGTCCTGTTATGTGAGCAAATACATTGCCACGGCGTAAGCCAAACTTGCTGCATGCCTGTTATTTTGTGACAATATTAGATGTAGGTCATTGGATAAAAAACAGGTCACAAAAAATGGAAGTTGATGCTATCCTCTTAGGTGTTCAAGGGCTTTCTGACGCGTCTGGTTGGTTCCAGTTTCCATATTTAAAACATAAACATAATAATATTTCATCCATAATCAGGCCATTATTATGCAATAGAATCAGAGCTTCTGTCCACCACATTCCTCCAAAACTTGCATGTATGTAAGTCAGCTATAAAATTGGAAGTACATTTTTGAATAGTTACTGTTTTCAGTCAATGAAGAAATCAGTAGCCCAGCTGTTGTTTTTGGAATCCTGTCTGTTTTATGAGGTGGGAAGAAATTAAAAGTAGAAAGTAGTTATATATAATATTTTTATATGTAATTCTGTATAAGATAGGTAATTACCTGAGATGTATTAGTGGCAACACTTTATATGTCATTTTTCTTATACTCAATCCAAAACCAAGTTTTATTACAAATGGGATAGTGAATTAGGTGAGCAAGATAACTTTTATGAGTCTTCTAACTACTATTTTTTATTTTTATTTCCCTTTTCTTTTCCTTGTAAAAAAGAGAAGATGGTTCCTGAATTCTCTGTTCTGGGGTCAAAAAACTACTGTAGGACCAAAGTGAATATAAGTGGAGATCAATAATGAGGGTAGTGATTTAGGAATTGAATTAGAATCTCTCTTAGGGTGCATCTTCCTTTGTTGAAATGCTAACTTGAGAAGTTTTAAGTCAGTTTTAGTAATACAGCGTTATCATTTGAAACACAGAATCATAGGAAGGTTTGGGTTGGAAAGGACCTTGAAGATCATCTAGTTCCAGCTGCCACCCCAGCACTGCCATGGGCAGGGATGCCACCCACTAGCTCAGGTTGCCCAGGGCCCCATCCAATCAGCTCTGATATAACATGACAGTTAATGACTAACTGTGCTCTTATACCATTTTCAAAGACAAACTTTATTGGACTGCAAAACAGCAGCAGAGTGTAATCTGGAGGATCAGTTTAACTTTGCTCTTGTGTATTAAAAAAACGCCACTGAGCTTGGTAGTACTGGTATTCAGACAAAGAGTTAAAGAACTGGGCTGTATTATTATTAACTGGGCTGTGTTTTGGGAAAGCTGTTTGTGATATGGTAAATAAAGATGCAAACTTACGTATTTGCAACAGGAATACCATTTTTATATCCTGAAATTTTGGGGTGTGCCTCTTTTAATAGTGGCTAGCCAGAGGATTGCAGAAGTTATGTAGTCTGTACATTCAACAAGCAGGAGGTCTGAGAAATGGAAGACTTACAGTCTTTTGCTCATGTATTATGGTTTTCTTTAATGAAAAGGAAATTAGTTAATATATCTGAATGGCAAAGCTACAAACCTGTGTATTAGTTAATCAAAGACTTATAAAAACTGTAATGTCATGACCACCTTCTCTTACATTTGCCGAAAACTAAAGTGGCAATAATAATTCAAGCAGAAGTGTATGCATTTTCTAGTTAGACTTTTGATTTTTTTTAACTGTCTTTGCAATATACTGCCCATTCACAAACACTCTGTAATCTACTTGTGTTCCATGTGATTCTCACAAACCCCATATCTATATAGAACACACTTAGATTATGCTTTGTGATATTCTTGTTTTGTCATCTTATTCATAGGGGATCCCTAGATAAGTTAGAAGAGAAAAAAGCTAAATGCTCATTGAAACATTCTGGCATTATCTGCTGAAATTCTGTTACTGAAACTAAGTTGGGGTTTTTTTGAATAATGTAACCAATGAACTTGAGTCACCTGTGAATTTATGTTCTGTTGTTGCATTTTGTGGTGCGTGAGATCTGATTGAAACTTTTCCAGTGTTTGAAGTATTGCCTGAAAAGTCTTGTCTGAACTAAGAATACTTTACCAGTGACAAATTGCACTCTGCTAAAAGACCATCTTGTACCAAAAACTCAAGTTTTTTCCCCTCTAATCCCCCAAAATTCATAAACAGCCTGCTTGAAGATATCTCAGTAGTTTATTTCTTTTCCAGTGTGCCTGAAGATCCCCCAAAATTCATAAACAGCCTGCTTGAAGATATCTCAGTAGTTTATTTCTTTTCCAGTGTGCCTGAAGATCCCCCAAAATTCATAAACAGCCTGCTTGAAGATATCTCAGTAGTTTATTTCTTTTCCAGTGTGCCTGAAGATCTGTGCTACTCTGGTCTGTCTGTGACACATCCAGGCCCAGTGTGTTCTCTGCTGTTTAGCAGAACAACCAAGAATGTTACTGTCCACCTGTCTGATAATACAGGCAACTTCTTCTAAGTACTTGTAGAAGCTTTTGCAATTTTCTTAATTTGCTTTGTATTTTCACTTAGTTTGTTCTTTTTTTTTCTGTGGAAATAAGGTGCCAGGACTTGCTCCAGCCCTTGCTCTTCTCTTTATTGTCCTAATAAGCTTGTCAATTTAATCAAAATTTTACATATAATTTAATTAATAGACTTTTTCTCTAATTGATGACCACATCAAGAAGAAATGATATAATGTTAACTGAGTTAAATTTATGTGTGAGTACATGTCTTTTCAGATATCAAACAATTGGCAGAAGTGGGTCCCTATGTCCTAGTCACAGAAAAGGTTCCAGCAGCATCTTGGACACTAGTGCCAGTGAATGAAGAAACTGTGCTTTGTCATTCCTTTGTGCAAGGATTTGTTTCATGCCTTTTCTGATTAATGTTCTTTCTGGGCTAAACGTCTTTTTCCTGCTTAGCATCTCCCAGCAACTGTGATCATTTTCATTTGTAGACTGCATTTCACAGCCTTCATTTCCTCTCATTCCTGGAGTGAAGATTCTTTCTGCCTCTGGAGAGTGAGAGTCTGAGAGTCTCCTTTTCTCTCAGCAATCAAGGGTTTGGTTTCCTTTTCCCAAGCTCTTACCTTCCTACATCTTTGCAGTGTTCCTTCTCCCAAGTGCCTTGTGGGCTTTCTTCTGTCCTGATCTTTTCCGTTGAGTGTTATTCTAAACAGTTCTTTGTCTCTCTTTGCCCTCACCAAGGTTTTTCTGTTTTCCTTTTGCCCTACCATTAACTGACACTAGATAATCCTCCTTCCCAATTCCAATAGTCCTCAGGAAGCTCTTTTTTTTAACCCACCACTGGCAAAGAGGAAGCTTCTTACCCAAGAAGGATGGCAAGTACTGCCAGGAGGTCAGACTGGAAAGCTGCCTACCTTTCCAGGTAGGGGCAAGGGGGAAGAAGCAGCCTCGTGGCCCCTCTGGCTGGCTGCAAGTCAGTGTGATCTGAGGTGGAGCTCTCAGCAGCTCCATGGGGTCTCCTGTACTGGCTGCAGTGATACATCAAAAGGGTGTTGAGCAGCTCTTGGCTTCCCTTACCTGTTTTTGCTCCCTTTTCCTCTTCTCTACCTCTCTTACTTCACCCTGCTTGGCCTTCTCCTCCTTCCCCTTCTCTTCTAGACTTGTTTAAACGTGTTCACTAACAGTTTTCTTCTCGCATAACACTTCACTGAAGCATTCTTTAAAAATCCCATGATCTTAATGGCTTCCCTTTTCTGTGTGTGCCCTTTTTTCTGCCCTTCCTGTCCTTTTATTTATTTTACTCTTACAAGCCTGGTCTCTTTGAAACAGTGTGCACATTAAAGAAAAAAGAAAGACCTGTAATATTGTCAGTTTTCTTCAGGCGCCTTTGCAGTGCATTTAGTGTAACTGAAGGGAATGGAGTCTCCTTGGATAAAGCAGGCAGACTGGATCCTGGACACAGCTCCTGGGCTCAGCTGTGCTCCTGTGCCCCGTGGCTCCATTCTGCTTTCAGCACAGCAGCAAAAACTGAGCGAAGATTTTCTTCATCTCTTATGGGCCCATCCTGCCTTAGAGAAGATTGCCAAAATAACAGAGCTTATGAAAGGTGCCGACTCTCTCTTCTCAGATGACCTCTGCAATCCTTTGGCAGTAAAGAAGGCAGCATGATTTAATCTTCAGGCAATCTACTACAACAGATCCTCGGCAATGCCTGTGCTCCTGCCTCTAGGCTGGCTCAGCGTCTACAGTGGAGAATTTGTAGCACCCAGCCGCTGGCGTCTTCTCCTGGCGGAAGCTCAACCATTTGAAGAGAAGGGGAGGAAAAAAAATCCCTGTCAGGATGTTTGCACATGCTGTTCTCTGCCTGCTCGCCTGGGTGTCTTGCTGAAGGACTGGGACATCTGCAGAGGAAGGAGAGCGGCAGCGGCTGCAGCGTGCCCTGTTCGGGGCTGAAGTTGCTCCAGCGCCGGGGGCTGTGAGTGCGCGCAGCCGGGAGGGGCGAGCGGCGGGGCCGGGATCGCGCTACCCGGAGCGTACACAGACAGACGTGGTTAGTATTCAAGCCTAATGGCCTCTGGCATAAACAACATTCATCAGCCCGCGACTTGCAATAGATCTAAAACCGCTCGCAGCAGCTCGACAGAGGAATGTAGTCGGGAAATGCACGTGAAAATGTGCAAGAAGATTGCCCAGCTCACTAAGGTAAGTCTCGCTGTTGCATCCTTTCCCGGGAGGTGAGGCTGCCCTGGCCGGGGGTGTCGAGGGTGTCTCGGAATTGTCTCCTCGGGTGCCCCTGACTGAGAGGAGGGAAGGGAAACGGGTCCTCTCTTTCTGGGCTGTTGCCGAGAATATCGGTGTGCGCAAACTTCCCTCCACACAGTTCCCCCGCGGGGGCTACAGCTCATCCTTGGGGGTTGCCTTTGTGGCAGACGATGGACGCCTCGCACTGAACTGCTCTAATTACCGTGCGACCATAACGAGAAGAGCTCCAGCTCCGAGAAGACGCGGCGTTCGTCTGGGAGGGATTGACAGTATCCGCTTTTCTTCTAGAATTACGAAGACTGCAAGTAATTTGCGGTTTTTAGGTTCTCAAGTAATATTGTTGCAAAGCTGCAGCCAACGCGTGATACTACAGTACAATAGTACTCTGACTCGCAGCTAATTGTTCCTGATGTGCATAAGTAGAGATACTTTAAATGACGTTTGTAAAAAACGAGAGTTGGAGAAGAGGCAGGACTAAATTACGTGGTATATTGGGCTTAAAACTTTTGGTCAATACTGAACTACTCTGTATTTTCTACACCATGTTAAGAAATAAGAGAAAATATGTAGGAAATGGCAGTTATCTATTAATCTATTCTTATGCTGAGTCTTTGTCAGTGAGGAAAACCTTTTTACTACTCTTGTTTACTAACACAGTCTTTACATGTTCTGTTACCTCACTGCAATTGATAGAGACATATTAGCAATGAAAAAACATTGACTAAAAATAGAGGTCAAAGAGTAAGAAGCCATTCAGATGTTCAAGTTAGAATGGCTTATTAGTTACAGTGCCATCGTGATAACTATGTGATAATGTGCATCATGTGTATCAATACATAAACAAGGGCTACCTCTAATTACATGTACTTCATCTTTTATAGTTACTGTATTGTATCAATACTTACTTTACAGGTTATTCGACTGTATTTTTAATAGTATTTTTGCACAATAAGATCCTTGCTTTTTGCCCATTGCAAACTGTTGCAAAAAAAAAAATGTTGCAATAAAGATGATTTATACCTGAAACTCAAAAAAAAGTACTTCTGAAAAGCAAATCATTATGTTTTGCAATGTGACTTCTAAGAAGCAATTTTTTCTGCAATAACACTGCACTTACAGAGAATTCATGGCACAACTAGAATTTAAATCATATGCTTTCCCTTCTGAATTCTGAGTAGACTAATGCTGTACCAGCAGCAAACATGCAGGAAGGAATTCTGATACCAGATCAGCTGAAAAATGGCTAGATGGGAAAATTGTTATAATAATTTTTGGCCTAGGAATTTTGAGAGCTTGCTTTTAAAGTACTGTTTTCTTGGTTACATTACAGTTAGGATAATTATAATAAAACCCCTTCTAAGTTTAAATGGCCCATTGTACTTTCCTTTTTGTTTTTAACCTAGTATGCAATACTGCTATGTGTTGTTGCACACCTGCAGCTTCCTGTCTCAGTGACTTTAGATTTTCATTGATGAGATAATGATCTCATTACTCATCCACTCAACATCTTTCTAGGTGAGATGAATACAAAATGTGTAAATTAGGTATAGGATATAGATCTTTACCTCCATTCTGTTTGTTATAGAGTCAGTAGGGGCCTCCTCCTACTCTCAAAGGCAAAGGAGGGGTGTGTAAAGTTTTCAATTGGAACCATGCTGTCTGAGGTGATGAGTTTCTATCCTTGTATGTAGTGCTGACTAAGTCTTAAGGTGTTGGTTGGTACAAGGAATCCCAACAGGTAACTTGGACAGAGACTCTCAGAGCTTCTCCCATTCTACTGCCCTGCTATTTCTGTTTTTGAAGAGGTAGAATATAGGAAGTTTTTGTACCTTCAGTCATGCATTTTTCTGTTCTGCACATTTTTGGCTGTAGCAGCAAAAAATTCAAACCTTTAGCAGTGATTTTTTTGCTTTGGGCCACAGACTACTAGTTTTTTGTAGCTCGTTTCTCTTGAAAGTGGTGTATTAGAATTGTATTCAATAGTAGCAGAATGCATGGCTTTGTAGTAGTAATTAAGTAATACCAATAATGAAGTTCAAACTTCTCCATCAGACACGGGACCTCTGGCATCCTGTTTCATGCTTCCCAGTTCTTTTTATTTCTGTACCTGTTTAGCAATAACATGGAGTTTAAGATATATGGTGACTTTTGTAAGACACTCTGGGTGTCAGTCCCTGTTGCTTCAAGCTACAGATTTCTAATATCTGCTGACTATTACAGGATTTTCATCTGCTTATGGTTTCTCAGGATAGTCCTTTTTACTTGAAATAGGATGAGAAATTCAAATGAACTCTTGAAGAAGAGCATGGAGGAAAGTGGATCAGCTTTCGTTAACAAAGGCAGTTCAGACAGGGCTGACAAGAACTCAATACACTGCAGATATCCATGTTATTCAGGCTTCTTTTCAAACCTCTGCCAGCGGAGCTCAAACCAAACCTGTTGTTCTGGACTGCAGTTCTGAAACAAAGCCTAATATGAATAACTAGGAAGGTTATGGTACCTAGTGATCAGAATGCTACCTAAACCTCAAAGCGGTTCTGTTTCCTTCCTAGAAACAAATTCCTGGATACCAGTGGAGGGGTACTTTTCAAAGAGAGAAGACAGTTTTCTCAAATAGTGTTTTTCTCGGGGTGGGGGGGAGGGGTTCATCTGACTCTATATTGCAAATTTGGGAGCCTTGTTGCAAGAAGCACATATTAAATTGCAGTATTACTGGTCAAGTAGATTGTTAGTTAAAAAAATTGTCAAGTAGTCTGGCAAGAATTTTGTGTGTATATGTTGGATACTGTGAGTCGTAACCAAGCAAGAGAGTGCTGATGCAAGGAAAAGTTAATTGCTGGTAAAAACGCATTTATGAACCCTTTTTTCCCTTTAGGGGAAAGAAATGTCAAAGAGAAGCAAGTGTGTTCCTCTTCTAGAAGCAGCAGCATAGGCAGATGTTCCTTAATGACTCTGTGTGGAGCAGTTCAAAACGTTACACGTTCTGACTGCCTATCACCACCCGCCACTAGGAGGTTTAACCCCTCAGCTCAGCAAGGTAGAAAATATCACCATTCTTTAATAAAATTCAGTGGAAAATCAGCCAGAAAAGCAAAACCACCTTCCTTAGTTATTTAAGGGAGGGATGGTTGACTTTTGCATGAAAATGTATGCTCATATTTAGTTCTGTTAGCTTCACTCTTGTGGGTGGAAATTTACTGAAGAATTACCAAGTGACCCGGTGCGTGTGCGAGGGCATAGTTTACACCACTCCAGTGTCTTGTACCAGGGCTATATATTAGGTCTTTTTAACCTTTCCTGCTTTATTTGCCATAAAGCTATCAGCCATGTTTTTGTTTGAGGACTGAAATAAGATCAAATTCTAATGGTTTATTATGGAAACCCCTAACAGCTGAGTAACTCTAACAGGGCACTTCTGTGGTCTACTCGTGTTCCTGTTGAATTATGCTGCCTTTTTCACATGGTTTAAGTTTATTGACCTTATTTACTGTGATGTGTTAACAGCACTCAGTAACCAAAGCTTACAGTGGTTCAGCTGTTTTGCAGTTAGTTATTATGCTACCAGAGTTCTCCTGTGTGCTTGAGGCTTTTTGATCTCAACTCTCTGGAGAGGTATTCAATATTCTACAGAAATGAAGCAAAATAGAATAGAATAAAAACTAGGATCATGCTTTTGGAGCAACAGTATTTTTCCTTTGGGCAAGGAATATAAAAAATTATTTCCATGTTGGCAAATAGAATCTTTTTATAAAACTGCTTAAATTATGTGCTAACAAGACCAATAAAATCAGCTGTCAATATCCCCATGTACTTTATGATGTTCTTGTTTTCATGATTTTTGTGTACAATTTGCCATCATGATTTCAAAGCTAGCATTATTTTTGCCTGTGAGCTGACAAGAATGTGCAGGGTAAGATTTCTTAATTTGCTATCACTATGTTTTCTGTACAGAAAGTTCCTCCCTTAAAGGGAACTCCTGGATTATTAAATGCTTGTGCAATGTGATAAAACTGTTGATCAGCTAGTCAAAAGCAGTATTAAAGTTGCTGCTTCTATTAGGAGACCTAGTATTTTACTTGGATGGCTAGAAATTATAATTTAAAGTATAAGAAAGGGGTCTATATATTGGAATTACTTCCTTACCATACAAATTTGGCACTAATTTTACCAAGATTGCAGAAAATCTGACTGCCTTAGTAACTGACAACTCAAGACTACTTTATAATGGAGAGTACATAATAAATTTAAGTATTTTTACCAAGGAATCCTAGTTAATGTTTATATACAAAATGTTTTGCATATTATTAATATGCAAATTACATGCAATAGGTAATAAAATATCTAATGATCTGTTAATTGCACAACAGAAAATTGAAAGCTTATAGCTTTTTCATGTTCTGTCTTTTTTTTAAGTGGGTAATATTTAAAAGTACCTTTTTCAGTGACACTACAGCAGTGCCTCTCTCCTAATATTTCCTTTAACCAGTATGTACATGCCAATGTTTTACAATTGTGAAAATTATACCGAGATTAGAAGTGAGTGCCAACTCAGTTGAAGACATCCTCACGTAAATAATTTGAGCTACGTATTTTAGGCTTTTGAACATTCCAGCATTGAATGTTGTATGTGAAATGATTTTTTCCATTAAGTATCATGCTCTTTTTTCCCCTGCAGCCGTCTCATCCTCATTAGTTGAAAGAGTGTCTATGTTTTATTAAAACAGCTGTAACACTGAGGTAGAACTCCCTCTGTTGCCACCTCTAGTGTCACATCTTAAACACGTTCGGTGTCTCACTGTTTTTCTTGCTGTACACAACAGGCTGTCTTTAGTCTGGTTCTGAAGACCACTTAACCTGTGCTTTTAAGTAGGAACAGATAGGCATGTGAGTTTTGGGTTTTTTGTTGTTTGGTTTTTTTTTTTTTTTTTGTGCTTAAAGCTGGCAGGAAGTCTGTGAATGTAGTTAGTGCAGTACCAAGACTGAGTTAATTTGTCCAACCCTACAGTGGGGCAAAGTAGCTCAAATTTTGCTGTGCTGGTTCAAACATGGCATGTTACTTAATGTATATTCATTTGTTTTCCACAGCTTGGAGACAGCAGAGCACACAGAACTCTGTTGCTGCAGAAATATTGCCTTTATTTCATAAAGAAACTGCAAATTGACTGTATGTTTTCAAACAGGGATTTTTTTCTTTCTTTCTTAAGTTAATGACCTGGGTGAAATTCTTCTGAAGGAAGATTATGCATTTTTTATGTGGTTATCATCCAGAACTTTGTATGACTTGCTTTTTAGGCACTTAAACACAGTTTTAACTTAAAACAGGTTACTACCAGAGAATTCTTCAGTTTTAATTATCTTTGGAAGCTACAGCATCTGGCTGTGACTATGCACCAACTGGCTGTAACTACATAACTGTCTTAGAGGGTTGTCAAAGAGCTACCTTTAAATGCAAATATGAGACTCAAATAATGAGTTGATTTACTTTTTTTCATTCAGCAAGAGAGAACTACTAGAATTTGGTAATAAGGCTGTTAGGAACTATAGCTAGTACTTTTATGTGTTTTACAGTATTGAAATGTTTTTACTAAGATGCTGATATACCTTAGTCTTTCATGAAAATAATTAATTGTCTTTAGACTACAAGACATTGCAATGCAACTCCAGTGCATTGCCACTACACTCTTTGCAAACTACATCCACTTTCTCTGATGATAAGTGGTGGTTAGATTTTCTTGGTTTTGTGATCGTTGATGCAATCCCAGGAGGTGTCAAGCATATGTTTAATAAGAATATCCTCCTGAAATGGGAATCTGAGTAGTGGCTATATTCAGTCTTGCTCCCTTTTACTGTAACAAATGTTTGTTTCAAAATGTCCTGAGTACATAAGTGATAGTGTAGTATTATAACGTTTACTGTTATATAGCCCTTTAGCTTCATAACAATATGTTGACTTGGGCTCCAGTGATGCTGCTTGGAAAGTGAGGAGAAAAACTGAAAGAAAAATATCTTTCAAAAAATAGTATGCTGAGGTGCACCTGGGACAGTAGCTTGATTCTGATGGTGCCCAGAGAGTTACAGGAATATGACCTGTATCTGGTGCTCTTGTCTAAAGTATTCTCACTGCCTTCAGTGACCTGTGAGATTTTCCAGAGATTGGCAGAGTATCTTAGTACTTCCTATCCCTAACTGGATTTTTATTCAATGCATTTTACAATCATTTCTTGAATCCATGTGATCTTTTAGTTAAATTCTCTTACATCAGCAAGAACTTAAATTTTGGTGCCTGTAGTAGCAGAAACTGGTATTATAAATTCATAGATACATGAGGGTTCTGATGTATAAAGAACTCTTTTAAATTTTAAAAAATCCTCTATGAGAATGCAAACTACAGGAACATAAGAATTTGGTCCAATCTGTATAATGCTTTAGTTTGGATTAGGAAGAAACAGGATTCATTTTATCTATGCTTATCATAGATCTACAAAAAGGGCAAACCTTGCAATAAATATTGTGTGTTAAATAAATTATAATTCTTGTCTCCCCAAAAATATGTATTTTTTGGGAAACTCTCTTTCACCTTGAGCTCTAATTAAATCAACAGTTCTACAATTTATATTTGTAAGACTTCCAAATTCTTCTATATATATAAAGTAAGTACTTGGAAAGATGGGAATCAAGTGAGAGCTTACTTGACAAGTCCCTTTGGGTATTGTATTTATTGCAAAATTGGACAATGTTGCTTTATTGTAATCTGAAAATCAGAAGGTATTTTGGAAGCATAAAATTTCAGGTAAGTATCTAGAATCATTTAAAAAAACCAACCAAACCAAACTTTTGGAAGCACTAAACATATGTCTTCGATTTAGACTACTTAAAGTTCTTTAAAAGTCTGGGATGTAATGAAACCTTCTGCAAAATAGAGTGTTATTTTGGCAAATGAATTCTGTCACCACTTTGTTTATATCTGGTTGATGAGATGCACTAGCTCCTATTTTTGAAGTCTAATAGAGACCAAACTTCTATAATCTAGATAGGTTTGTATCCTAGAAGAGCTTCATATGTAACAAAAAGCAGAGCTAAATTATCAGCGAATCTGACACAGAATTGGCGACTTGCTTGTGTACTAAAAATTTACCTGGTCTACAGTGCCAGCAATGGACAGAGGACACAGGTATAAAAGTGGCTTGTGTCAGACAGATTCTCTACTTCTTGTGCATTATACATCTGAAAGAGCTTCCTAAGATAATGTTGAACTCATCCAAGACTGTAATAGCCTAACATTTACAGGGATATTTGAGATCTTAAGGAGTTAAGCAAGCATTTCACCAAGACTGAGATTGCAAAATGTGAAGAGAAGGAACTCTGAAATCAAACAAATAGGCCTTTCTGCTTGCCTATGTATGTATGTGTTAGTTTACCTTGATTTTTCAGTATCTAAGCATAATCTTTTAAAGTTTTTCATCTAGTTCTGTGTTTTTTAATAGACGGACATTTTACCTAATTTAGCTTTTACTGAAAGATAATGTGATCCTCTGACAACATTTGTATACAGCTTAACCTGATAAATATGCTCAAGATGAATTTGCATCACCTCAGGGATAACAAAGAAGTAGAAATGTATTTCATGTAAATGCCATGATGACTGATTTTATTTATTCTAGCTCTCAATTGTGCACAGAATCTGCAAAAGATAATAGTGTGTTTTCTATCTAAGTTTTGAAAAATTATTTCAAATTTATGTAGAAAAGGGTTTTGACATATAAGATACAACATGAGCCAGGAACTGTAGAAAAGATTTACAACATCATGATGTAGGGAGGCAGATGCTACAAAGATCTGGGCTAGATCTTGCATTATTTCACATAGTAAATAATGACCTGGAAGCAAAAATAAGCATCATATTGAAATTAATAGATTATACTAATTCAAAGGGAGTAATAAACACCTAAAAAAATTGGAAGGAAATAAGGAATATAAATGGAAGATCAAATAAACTACATTCAGTTAATAAACACTCAATATCTGTTTTGGTTTGTAAATTGTTGGTAAAACAGCATGAAGTGGGTATATTGAAATTGAGTCAGTATGAAGTTAGACATTGGTGCAGGATGGAGAGAAACCCCAGAGAACAAGCAATTTATCAGTTTCAGCCTCTGAGAATGGAAACTTTTTTCCCTTTGCTTGGGACTCTCTCAGCTATGTAGAAGAAAGGAGAGCTAGAAGTGGGGTATGCAGAAAAAATATAAACCCATGAAGCAATTAATTTCACTTCTGTCACCTGATTTAGACACCTGTATTGGGAAAGGAAGTATTGTCCTTTGGAAGCACCTGTCTTTCTCCTTTGACCAACCTGGATTACATGTGTGATGATGCAACAGACGATGTTGGGTGAGATGAATCCCATCTCAGATGCAGGAAACATCTTCCTGAAAATGAAATGTGTAGGGTTACTCCAGTCATTTCCTTGCAGTAATTACTAGTGGCCTCCTCAGACCTTCTTCTGTGGTCACTATGTTTGAAAGCAACCAGTTTCTCTCAGAATTTCCATGTCAGATCTGGAGAAATCTTTAACATTTCCATAACTGTTTAGGAAGACAGGCGTTTCTTGCCGTGCTGAGGACCAGTCATAGCAGATGGATTTGTGACCTGTATAAAGAGAAGGGATTAAAGTTGAGTAGATTTTATAGAACAGTTCCAGAAGAAATTTCAGTAATAAACCACCTCAGGTTCTCCCAGCAGAGGAGTATCGTGATTTACAATATATCTTTGCTTTTCTGAAGTCATTGGGATGTAGTATTGGTGCCCAATATGTTATTCATATAGAGATAGCACAAAAAGTGGTTAGACATAGATTAAAAAGTTCAATAATTCTGGAGATATGTTTGGGTTTTCTATAACACAGATTAGACTTGTGACGCTTACTGCAGTCAAGACACTTATTGGACTCCCAATTAACTTTTGTGATTCTACAGTATATTTTTTGCTGTGTTGAAATTATTGGTGCCTTTTTGAGCACCTCTTCTGCTTGTGGAAATATTCTTGCAATATGGTTTTACCTTCATAATTCTTAAATTGCCTGGCAATTATTCTGCTTAGCTTATCAGAAGCTGTAAAATACAGATGAGGGACAGCTGGATGTCTCTTTAGTAAAATTTAGGCCAGGGCACATTTTATGTTAAATCACACCTGAGAGATTAAGTGCAATACATAAGCCACCACTTTCTATGCTCAGTATTACACTACACTTAGCGGGAAAATAAAAAAGCAAAAAATGGGATCAAATAAATGTACCTGTGTTATTTTCTTGTGTTAAATTTAAACAAAAGGTGGGGGGAAACAAAGAGAGTAGCAGAAAGAGGCAAAAACCACGCCAAAATATATTAGAAACCTGTAGATATTTTATGCTTATGCTTTCTTGATACATTTTAGTATTTCATTGTATTTATTGGGCTGGCTAGTAATACATGGTAAATGTAGGAAAAGGGGCAATATGTTCAAATTTTAAGAACGTGAAATAACTTGCCCTGTTCTACTGTGAATCTCTAGATAAGGCAAGCCTGTGGGACATTCAGGAGGCTGAGACATTGCACCATGACCTTCTGCACAAGAGATATCAGATCATCTAAACACAGGCAGATTTCATACAGAGCCATTGGCTACCTCTGTGCTGCACCACCTTACCCTTCCAGGGTCTGAAGGGCTTTATTATCATGGATGAAAGGATATAGATTCACCCTGAAATAAAAGAGAGCCTCCTGGAGCAAAATAATTTTTTATTATAGTGTAATTAAGATTCATTCTGGTACAGGATACAAGCAATACACCTCTTCTGAAACACTTTGGGATGTTTGGAGTGCCAATTTTTTTAAAGCTTCTATCGTATTACGTGATGCTACATATGTGTTTCTGTTACCAGCAGTTGCTGTAAATATTTGGACGCATGAAATCATTCCTGTGCTTTCAGGGAACCACAGAGAATGCAAAGAGAGAGATGAGACTTAGTTCTTTAGGTCCCAGGTCATACCTTGGAGCAGTATCATTAATCACCCATATATGAAATCAGCATAGGTGTCAAAATGGATCAGCACTGCAGACAATCATAGCCTAGGCCTGTACTTTGATTAAAAGACGTTATTCTTCAGTGTTAGAACATGGGGGACTTGTTAGAGTATCAATTAATGAATTGTGGAAGGTCGGTTTATTTTCTAGAAACCCTGTAGAGTTGGTGACAAAGGAGGCTAACGGATAGAGGAGCCATTTATTTAAATACCTGAAGTTATTTTTGATTTCTCTGTCCTTTGCTTTTAAAGAGACCATTTAAGGCTGGCATGTTTACAAATACCTCATTCTGCTCTCGTCTGGTTAGCAAGTACTCAAGAGAGTGCAAAGAAACAAATTCACCTGCTGGTGAAGACAATGCTGCTGGTACTAGTGAAAAGGAGATGATGCACTGAATCACCTGGCAGCAGTGAGCCCCTAGTAGATTTTTTCCTTAGTCATAAAAGTTTGTTTGCTTCCCTACTTTGTTTAGAGTGCTGCCAAGAGTACCCTGTTTGGTACTCCGATCCAGGGCCTTTTCTCATTCTTTTGTTTTTTGGGTTTTTTTATTTGCTTTTAACCCTTTTTCTGTCAGGAAAGTTTTGTGTCTACTAGCTTGGGCCTGAAGGAAGAAAATTTAATGTATTTTGGTTTTTAGATTCATCTTAGTGTTCTCACTCCTCACCTTCCATACCAAATGTCTTACTTCCTATTCAGCTAGAAAAGCAACCTGCTAGAACCATTTTTTCATTATGATAGTCAGGTGTCTCTAAGAGTAGTATTTAACACTACGGTAGGAAGAGACTCTTTTTTTATTTGAATGCTTCAGCTTTGTCTTCACTGTTGAGGTGCAGTTGAATGTTTTCTTTTTCCTTTTTTTTTTGGTTTGTTATTTTATGTCACCATAAGGAAAATGAAAAAGGAAATGCTGTTTAGATTTACAGTATTTGGAGGATAAAATAGGACAAATAAGATGTATTCACATTCACTGCACTGTTAATATTTGTGTGTGTGTGTAATAGTATTTTTATCAACTTGCCATCCAACACTCAGGTGCTATAAATTTAGTACAATGTTCCCCAATCCATTTGGTTTTGGAGAATTGTAAGGAGGCAGTAGCCATGGGTATTATGGTAGCAGCTCCAAGAGCAATGATGTGCTCTTTTCATTTGAAAGTTATTCTGTTTGTATTGTCAAATGATCCATTTTAGAGCTGCTTTTAAAAAGCTGTTTGTCAACACAACTGTTAAGGAATTTATACGACATTAATCTACACTTACAAGGTACAGGTGCTGAAATAAATTTTCAATATTTTTCCTTTCACCACATAAAGCCCCCAGTTCATCTCGTATAACTCCAGTCTTCAAAATGAGGTACCTGGAATAGGAATATAGTAGCTATATTCAGTAGGGAGTGAAAGACATGTGTGAAAGGCTTAAATTTCATAAAGTAGAGAGCAGCAGCCAACTCAAAATTAAATCTTTTAAGAAGGTTAAGATATGGAGGAGTCAGTTTCAGCACTCAAGCATGAAGAATAAATTTAAGGGTGTGCAAGTCAAAATGCTTCATTGTGGTTCTAGCCACTATTGAACAGAAGTGTATAAATAATAGGTGGGGCAGGGAGGCCAGTTTTTTCCATTCTTTTAGATAACTCACCTAAGGTACTGGTGGTGGTCTAATGCTTAGTGGCATTTAGAAAACCTGTATGATTTAAGTCAGATTTTAGAGGAATCCAAATTCCACTGTCAGCCTGAACACCAGATAATATGAGACAGGCCATAGTGATTTACTAGGTAAATTTATCATTGAGTGAAAGTCTGAGTTACAAAGGCTGTTCATTTCTGTTTTAATGGTGGAATGAAATACAGAAATATGATCATCAGCACCTGACCTAGTTAACTGAAGAGTTGCCCAACCTAATTACTGGTCATTCAGTGTGGAAAATGTGGGTGAGATTAATCTTCCTGAGTTTTTATGTCTTGGCTCCTGAATAGATAAGAAGTGTTCATGGAATGATTTTAGTTAATGAGATGAAGAATTCAGCTCAGTATACTGCAACTATTTCCATTTCAAAGGAAAATGGTTAAAAATAACAGAGAAGAATTAACAGCTTGTAATCTAAGGCCAAAAAATATACCTATCTAAATGTAGACAATAACTTCTTACCTGATATTCTTCTGAAATATGATACTATTATTATTTTTTGTCAGATGTTTATCCAGAAATTTATTCAGACCATGTTTTGCATTTGTGACTTTTTCAGGCTTCTGTACCTAATTCATTACTGCTAGGGAGGAAATTGTCTATACACAATATGTATTTGTGTGTTAGCTTTCATTTATGGTTGATTGAAATTCAATATGTTATTCATATACAGATAGCACAAGAAGTAGTCGGACATAGGTAAGCCAATTCAATAATTCTGAAGACATCTTCAGGGTTTATACAACACATTGCAGACTTGTGACACTTACTGTGGTCAAGACTCTTACTGGATTCTCAATTGAGGCTTGCCCTGCTGAAGGCTAGAAGATTACAGGGCCACAATTTTAGAATAATTAGAGTATTAATTGTGACCTTGTTTCTGTATTTATTTATTTACTTACTTACTTAAGGCTATCATTTTCTCTACGTGTAAGAATTGTCTAAGAATCTTTTTATTAACTTCTGTGGGCATGGGCCATACTGAAAATACCTGTTAAAACTTCTGTACAAATTCCTAACCTAGCTTTTTAGAGCAGTAATTTATCCTGAAAATACCCTAACCAGCCAAGCAAGTGGAAAACCTTCCTATATAATGTGTCATTTTACTTGAGTTAGATAACTGTGTCCAGTAGAAACTGGATTGGCCCCCATCCTAGTGGAGGTCTGAAAAGACAAGAATGTGTCTTTTCAAAGCAGTTACTATGTTGTGCAATTTTATGTAGCTGTCCTGTCAATTTAACATGGACATTTACTTTTCATTTCAGGCTACGGTGGGCTTCTAATAGCGTTTGCTTTTTGAAACAATAGTAGGGTGCTTGTACAACAGTTTCTGTAAGAGATATTTGGGGTATGTTATGGTAACAGATGAAGCCTGCTTAGGGTAATAATGTCTTGCAGCCATGAGAATTATTATTCTGTATTTTGTAAAAGAAAATAAAGAATTAGGGGGTTTACATCAGTTATTTGGAAAAATTATTTATTGTCATCAGAGAGTTGCTTGAATCTGCTAAAACCTGTTTTAAGATTTATAGCTGTTGCTGTAATGATGGAGGAAAAGCCCTGAAACACATTGCCTGAACACTTCTCAAAATGAAGCCAAAAGATGCTTGCAGTCAAGTAATACCTACCCTGAAATGCTGACCAAACTGACTTGTCAGGAATGTACACCAAGGAGTGCATCTTCCTTGGTGTTTTAACTGGAGCCGGGAGTGCAGAATTTAATCCACTTTTCAAACTTTCATTTAAATCACAAAGTGATTTTGGTCCACATGAACTGGATGTCAGAACCTTAGGTTTCACTGTTCAGATTTGCCACTACTGGTCCCCAGCACTTTGTCATGCTAAAGGCAGTGTGGCCTTTCGTAGTCCTGCTGCAATGAAGGCCAGATGAACTGGACTACAAATAAGAAGTTAGTTATCTAGAGAAGGGACTCAACTTCTTTCCTTGTATTAGAGATCAAACTAGTGGCATGACGTGAAAATTTTCTAGAATAAATAAGAAATTTCTGACAAAAAGTGAAAAAAAATAGTTTGTCACAGTATTGTCCTCCTTTCTTATAAGGTTTTGCAGTTTATAATTGTCTTTTCTGCTCCTAGTGGATAAAAAAACAAACAACACAAAGAACCACCACCACCACAAAAATATTAATCTATGGCAGTAATTCTCTTTTAGTGTTTAATACCTTGATAAGATAGTAACTGGATTAATGGCTACTGTTCGCTAGATACTTCACTTTTCTATTTTTCATGTTCAATAGGTGATATATGCCCTGAACACTAAGAATGATGAACATGAGGACAGTATACAGGCTCTGAGAGAGGCTCATGAGGAAGAAATTCAGAATATTCTTGCTGAGACAAGGGAAACTATTCTCCAGTGTAAAAGCAAAGTTGAAGAAGAACAGTTATTGAGAAAGCACATTCAGGCCCTTGAAATTGCAATAGAACAACACAAGAGATTGAAGGAAGAAGCCTTGGCAGAGTTGATGTTGTGTAAAAAGCAAGCAGAAGAGAAGGAGTCAAAAACAGAAGTGAAACAAGCACATACGGGCCTTTCTACAGACACAGTAGATACCAATGCAAGCTTTGAAAAAAAGCTTCTGCATTTAAACCAGGAGTTTGATGGACTGCTAAATGAATGCAAACCATTTAGAAGAGAAAATCTTAATAAAAAAGTAAATTTAGATGAAAAATGTAGTGTGGAAAGACATGCTGTAATAAATGAGGCAGAAAACCTGAGGAGTGAGAACCAGAAGGCAACTGAAGAATACACTCAGAAAACAAGCAAACTGCAAGCTCCTTATGAGACAGAAAAAGAGACTTTGAAAAAAGCTGTGCAGCAATCTGTGGTAGAAACAAATTGTCAGCAAAGAGAAACAGAGCAAAGGAAGAGCTCAGAGACTGAGGAAGGTTTTTTGCTGCAGCAGGTAAAGAAGCTGGAGGCAGACCTGGAGGAGAAAAGCCAGAAGATAAATGAGAGGAAGAAGCATTCCCAGAAGCTGAAGGAGAGAATACAGGTAGAGTATGAGACTGTAATCCCTATCTCTGCCTGAGAAAGTGAAAATTATCAGTTCTTTAAAATTTGGTAGAGGAGGTTCTTTTAAATATAATGTTGATTCAAATGCTTTTTAAGTAGTAAAGCAGTTTTAGAGGCTTAGAATGGAAATTGGAGGGATATAGTGCTGACAGCTTTAAAGAAAGAATTAAGATGATTAGTAACTCATTAGGAAAACACTTTGAACACTAGATTACGTATTCCTTGAGGAAGGAGTAAAGTAAAATTTATCTGTTGGCTGAGCAGAATTTTACCTTTCCTGCCCAGAAATGTGAAGAGAGCAGCAAACAGGCACTACTGCTACCAGTGACTGTTTACAGAGTACATTCTCCTTTTCCCTTGTGGTTGCCAATAGCTCAGTGCATGGATATAAACGGGGTTAGATAAGAGACCTGAGGTGGCAGTTGAGGAATAAAGTGCTTTGTATGACTCTTGCAGCAGTGGCTTGTACCAAGTGCCATTTAATGAAGTGTCCTTTACACTTGTGAAGTTTTATGTGCTGAGCTGTGAGACTGTGACTATTAGTTCTCACCTTGCACTTTGCCTGCCTATCCTCACTGCTGTGTATCTCATCCATTTGCAGCAGAGCTCTGCAACCCCTTCCTGGTTGCATCATGTGTTGGATGCAGTTTCAGAGGTTGGCATGTCATGGGCAATCTGCCAAACAGCTGCTTTTGGTACAGAAGGTCAGAGTGCAGGAGAGATGCTGATGAACTGTGCTGAAGATGAAGCACCCAGCACTGATCTGTGCTTGACAGTTCAGCTTCCTTCTGATACTTTTCGTCCTTTATATCACATAAACTCACCTACCAGACATGCCCCCCCAGCCCTGTGACAGCAATCTTGCATATTAGATAAGAAAACATCTTGAAGGTCTAGACTTGGAGCATTACAGAATGACAAAAATTGTTCCCTAATGGGAATGAATATTTACTTCCTTTAGAGGAAGAAAGCCCCAGAATTCTGCAGAGAGCAAGGTCAGCCCAGTCAGCTGTGTTCTTCCAAGACAGCTCTTAACTGTTTTCACCATCTGCCCTCGCATCTTGCTTGCCACTATCATTTTGCTGATGATGCAGAGTTTTGAGCTACTTCTTTAAGTGTGTTCTTAGAGGGAGTTCAGCCTTCAATACAGTCACTGCCTCTTTGTTTCACAAGATCAGAGGATGAATTGAATACACCTTCCCCAACATTATTCAGAATTCATTGTCTCAGTTTGTAGATCTGTAGCAGTACAACCTCTATCTTTTACAGAAATGTGGAGAGGATACAATGAATGGCAGAGATGCAGATAAGCCCCTTTTGAAAATTGAGTCAATCTGTAATATCTGTTTCAATAATAAAAAGTATCCTGGCTCTGTAGAAGTGTGAAGTGGTAGAGAGGATGAGACAAGGAAGATCTTGATTTTTTTCCTTGGTACTTAAGGTAACATTCAGGGGAAATGAAGAATAAACACATGAAAATTTATGCACATGTTTTACTCCTTTGATTTATTGTATAGAAAATGCAGTCATTTAGGAACAAATAATGTAAAATATGACAGGAAGTGGAAATAAAAGGGTGGTGTCATTAGCAACTTATTTTCTAAATTCAGTATCATCTGGGTAAAACTGAAATATTTTCTGAAGGACATATGTTCAACTTGTACATTTCAAATCCTCTAAGTCTGTGGAATGAGGCTGATTTACATACCACTGGAGCATATTGCCTTGAATCTTTGAAGAGATACCCTCAGACTAGGATAAATCTGGACGGAGGGAAAGAGTTAGACACGACATTATTTTCTGTTTCTTTACGGTTAAAATAAAAAAATTGAAGTTTCTCCTTTCTAAATTGACTGCTTCTTATGCCACCATTAAATATTACATTTTTTTCAGACTTCTATGGACAATGGAAGACAGGGAAATAGGAACATCTTTTTAATCAGAAAAAAGCATTCGTAAACACTGGCAGGAAAAGCTATTATATAAGGCTTGAAAGGTGAAAGGACTCTTGTTTAAACAAGATGAATTTTTTTGTTTTCTCCTTAGTGTATGCCAAGAGGTTTGAGACCTTTAGATGAAAGGCATTACACTAGTGCACATTTATTATTTTTACTGTAGAAGAGAGAGTACAAAGGTTGACAAGTCATTAATCGATCTGTTCAGTCTAGTTTTGGAAGAATTCTGGCATATATATCAGAGGTAAAAGTAACAAGCTTACCTTGAAGTGTTGAGCTACAGAGAGTGTTAAATACAAGTTAGCTTTAACCCTGAGGTTTTACTCGACGTTCATATAGGAGCAAATGGCAATTTTATGTGAGTGAGTATTGCAGTATTATGCTAGACATCTAAAACTGAAACTAGAACCTCCAGAAACAGAACATTAAATATGGTTTAATTTTTTTCCTTTAGTCACAGAAAGACAATTCCCAGCAAAGTCTGTAGCACCCAATTCTTTCTAAGTTTAGGCATCTGTATTATGGATTATGTTACAAATGGTTGTATTTGAACAACTGAAAAAAACACTAACTAATATTAATTAACTTTTGGCATAAATTGTAACGAAGTTAATGGAAGTATAACCTATTTCAAGTTTAGGATAATCTCAGACATCTTTTAGATGGTAGCTTCTGGTGGGTATTCACTTTACAATGATGCCAACTACATGTGAGGGAAGGGCTCCACATCACAAATATTCTGACATCAGAGACAGTTTAAAGGTATGGAAGAGCAAGAAATGCATTTAAACCAGCTCTGTGGGTGAAAGATGTCATGGAACACCAAGAGAGAAAATAACCATTTATAATATAACATATACAAGAATAACCATTTACAAGAAAATTACATGTATAATAAACTGTAAAGTAATGTCATGCATATTTTAGGATTTGGAAGTGTAGCTTAAGTGAACACAGCAAGAAATTCTGGGATCAAAATGTATAGTGAAAACAGAGGAAGAAGATCTAAGTGTAGTCAAAGGGAGAAATACACATCAAGAAAAGGAAATCCTGCATAAAGCAGGTAAGATGCTCATTAATGTCATTCTAAAGTATTTCCCATGTTAGTAGTCACTGATATTGGAAATTCTGCAAGTTATTTATGCTACTTGAAATGTAAATTTTGGAGCCACAGAAGATATGGAAACTATATTGGATTCCCAAAGCAAAGCTGTTAATAAAGTAGATGAACTGAAACATCAAATAATGCAACTGCAGCAAATGACTTGTACTAGAGTCAGAAAAAGAGAACTCTGAAGAAGTCCAAGAGCTTTAACAGGTGATTTTCTCTCAAATATTCAAAGGCATGGCATACCAAAAGTACTGAAATTAATGTCATTTTTCTTTTAAGATTAATGGTTTTTGGATTATTGTACTGTAGTCAATCCTGTAAGATTCCCAGGTCTCTGAGCTCATTCAGTGGAACACTGACGTTCATAAACTGAAGTACATGAGCTGCAAAGACAACAAAGGAGCTACAGATATCCTTGGGCGAGAGCAGGACATAGTACTCAACTGCTTGTGTAACCAAAACCTTAAAGAGAACAATGTCCAGGGCAACCTTTCTCTGTTGAGGTCAAGTTGGAATACTGATTTATTTGTTTTTAAGTACAGAAATATATTTTTAATAAATATAAAGATAATTTATTATATAAATATAGAAATATATAATTCTAGGAACATGTGTATCCTGAGAGTACCCTCTTTACAATATCTCCCCTTAAGCAATTGTCCAGCTCTGAATCTTTTCTATATATTTTCTTCTCTTAGCTGTTGTGCTACCATTCAGGAAAATTAGACTTGGCATCAGAGTCAGCAAATAATCTACTGTACTTTTTCACAGGACTAAGGTTGTCCTTGAGGAAGCCTGTGTGGTTGGAAGTTACACACCCAAGCTCAAACTAGAATAGCAAAAACCCCAGATTGTTCCTAGACTGCAGGAGAAGCTTACCATTCTGAATCAGTACAGTTCTACATTTTTAACTAAAATAAAGCCGATATTTTTCAATGGAATATTTCCACCTAAATAGCATATTCACTATAAAACAGACTACTGGAACCCCAGAGTTCCACCCTGGGTTTTTTTTTTCATACAATATATATCTACAGTGTTTTACAGACTATGAAAACTGTAGCTGTTTACAAGGAGGGTATGAATAAAAGAGACAGAGAACTTTCTTTGTAAAGTCAAGCATCAGTCCCATAAGGAAAAGATTTGTCTGAAGGAATAGCTGTTAAAAAGGATAGTAGATCATGTAATGAAAGATACAAAGGAAATCAGGCCAGTCTAAAACTTCATAGAATCTGAAAAAAATGCAGAAGGTGGGAATGTTCTTCTATTTATAGATGCTTTAATTCATCTGGTTTTAATCTTATTGGTCACAGTGACATCATTTGAATTATGCTCCTTTGAATTAACATAAAGAGCCAGGATTTTCTCGCTACAGAAAAAAGAAAAAAAAAGGTCAGACTGATATATTTCTGTGAAAAGCTCCAGAGACAGGAAGGTGAATTTATCCTTGATGTGATAAACAGCCTTCTTAGCAGTACTTATCCTTGCATGCTTTGCATGTGGCTGTTGGAGTGATTTATATAAGTTCCTTCCTGAAGAAGAATGTATTGTGGGTATTATTCCAATTTTTGACTTAAATTTTCATGGATTGCTGCTGTGACATACTCAGATAAATTGATTTAATCAAAATTTTGCATTGTTTAGGCAGAGGTTCTAATTCTGCAAAGTAATTCAGATGCATGTGTTACCAATGAAATGACAGCTATTTACAAAAGCATGTGCATATATATCTATATATATACACGTATATGTGCCCTTATTTAACTTTAGTCAGAAAGAATGCCCATCTTCTTGTAGATGCAAATAGCTTACCTGAGCAATACCTTTTTTTCAGTGTGTTTTAAGTGGCGGAGCTATTATTTTTGTTATTGATATGTGTTGGCATTGATTAGCTTAAGAGATTCTTCAAAGAATTTCACTTCCATCAGAACTAATGTCTGTGACTGAATCCTTTGGCTTTAGGAAATTTGCAGTCTCTAATGTTTCTGTGCAGTAGAAACCTAAACGTGAGCTGAATTCTATTCAAATAGAGGAGAACCTTGGAATTCATGTTTAGTTTTAAGCATTGTGCTTTAATTCTTAGTGAGGCTCACAAGTCAGTGCATGTCCAATCCAAGGGGTTTGCCAAATTTGAGAATAAGCTAAGGGGAAAGACTTGTGTGTTTGTCAAAAATCTCGTAGACAGAAAAAGAAGATTAATTTGAGCAGTTTGTAGAATGGGACAACCAGACTACTTGTCAAGTGGTTTTTAGACCCTTCTTGGTGCTAAGAATGAACTTCTACCCATTTTCTGCAGTTAACACTGGTATAACTTTCTCAGTTCAACATTTACTTGAGAATAATCAAACACTTGCTGACAAGTTGTGAAGTCATAAAAGCAAGCAGCTGCTGTCCCTAAATGTTGAGTTTCATTGTACCTGCCTGCTCTTGGAGACTAGGAATGGTGTTTAGTGCTTGTCAGAAGAATTAATTTCCATGAAACTGCTGGAGTTCATGCATTTAATGCAATCTTATTTCTCAGAATTGAACTCGGGTGAGTAAACTCTTTTATCTGCTTGTGGAAGGGCTCACATTTGATCAGTATGTGAAGATGCAGTGCTTCAAGGTACATAGTTACACTAGTGAAGCCTTATGAAAATTACTTTGCCTTTTATATAGTGTATTCTACTTATTATTAGCTTGTACATGTATGTTAGGCTGAGTGAGGCAGATTGAATTTAAGTATCAAACACTTCATACTTTAGAAAAAAGGTATAGTAGTGGACATTTATTACTTTTAAGCAATAAATATTATTGTTTATATCTTCTTAGAGATTCATATTAATTTAATCAGAAAAATATTGAGTTAGTCAAAAAAAGTACAATATTTTTCATTATTGATATTGTTTATGTCCTCTTACTCAACCTAAGGCCTGTAACAGCTGTTTAGGAAGTATAGTATCTATTTTTACAGATAGAAAAATTAAGATACAGGGAAGATAGTCCATTGACAGAGTTGAAGTGGGAATGTTGCACCTGATCTTCAGGTTTTAATTAAAAAGACTGTTATATCCTCTCCCTTTTGTACAGGCAAACTTCTCCCTTGCAATATTCGTGTGTCAGTTTAATTCCATCCTCTAATTTCTACCTAAGTTTTATCCAGGGTGGCGTGCTTGAGAAGGAGCTGTAGAGGATGGGGGAGGTGTTAAATAGTTTTGGTTTTTTTCTGCTTCCTTCATTTGCAGTGTCTGAAGACATGGAATATTTTTTGAGTCAGCAAATCGGCACAAATAGGAAGGGCAAGCACACAAATAAGCCTGTAATGCATATCACTTCAGGAAGTTTCTAGAAGTTGCACATTCAGTCTTTCTACATTAAGTAATTGCTAACACTTGCTACACACAATTGCTACAAGCTCTTGGTCACTGCCTTGCAACTGGTGTTATCATTGATTTTTTTAACTATTTCCAGCAACAAGGCGATTATATAATCCTCATTTTTTTATTTTTATCTGATTTTATTTTTACTTCCTCGCCATGATTTTTTTTTATTGATGCTATCAGATATTGCTTCCTTTGATTCTCTTTTCCACTAATTGCCCATTAGTTAGTCATCTTGTTATTTATATGGCCAATGTATATTTATGGTTTTTCAGATCTTGTGGGTGACTCTTGCATACTAAATTGTTTTTGAACATTAACACCATTCAAGGCAAAACAGTCTGACTCTTCATACTGTACAGTTTTACACCTTAAGGAAGCTTTCAGTAGAAGATTAGGATTATTTGAACTGTATTGTCTCACACTAATATTAGGAAGAACTGAACCAAACCAAACTGTTTATACTTTTTTAATTGAATAACACATGAATGACATTAAAAGACAGTAGCATGTACTATTGTATACAGTGCTGTATTATCAAGCCTAATGTAGAAGAAATGCATTCTTTTCCATGTTTTGTCCCAGATATTGCCTGCTCTTGTCTTTTTTATTTTTTTTTAATTTTAGGAGCTCCAGACACAGCTAGATGAATTTAAAAGAAGATCAGAGTGTGAACTAAAGCAACTAGAGAAAGAGAAAGAAGTACTAACTGGGAAACTTCAAAACTCTTCACTTGAGGTAAACTGGGCAAAAATGTAATGCAGTAATAAAAGGCCTCTTCATTTTTCATCCCATTGGAGAGGTTCTGATTAGATTTTAATACTATTTGTTGTGTCTATCACTCAATAAAATATGCAAGGACTCTGGATAGAAATAATGGAAATAACTGCTTCTAAATATCTATGAAGATTTTGACGAGCCTATTTATTTTGATAAATTTCCTATGTCACTCTTTGGAGACATGCTAGGGTAAGGCGTTTGGCTATATCAGAGTTGCAGGGTGACTCTGATTGCTTGTTTGTATATAGGACAAGGTGAGATTAGAACCTTTCTTACAGCTCCTGTTAGATTTCTGATTTTTTGTATATAGAATATGGCATAGAAATGTGTCTTCACTGATTCTAACCAATTTCACTTCCCTCAGGTTCAGTGGGAGTTTGCATGGCAACAATTCCGCAAAAGCTGAAGACCTAGATCTTCAGCTGACATTTGTAGACTCTCAGTGGCTGTAATAAGCTCTTGTTGAGTGTTTAAAGACAGAGACAGGACAAATAGGGTCATCAGGAGACTAAGCCAAATGTTGTCCTCCATCTACAATCTCCACTTTTCCACATGCCATTACTACCCATTGGTGTGCATGTTCCAGCAATCAGGGCGTGTTGTGCTCATTTACGATATGCAACACCTGTTTTTTCTCCCTTATGTGCTATACTAGCTGTACTAGTTATGAGTGCAGCATGGGCTTTCCTTTTTCATTTCTCCTGTAAAACATATTTATACATTCTGGTATCAAACAGTGATACTCTGACATTCTATCAGTTTCCCAGTCTTAGAAATACAGAATTTGAGTGAAGTTTAATATTCTGAAAGTTTCATCTACTTTTAAGTTCCCTTACACATTTCTGCATGCCACTGTTTCCTGCATTTTCTTCTCTGAGAGAATTTTGGGTCAATCCAATCTATGTTGACTTATCCAGAGTGAAGGGTTTACAACATGAAGCAATTATTCTTCAGGTTTTGCAGATGCAAAAAGTTAGATAGGGGGCCATCAAGTTACTTTTCTTGAAATCACATGTTCAAGACAGTAAAATATGAAAGAAACCTCTGTTTTCTAACTGCTCATCTGCTCACATCACAAGACCATGGTAAATTAGCAAATATACATTAAATATTTATATAAAAGAAATATAAATATACATATAAATATTAAATATTACATAGCATGCCATACGTTCATAATGCCGTGGTAAATATGAACAGATACACTAAGAAACATTTTATTGTATCTTAGAATGTAACTGCTCCCAAAAAGGAGGAAATGCTCCATTTGAAGAGAAACTTTTCATTATTCTTGATTACTCCAAAAGTTACTTTCTGAACTGATTACTTGCCAGTATTGCCAGGTCAGTGAAGTAGTTTCCACTTGTAATAATTTCCCTCTATATGTATATGAATAGTCACAGCCAAGAAAGCACCATTTACTATATAACATTATGTTTCACTGGGAGTATGATTGCCAGCTGGGAATCTTTGCAATGGCTCAGCCCAGAGCTTTCGCCTCAAAGGTTAGGCAATGTGCTGTTACTAATCCAGTTCTAACCTGGATACAGTTTCATGTCTAAAAATAGTTTCCTTGGCTGCCTAAGACCCGTTTTTGGTTGGGCTGACACAGCTAGAGCACTATGCAGAGTAGACAAAAGCATGATAATTTCATCTCTTTGGGGTTGTACTTCAAAGTGGCAATATTTCTGCATTAATAAGATTTTTGTAGATAACGAAATCAGACTTGCATCTCTTTGGTCATTTGGAAGGAAGGATGTGAGATCCTGTGTGGGTTGAATCCTAATTCATTAGGGCCCTTCCATTCCTCGCTTTTGCTCTACAGGATCTCTTCACATTGTGTTAAAAGATTTTGGTGCCACAATATAAGAAAGATTTAAAGCTATTAGAAATTGTCCAAAGGATGGCTATAGAGATGGTGAAGGGTGTTGAGGGAAAGCTGTATGAGGAGCAGCTGAGGTCACTTGGTCTGTTCAGCCTGGAGAAGAGGAGACTGAGGGGAGACCTCACTGCAGTTACAACTTCCTTGTGAGGAGAAGAGGAGGAGCGGGCACTGATCTCTGTTCTGTGGTCACCAGAAGGGACAGGACCCAAGTGAGCAGCCTAAAGTTGTGTCAGAGGAGGCTAAAGTGTCGCTGTTGAACCACTAGTGAAGTGAAAGAACCAGGCCGAATCACAAGTGGCATAAATCTGATTTTATTATTTAATTCTAAAACTTATATAGACTTTTAAAGGTCGTTCGGATTGGGTCAATTCAAAACCTCCCCCTAGGCTGATTGGCCAGGCTTGAACCGCCTATCTTTCCAGAGACCGTTTCAATAACATCCAAACTTTATTTATAAAAAACACAGGAAGAAGAAGAGAAAATTCCCATGGGAAAGAGTCTGTGCTGCCACATTTAAGTTGGATATTAGAAAAATGTTTTTCTCCCAGAGGATGTTGGGACACTGGGACAGCTCCTCAGGGAAGTGGTCACAGCACCAAACCTGACAGAGTTTGAGAAGTGTTTAGCCAATGCTCTCAGGCACGTGGTGTGACTCCTGGGGATGGTGCTGTGCAAGGCCAGGAGTAGGACTTCTATGATCCTTGTGGGTCCCTTCCAACTCAGAATATTCTGTGATTCTGTGCTTCAATTCTGAAATTAGAAGACACATAAAATGGAATGGAAATGTATCATGATAGTAATGGCATATGAAATGAAGTTTTTTCAAGAATTTTTGTTTTGCAGCAGGAAAACATTATAAAATACAAAATTCCATCATGTTGCTGGTTTGTTCATCATAAAAGCATCCAAATACATTCTGGACTGATGCGAGTTGGCATAGTTTCATTGGCTTAAATGTTGCTTTACCAGCTTAAACAAATTGAGGGTCTGGCTATCTGTTTTGAAGTCAGGAAGCACAATAAAATACTTGGGCACTGCAAAACATTCCAGAAAAGTATTTTCACTGGTGGATTTGAAAACCTTTTGAATTGCAAGACAGGAGGATGAAACATGATAAGATGGAAATGTTTGTTTCTTGACCTCTAATATGTTAGTAGTAATAGAATTCATGAGAAAGAATGTGTTCATATGCCTGATATATTTCTGTGTGGCTTTTCCCAATAATCACTGAAAAATAATGGTTTTAAAACTACTTTTCTACCTGATTTCTTACTACATTGTGTTCTCTGTTGCTACCAATTTGCTGCTTAGCCTATTTCTAGTTAGTAGGATCTTTCATTTTATATTAGAAGTGCTCTGAACCAATAATTGTCTGTGAAGAGTTGAGGAAGTTTATAGTGTTGTGCCCACAGATGAAGTTTATATAGGCTTCTTTTCATCTTTTCTGCCCAGATAACTATTTGATTTTCTTCAGAAGTATTCCAAGTGACATTTTTCCTGTTTCAATTTTTTCTATTCTAAAATGTATACTGTATATACTCTATTCCTCTGGCACATTCTTTTTAGTCACTTTATTTTCAGGAAGCCCAGGGAAAAAATGCATGCTTGAGTGTAGTAATGCTAATGCATATTGTGTCAGCTCATAGGGAGGACTGCACAGCATTAAGTGTTTCACATCAAAAGTTAGTTTTATGAGGAACTGCAGTACCTAAAACTTCAGTATTTCCTTTCTTTATATAGGAAAACATTGGTTTGAGTTCAGTAGGTGTGAAGACAAAGTAATTTTTTTACCTGTAACCAGAAGCCAAAGTACCCCTTTGATTAAATCTTACGATTTACCACTTATTTTTTTTTAAGTAATAAAAAAAAAATCAGCAGCTCTGGAAACGAAAGTATTGTTGGCAACTGGCTCTGGCATCTGCCTATTCTTGGAGTGTATCCAGGCCACAGATAGATCCCATTACACAGATTTATGAAAGACAATTGATGTTTTTCATTATGAATAGTATTTGGTAATTATTGTTCACTAGCTTGATCAGATAATTTTTTGTGTGTGTGTGTGTTTAATTGGATGGCAACAGAAGAAGCCAAGAAACAACTGGATGAATAGTGAACTCAAATTCACAGCTTGAGCTAGGTGCTCTTTCAAATTAAATGAATCAGTTTCGTTGGATAGCTTCAGCACAGCCTTAAGCCTGCCTACTGGTTTGTGCCATATTATTGTGCAAATTGAACTATGGATTGCAGGTATGAGATGGAGATGATTTGAAATGTTTAAAAAGTTCTTGATGACCAATAGACAGTATATGCAAAAGGGTTGTCATTCTTCGCTGAAAAAAAGGCTCCTTGCACAAAACAAGCATTTTGCTATTTTTTCATGGAGCAGCACAAGCTCATAAAATGTATTCAACTGTACATAATTCCTCTCCATTGTGAATGCAGCCATTAATCCTATTCTACTGACTTACTTTTCTGGAAGGTGGCTCAGCTGAAGCAAATATTAGACCAACAAGCAAATAATTTCAAGGAGTCACTGAAGAAACATAATCTACAGTCCAACAAAGAAAAAGAGAAACTTTTGCAGGATCTTCAAAACACCATTAAAGAAAACCAAAATGTTAAACTGCAGTTGGAGGCATCACATCAGAAAGTCTTAAAAATGTTGGAGAAAAGCAAGAATGAGGAACTCAAGGTCAGTTTAGTACATACAAATGTAAAAAAAAAAAATTGTATTTACAGCATGAACCTTTTTAGTGAGAGCCAATAATCAAAACTTAGTTATTTCCAGTTATCTTAACAATGGGTTGCCATTGTTGCACACAATGAATTATTCTGTGATTTTGAAACATCATCATCATCATCAGGCTGGGAGGCAGGGGGATTGGTGGTTTGTGGGGTTTTTGGTTTGGTTTTTTATGATTTTAACATTTTAACTTAGACCACAGTGTGAATAAATGTTTCATAAACTAATATATCCTACAGTTAGACTGCAATGAATACAAGCTCATTTATCTGTGCCCCTAGTTCAGAAATATAAGGGAATTCCTATGTGTATTAATAACTGTTTTCTTATTTTTCATTCGTTATGAATTTAAACATAAATACTTAAGAAGTTATAATAGACACATATAGTGATGTGTGTTGCCTTATATACCTTCAAGAAATCAATTCAGTAAGTGTATCAGCAAAGCTTTTAGAGGTTCAAGTGGATTTATTTCAGTGACAAAATGTTAATGCAATATACTGAAGTTCTAAAGACTGTTGCTGTTTGAGAAAAAATCAACTTGGAAAATGTACATGTGATTGTGACATGGAGTTCAGATATCACCGTTGATTCTTTCAGCATAGAGAACCTTATAAAACATAGGTAATAAAACCACCCTAAGTAGAATTTAATATCCTGTTTATATACTCCAAATAAAATTCCAGTTTTAACAAAACCAAGCAGACGCAGTGAGTTGGTAAGAATGAAACTGGGGCCAGGAGTTTGCTTTCAGAGTCACTACAGAGCAACTGCTCCATCATTTACAGTGTACCAGTAGTACTTCTAATGACCGTGGAAGCTTGAGCCTAGAATGATACAAAGACAGATAGAAGCCTTTGTCTGACACAGTGATAAGCAATGACAAACAGGTCAAATCTGGGGGCTTTGTATGTTGAATAGTAAAACTTCCTTTCTCATGTAAAATAGTGCAAAGTGTTATTATTTCTTCATGCACAACAAATCTAAGAGGCAATACGCTGATAATTAATCTTGTACCTATTTGGTGTTAATTTTTAACTTCAGCTCATTTTTATGCTGGCATTGTTAAAATGTCTTGTAAAGTGATGAAAATTAAAGTTATACTATGAAAGGCCAGATTCTTCCTAGCATTACAACTAAAACAACAAACTGATAAATAGGTTCAAATTATTTTGGTTTTTTGGGGGGGACTTTTGCTTACAGGAGGCAGAAGAACGTTTGAAAAGGGAATTTAATGAGACTTTCAAGATCCAACATCAATCTCACAGGCTGGAAATACAAACCTTGGAAGAGAAAGCAAAGAAAGAATTACATGATGAGCTTGAGCAGATACAGAAGCAGCAAACCCTGTTGCTAGGTATAGTATCTCATGTCATGCAGAGTTCCCACTGCTTCATTATGTGTATGCTGAGAACCACTGACTTTCATCCCAATCATGTTCTTTCCCATCTTTTGGGAACTCAGGTTTTTGTGAATCTCCTTTTTCATACCCTGCAATTTCAGCAATACAGACTTAATATTCATTGTTAACCAAGCCCTCAAGTGTCGGCAGCAAAATATTGCTGAGAGAATAGTCTGCGGTAGAACCTTCAAGTATGTAGTATCAGGTATATATTAGGTAGTATGTTAGATTGGAAAATACCTGTTAGTTTGTATGAATTTACTCTTTTTTTCTGTTTGGAAGAATTATTATATGTGCTTCAAGTCTGTTCAGCAGTGGAGATCAGTTGCTCCCTATGTATTGTTTAGTCAGTTTTGAAAGTGCCCTAAGCTGCTCAGAACTAAACAGAACATTGCAGTAGGAAGACAGGTAATATCTCCAGATTTAATCTCAGGTTATCTATAAAATGTTTTTTTAATTAAAGAATAATCTGAAAGTATTTTAAGTACAAACTGAATTTTCTTCGTTTTTTTTCCCCAGTAATTAAAATTTGCTAGAAAGTTTTCTTGCTCTCTAAAGTTTTTACATTCAATTGATGGATTCTCTTCCTCAAGAAAAATTGTAGGGAGACAACAGATAAAAACTTCATTCTTCTTGTGCTTGATCCATCCCAAAACTTGTACCCAATAGACACAAAAGTTTTAGCAAATGAGAGATGAGCTCACATAAGTGTTCTTCTCTTACATAACCAGAACTCTCCTCAGTCTGCCTTATGGCCCTCTATAGAACACCAGTAGAATTAACAGGGAAGCTCAGTGGTGCTGCAGCAAAGTTCTAGATTAGAAGAAGCAATTGTGATCATGTAGTCTGCAATGTAACTGCCACAGAATTCCCTCTCTGACTCTGACACAGAGTCATTGTTATTGTAGCTCCCTATCATCTTACTGTTGCTTAACTGGGTTACCGCTCTAGTAATAGGAGGCCATTATGCTTAACGGGGAAGGAGTTGAGAAACAAAGCCAAATACAGTGTATTAATGTTTTCATCTACATTCTTTGTATCTGCCTTCCCCATCCAGCTGGCCTCTGACTGCCTAAATGATTGTCTGTCTGACTGTTACTAGGATCTCTAAGAACGGAACTCTCTGAGCAACAGACATCATGCACAAACCTAAAGAAACAAATAGAAGAACTACAAATGGAGCTGAGGAGTGTGAGGACACTGAAGAAGCAACAGGCAAGAGACCAGTTTGTACTTCATTGCCATGTTGTGTTTAGCAAAAGCAATACTATGAAATGTCTCTCTCCAATGATAATAAAAGTGTACCATTTCTTAGAGATAGAATGGGTTCTTCCTTCATGTCTCATTTTAAATGTTTATCATTTTTTCCCTATCAGCAGGATTTTTCTTTCCAATTAAAGATCAGCATCTAAAACAGAAGTAAATGAATGAATGTTACAATGAAATAAATACTATGGGGACCACAGAATATATTCAGGAGATTTTGTGTGGGAAGATAGAAACAGGCTAGGTGCAGCCTAGACCTAGATAAGTTACAGCTGTGTCCTTAAACAAGCGAGATAAACAACTTTGTAGGAAAAAGAAGCAGAGAATGTGAACATGTATGACCAAGTAGAAGAGGCATGTGTGGATAGTTTGCTAATCAATTGTAATGGAAAAAGGAGCACCTGTCATGCATGTGGAAAAAAAAGGGTAGAAAAGGTTGTACCGTGGGCTAATAAACTGCTGATGCCTATCTGCTGATGCTTGTCACCATCTTAAGTGTCAGCCCTGAGTCCACTGTCAATTTTAATCACAGATTTTGTTTTGCACATATGTAGCATGGCACATAGAATTGAAAAATCAAATCACAAAAACTTAATGCACATAGTTCCAGCAAGATGTTAACATTGAAAAGTAAGAGGCTGTAAATAACTAAATGTGGCCTTTTTCTTAGGAAGGAAGTAGCCAAAGCCAGATCAGATCTCTTCACGATGAACTGGGAAAATGTCAGAGTGAAATTTCTGAACTCAAGAAAGAAAATTTACTTCTGAAAGACACAATGGAGCTACTCAGTGCTGAGTTGGAGTCACAGAAGCAAGAAGCTGCGCAGTTTCAGGACAGAGATAAACAGCATAGAAGGTTTGCCTTGATTTCACACTTGACAGTGCTATCTAAAGATTTAATAATAACGCCAACATGAATGGTGTTCCAAGTCTAATGCATGTCAGAATCTTTCCTTTCTAAGGTACTAATATTAGAAACTAGGAATTTTGCAAAAGCAGTAGTTAATTTTACTTTTTCCTCCAGCCATAACAGATGCATTTGAACTCATTAGATGTCTCAGAAAAATATGTCTAGTGTATCCCCACAGGAGTGACCTGAGAAAATCTGCATAATGTCAGCCTTTGAAAGGCACTGGAAGACATAAATCCCAAACTCACTAAAGAACTATTAAAAAAATGTAAAAGTATCTGAAATAAATATCAGGTTTTCATACATACTCTCTTTAGCTGAAACCAACAGTTTGTTAACTCTGAAGGGGCCACTTGAGAATGCCATATGCACCCTGTAAGAGTTTGCTTTGGCTGTAGCAGCCAGCTTTCCACAGGGGAAGTAAGGGCAATGGCAGTGGACACTGACAGTGCCTCTGGGCTGATGGTGAGCCTGGTGCTGTGAGATGCTGTCAGGGCCAGGTGATTTGTAGTCTTGGCTGTCTTATAGAAGGTGGACCATGTCTTGGTGTAGCCACAGGCTCAACACGTGGTGCAAATGGGTTTTCCCAATAGTGTACAGAAAAAGTGCAGAATCCCAGAATCAATTAGGTTGGAAAAGACCTCCGAGATCATTGAGTCCAACCAATGACCAATCCCACTGTGCTAACTAGACCATGGCACTGGGTGCCGCATCCAGTCTTTCCTTAAATACCTCTGACCAGCCCATTCCAATGTCTAATTACCCTTCCTTTGGAGAAATCCTTCCTAATATCCAACCTAAACATCCCCTGGTGCAGCTTGCAAAGGAGACAAGACTGGGTTCACTGCCCACTGCATTTGTATGGCTGTTGAATCCTTTGAAATTTCTGGATGAACATGCTTAACACATTCTCTTTTCAAAGAGACTGAGGGATCTGGTGCGTGGTACCTTTCAATTCATTTTTGCAATGGTGTAGAATCTATGCCCCTAACTACACAAGCTGTATATATAAAAGGATTTCTGAAGAGTGTGCCCTTAAAGGAATCTTTAAAATTATAGCCCATATAGTCTAGAGAAAAGCACTCAGTGGATAGAATGTCTCTTTGCAGACTGTCAGAGTAGCCAGAGTAATTCCATTCCTGTCTACCAGTCAGTAGATATTTAGAGAATGAGAAACTTCTTTTTTTGTCATTGCACTCTTTGGAGAGTTACTTCAAAGTGAATTTCATTTCAAGCTTTTGAAGCAAGATCAACAGAGAGAATTGCAAACCAGAGAGTTTCATCAATGCCCTCCAGCTACCTTGAAGGAATTTAGAGCCTCTGTTCATGAAGAGAAGAATTATTCACGTGTCAGCAATGAGGTCTAAAAGGCCTCAAATGCTAAGGCTGCTGGGCTGGAGGATTTTCTTTACAGGCAATAAATTGTGTAGCTCTACCACAGTAAGCATTTGAGAAGGAAGCGTTAATGGAAATTACGTAAGGAGAAATCCTTCAAATAACTGGAGTTAGGACCAAAGCACTAGAGTGGACCTAGGCACCTGATACATGCTGCTCTGAAATTAACCCATGGAAGACCTGGAACCTTAACTTGTGGCTCTTGTTTTGCTTTTGCAGCACTAATAATTTGTAGGGGAATGGTTAAATTGGTGCATAAGAATAACTGCTATTTTTACTTTTAACAATAGTGACCCTGTCTTATGCCACATAGTTTCTTTTCTGATTTGAAAGCTGATAGTGGCTTGTTATTTGCATGTGAAATTTTTTTATAACAAATTAGTTTAAATTACTAGTTCTACTCTTGCTAAGTAATTGAAACCAGTAATCTGATTGAAGTAATAATTCCCATTTTGATTCTCTTGAATTGTGTTAAATCCACCTCCAGTTCAGAAAGCTTTTACAGGGATTAGGATGAGAGAAGACAAAGGTGTTTTTATGGGAAGAGAGAACAAGTCCCAAAATGGCTGTTCTGAAGGAGAACATTCTACTCCTAAAGATTCATTTCAGGGATTTTATTCCCTTTTCTACCCATATTCTTCTGCTTCTTATGTTATGCTAAATGCCAAATGAGTCACACCCATGGCTGTGCTCTTAACCTCAAGGAGAGAAACCTTTTGGCCTTTTCTGAAGCCTTTCAAAAATAAGTGAAACAGGCTTGGAAACACATTAAAAAGAAAATAGGGAGAAACAAAAGGTAAACTGAATATATTTTGTGAAAATTACGATTGTTAATATGCTGAGTTGAGCATCTTTATTTTAATCAGTAAACCATAGAACACAGGCTCTCCATTGAATTAATGAAAAAGTTTCTCCAAGGTTTAACAAAGCATTAGCAGACAAAAACTAAACTGTGATTCTTCAATAGATGTCTATTGCTTTTGGGATTTGTATTAAAAAGCAATAGGCTAGAGGAAATGTTAGGCATTTTTTAGTTTTCAGTTTATGGTGTTAATCATATAACAGTATCTTTCAAAACAGGTTGTCTGAAAAAGATAAATGTTATAGTTAAAAGCATTGTAACAACATTTCTTCACTTTTTTTTTAAAGTTTTAGGATGATGATAGGAAGTATTAAATATTTCTGGTGCCATGATGTGGTGAAATATATAATGAAAGCCTCATCTTAAAATCCCAGATATTTCAACATAATTTTGCTTAATACAAATAAGTTTCTATGGTACTTGGTCGCATTTTATTGTTAGGATTGATGTACAAACTAATCCTAGACAGAATATCAATAGCATCATTATACAGAATAGACCTTCCATTTCTTGAAGGGTGAAGCTCAAGTACTTTTCAAAACAATTTTTCTCTTCTTCAGTGTTAAGATTTTTTCTCAGATTGCTACCAAAATGTCAAAGTAAAATCAGTAGGCGGGAGCCAGATCTTTGCCCAGTTAACTACCTTTGCAGTCAAGACAACACCTCAAAACTACATGCTTTGATCAATGATAATAAACTAGTATTGAAACATGGGAATTCAGACATATTTTAATACCAATGAAAGGCTACTGGTAGAAGACCTCAATATCAAGCATAAAAAAGAACTGGACATACTGAAACGAGATCACCGGAAGGAAATTGAGAACATATTATCTGATTTCAGCAGCACTCAGGCACATCTCCAAGCAAAGATTTTCTCCTTAGAAACTACGTAAGTAATTTAAATAAACTCTAGCTCATGCTGGCAGTGAGTTCTGTTTGAATTTGTTATTCTTAGTATATACAATTTTTGTATTAATCATAAGTAAAATATCATGAGGATTAAAATAGAAATGTACAGGTATTGTCTTTGCAATCCAAAAAGACCCAGATTCTTTGTAATAAATTTTGGATATTGTTTGATCCACAACACAATACATGAAGTTTTACTAAGCTAAATTAAAAATTGTGTGTAGGCTCTAGAAGTTTTATGCAATGCAAAATTATCTTTTTCACAGATAATACCAGAGGCCTTGATCCATGATCTTGTACTTAATTTTGTTCAGCAGAGCAGCATTTTTGAGTAAAACTTAACCTCATTCTCACTCCCTTGAATATTTTTTAGGACAAACCCCCAATTTCTTGTGTAAATAAACACACTTTACAGCCCCCTGTGGAGTTAATTAGTTATGTGGTACTTCAGACTGTGCAGGAGAGACCCCTCAGAAATAATTCCAGTGACTATATATATCCCTTGTTCTTTTCACTTTAACCCAACTGTGCAGCAGAGGTCCTTGCGTGTAAGCAGGCCTCTAAACTTTAAACCTCTCAGATGTAAAGATTTATCTTTTTATTTAAACTCTGAGATAACTCTAAGATGATAAGAGTGGGGGTTGGTCCTCTCAAAAAATGTTTACCCATACATAAAAAAACACCCCCACAAAATGGTGGTTTGTATTCTGTAATACATTTCTCAGTATGTGTCCTGGTTAGGGCAGGTGAACTTCATGGCATTCAGTTTCTCAAACAGCAAAATCCATGAACTTGGCTGATAAAATAATGACTTGTGTTCTCATGGTCAATCAAATGTATGTTTCCACACCATATCTAAGAATGTGTAATTAGTATTTGAATCTTTCCCCCCGATTAAGGAATTAAAAAAGCTGAACTCAGATTACAGGTTTTGACTTAGCAGGTTCCCTAAAGCAGCATGTATATCCAAACCTCTCATCATGAAATTTACAGGAACTGAGTATTTCTGAGGATTCTAAAGTTGGTGGGTCAGAAAAGAGAACAAATAGATTGATACAGATACGTATAGATACTGTGACATAGATTTTTTTTTTTTAGGAAACTAGACTAGCAACATGATGTGCAAGCTCATTACTATTTTACACAGGGGCTGCATTTTACACTGGACAGGTGTTGTGGATTAACCCTGGCAATTTATTTTGGAACTCCAGAAGATTCTATGCTTTTACATAAACCATGTACAAATGCCCATTAAAAAAAGTGCTGTTTTATCAGAAAGGCCTGGCTATGTCCCTGTAGTTTAGGCTTGGAAGTTTGGGCAGAGTATAGCCCAAGTGCCTCTTGAACCTAATCTGAGGAAGTTTTTTCTGGTCTTCATTTTCTTTGGTACAGACTTAAAGAATTAGAAGAAAAGTCAAGGAAGTGGGAGTCCAGGTCTGAAGATACACACCTTATAAACTGTCTGCAAGACAAATTAAGTGAAAGAGAAGAGATTATCAAACAGCTGGTGGTAAGATTGCCTTTTATATGTACATATATATTTTAGAATCTGTTGGAAGCCTCTATTCAGTGTTTCACACATTGCTTCGGACCTGTTGTTTCTGTTCTGGAAAACTTTGACAAATGTAGCTTTCCATACCAGCCTCCAACAAATACATGTTTCCATACACATAACTTTGTCTCCATTCAGGAAGGAAGAAAATGTCAGCATTCACTTTCAGCCAACACTGAATCTTACAGGAATCGGTCATTTTCTTTCAACCCTAAAACAGCATGCTTGACTCCCTCCGTGAAGGTAAGATGGGCAATGCAATTAAAATCACAAATTGTGATCATGTTTATTACTATTTGAATCAGACAAGCAACCAGGACAATAAAAGTGCTATCAATTTCTTATTATAATGTTATTCAGTAGAATTCTTTCCGGTAAGCCCACCTACAGTCAGTTGCTGAGCATAAGAGAAATTCAGTAGAAGTATATAGTCAGCATAGATAACAGGTGTTAAAGCCAATATAAAACACTAGAACTCTGACATCAGTCTTCTACTGGAATAAGCATGGCCCTTGCTTGCAGATTTGGGAGTTGCTAATTTGGATATGGCATGCATCAAGGAAAATAATGCATCTGTTTGGGTTGCTCAGTATCTGCTCTTTGTTCTGCCAGCCCCTCTGCATGATGCTGCCTACAAATAGCCATAGAAAGAAGAGAGGTCAAGTTGGTGGAAAGCACCTTGATGTGTCTAAAATCTCAGGGTCAAATACACAGGTTGTTTTAATTGGATGACAAAATCCATGGATACTCACAACATACCCTGAGAATTTATTTTAAAGGCCTATAGAAAAAGATAGAAACCTTCCCATTTGGGTGTTCCCCACAAGACATTTGGGAATGAGGTACTGTTGAGGTTTTATAGTATAAATTGTAAAGAATGTGTTCGTAATAAAATTTTCTGTTACGATAAAAAGCAGCAGAAGAAAACGGTTGAGGTGCCCAGTCGTGTTGTCAGTGTTCCGAATTTAGCTTCCTACGCAAAGAGCTTTTTGAGCTGTGACTTGAGATCAAAAAGAAGTGCTCCTCAAATAACAAAATCTACAAGCTTAGACCGGAGTCCTGGCTGCCTCAGGGTGGGCTCTCCACCAGCACAGTCCTCAGACAGCAGTGCTGCTACCAGGTATTTGTCCATTTTGTATGACAATAAATGAATGAACATTTAGAATCTTGTAGGCAATTCAAACACATTAGACATTTGGAAATACACAACGATGTAAGGTTCCTACTGTGCAGTGAACTCTATGTGTGTGGTTTTCTGCAGACAGACACAGAACTTTACTACAAAAGTAGGCTGTAATCCCTGCCCAGCAGAGCTTATGCTTGCAATCCCTCCTGGTAGGAAAAAAAAAAAAAAACCAAACAAAGAAAACCAAACCAACCAACAAAAAACAAAACAACAACAAAAAAACCCAAACAAAAAACCCCAAAAAATCCCAAATAACAAAACAAACAGCAAAAAACCCCAAAGAACAACAAACCAAAACCCAAACAAACCTTTAAAAAGGAGTTGCAAATATTTAAATAACAATGTAGTTAATTGTGAACATGGCATCTATCAGTGGTTCTATTAACGATGTGTCTTCTATCTTATTTATGCTGCCTCACCTGGCACTTGGCAGATTTAGATGGCATATTTTTATTTTAGGAGATATTTGAATGAATCTAGACTAATCATTTGGCAAAGGTTAGAGACTTAAGAACTGATCAGCAGATACTTGAATAAACTTCTCTCTGAAGAGCTTAAATTCTTCAAAATTATGAGTTATTTAAACAATGTTCAGTGTTTTATAACATGAACTCTTTTCAAGAAATAGTTAAAAATGTATGTAGCTAATATATGGTTAAAAAATCCCCAAACCTTACCACTGTATTTCAGGACAAAATCCAGCCTTCTTGTCTGTCTCCTGGTGGAGAGTAGTTATGCTGTAAATTATGTGCAAGAGAGTTCTTTCCTTGGGGGCAGATGGTGCTGACTACTGACAAAAACAACCTGGGATACAGGCTTGGATCCTGTTTGGCCATTCCCACATCTTAAAGATATAAACATGCTGTGTCAGGCCAGATGGCTGCCAAGACAAATGGGATTTCTGTTTTAAAGGGAAACAAACACACAGGGAGACTGAGGGTAGCTTGGTTGCTACACACTTAATTCTTTCAAATCAGTCAATCACAAGTCCTACTTGCTATCATATTATTTTAAAAAATCATTATTTAAAAAGAATCCTGAATGATGGAAAATCAAGGACTATGTAATAGGATTGATTATGAATGCCAGCTAGTGCTCAGATTAATCTTTCAGTTTCAAATGGAACTTTTACCGAACATTTTTAATGCATAAATTGTACTTCATATTTTAAGAGTGAATTGCAGCTGCCATTCTGATTTTCAAGACTTCATATTCTTTAAGCATCCTTTTGTTTTATTTTTTGGGATGTCAAGTTAAGAACTATGTTCAAGTATTTCTCCATAGCTTTTCAGCTCTGCTTCATGCTTTTCTTCATCTTACAACCAGTGCTGCTAGTCCAGTTATCTGGCTGGCACGGATCCCACTAAAATTGTAGCTGGCATCTTTTGGCCTCATACATTCATGGGAGCACAGAACCATTCATAGGATCATGACTTCTTCTGGGAAAATTATTGCATATTGATAAGATTGTGAGTTAGTAGATCAGTGATGGTAATGCCTATTTGTTTATACAGGACACATGGCAATGAACCACCACAAACCAAAGACGACCAAAACCAAGACCCTCAGCCTCAAGAATGGTTTACTAAATATTTTTCATTTTAAAACAAACTATTTCTGTACTTCTCAGAATTACTATAAAAGTAATTCCTGTTTGCTTTTCAGGAATTATAATCCAGTAGATGATTTAAGGAAAGGAGTAAAAAAAAAGTAATTTCTAAGTAAACAGTTAGGAATACCTGCACTCTCTTACATCTTAATAACTATGGAGTTATAAGGCATGAATTTCAGAAAAATGCATTTTTAACAACTTCTGTAAAAAATGAAGAGTCTGCATACTGTTATGTGAAAAGACTTTTTAATCAAGAGACTGTACCCCTCCACAATTTCATTAAATATGCAATTTGGACTCTGATACCTCCTGACAATTTGGCACCAGCTGAAAAAAGATCTTCTGTACATTTATAGATTTGCATCATCAGCTGTTTAAAGTAAGTTCTGCATATAATAATGTAATTTTAAAAGTTTTTAATGCTTTTTGTTAAATGAATCTTAAGCTGTACAGCATGTGGTACACCTTCAAAAATAGCATGTTTATAGCAGGCTGGTTTAGAAATAATTTCTGTTTTGCTTTATAAACTGTTTTGTATAGTCAGCATTGCTGTGTAATATTCCCACTGAATATATTTCAATTGAATATATTTCAATATATGTATCAGCCTGATAAATTAGGATGATAAGTATGAACATTAAAGCTTGTACATTTTTGAAAAACACAGAAATTGGATAGAGTGCTATGTTTTGCTGAAGTGAGTCAGACTCATACATTGAGTTCCAGAGGAATGGCAACTACATACTTTTACATGTTATCTCAATAATAGTTTTGTGCCCACCTAAATGCAAAAAGGGGGAATGACTACATTTATCAGATCACGCTAACTCATTGCTGGGAGGAAAGAATCCACAAAGAAGTTTACTCTTGGGTAATTAAGCATGAAAGGCAAGAAAATGCACAACCAGCAGCCTGGTATTTAACACAGATGACAGTTCCTCTTCAGTTGCTGTACAGTTTGAATCCCCATTTAATTTCAACCAGCAGGGCCCAGCTACCTAAAAAAAATTTCCTCGTCCAGCCTAATCTCTTCTTACATGCAACAGCCAGCAAGAGATCCACCAAGAGATGCAAACACTTCATACAAAACAACCACTGCATCTCACGGGTGGAAGGAAGAGCAGAACACTCCTACAGGCGAGTATTTTTCATCCCAGTTATTTGGTATTTTTTCCACGAGGAACTGCTTGATTGGAAAAGTGACTCTGGCATTAGATTTGGCAAAAAGGTACTCTTCATAGTTGTAATCAGAAAGAGATTAAATAGTGTCCAGTAACACTGAAGAGTGCCTGTGAGCATGGAAATGTACTGGACTGTTTTTGTTATTTTTCACTGACTCTGCCCCAAGAACACTAGAAATTTCAAGACACAATTAGGCATTCTTCTTTCTATGGTTACAACAAATAATTAGTTAAATCTGCCCCCCAAAAATTATGTATAGAAAAGTAGTTTTTCTGGTTATATGGATGAATTAAATTTGTTGCTTAGTAATACACAGACAGAACTCTTTTACCATTTCTACCTCCAAAATATTTTTGGCTATATTTAGCTTATTAAATAGAGCACTGCAATAGAAGCTAATTCTGTATAGTGGACAGTGCTGGTGACCCTACCTCCACAATAAGTGGTCTTTACTTTGGGGGTAAGTATTTTGGACCACCTCTACAGTAGCCTGAGAGACAGAACATCAGTAACATTAGCCCTGCATTACATATCCCACCTTTTTGTGTGCATTTTTCCATTTCAATTCATCCTATAAGAACCAAATTTTTGTATATCCCAAGACACCTTCTACAACGTGAGCCAAGTCTGATGGAGAATGACAAGTGACTTAAAAAAAAAAAGTGCTCTGACCTTCTTAGAGATGATTCTAAGGGTGTTCCTGCAGTGGTACTCATTGATAATTAACATTTAAACATTCCAGTAAAATCTAACACTAATATTTGCAAGTATTTTGATCATACCAAAATGACAGAAGGGAATGCAAGGGCTACCCTCTCTAGAAAGAACAGAATGCATTCAGGGAGACATGCTTCTACAAGAAAGACCCTGAACAGCAACTCTGAATATTTTCCATTGAAATATAAAAACAATCCATACTTCTGCAATAAAAGAAAAAGAAGATAATTTATTTGGCTTGTTTTAACTATATTTGCAGTAAAAAGTACATTATACAAAAAGCATACAAAGAACACCATTGCTTTTAGAATATTGAGCTGTGTAAAACTGAAGATTATGTTTGCTTCATTGGAGCAGGAATATTCGCAGATGCTTGTTCCAGGTATGCTAATGGACCTTGAGGCATTTCTGCAGGCTTTTTGTGCTGTACACTGATGTCTTCCAGGACTTGTTGCCAGTGTCTCAGTTTACTCAAATGCTTCTGAATTAATGCTTCTTTTCTCTGCAATTCATTTCTTAATTCTGAAACATCCTGTGGATGAAAAAGTAATGAATCAGTAAATAGACAGTATTCCTGAGAATAACAGCCTCACATAAAGAGCATGTAACTTTTTTAGACCTCGAGTTTTCAAGCTGATCTTACAGTGGAAAAATGGAATAATGGAAACGTGTCTAATGATACAAAGAGAAATCACTGTGAATGCACTAGTGCCATTTACCAAGGTCACGTATTTCAGAGATCATCACCCCCAGCAAAATCTGACTAATTAGTTTGTCTCTTCCAATGAATTACCAGCTGTGTTCCAATACTCCACAGAGCAGCATCCAGCTTCTCCAGGTTTCAGGAGAGTATTATGGTAACAGTCAAGTTCTACCAACTTAAGGTACAGCATCATGCTGAGAAACCCAAAATTAATGTGAACAAGGTGATTAAGGTACATATCTTGTCTGATGTAGCACAAGACAGGTAAATTAACATACCTCTTTAATTACTTGTTCTGGTTTCTGGACTGATAGCTGCAGTCTTTTTTGTAGAAAAAAGCATTCAGTCTGTCTTGCAACATCCAGAAACTTTTGGATGCACTGATCAACACCTAGACATAGAACAATATTGAAAGAACAGATTAAAAAAAAAATACGACTGCAGGCTAGTAATGGTAGTGGTCTATTAAAAACACTTTTCACAGTACTTTCTACAATGAAAATCTTCAGAATATCTAAAATTACATATTTGTAAAACCAGTATGTGCATTAAGTCTCTGTGTAAGACACTGCTTTGCAAACTTATAACTTCGTTTTTAAGTGCAGGACAGTAATGCCTCCTCCCAGGTTTTATTACATTTCTGACAATGACAAGGAGTAAAAAAATAATTCATGGAACTTGGTTGAATAAAGAAAATATTTCTGCGTGCCTAAGCAACAAGCTCAGTGTAGGACTCTAAAATATACACATATTGAGGAGAATATTATGCCTCCATATTGTACACACTACTGTTAGGCAATAAAAGCTGTTCCATGCCAACACATGAACATCACCAAATATCCAGAAAGTTTTGAAAAGCATTTATGCCGATTTTGAAACGCCACTTCTTGAGTACAGCTCCAAATAATTTTCAGGGGCAAGTGCACTTCTAAGAAGTAGTCAAGGGCTGCTTTTCAAGCTCCTGTTCATACCATATTTATTCCGCTTCCACAGAGGTGCGTCACTCAAGCCCCGAAGCACCGCTACCGAGCAGCCAGGCCTGGCCTGTCCCACCTCCTGTTTCTGCTTCACCCACATCCGAACGCATCGCATCACGCATCACCTCCCTGGTGTCTGCAACACGTATTTCGCTGCACGCAGTATAACCACACCCGACCTCAGGAGGCAAGCGGCACACTCAGACCTTCCCACACTCAGCCCTTCCCACCGGACCATTGCGGGTGGGTTTCTCTCCTGCCACAGCTCTCAGCAGCGCTCCCCCCCGCTCCTCCCCCGGGCTCACCGGTGCGGATCTCCTCCTGGTCCGTGCCGTTCACGTAGTCCTGGCTCACCAGCGAGGCAAAGCAGGCCTGCGGGAGAAGGAAGCACCGCGCTGAGCGCCTGCGGGGGGCCGGCACGGCAGCGCCCGCCCGCGGCCGCCCCCCTCACCTCAAAGGACGCTTCCAGCTCGTCCACCAGCGTGTTGTTGGGGTTGCGCGGCCCCGCGGGCGGCGGGATGAGGCCGGGCGGGCCGGGNGGCGGGTTTGGCACCGCCCCGCCCGCTGAGGACAGACAGCTCCGGCGGCAGGGCCGGCCGAGGGCAGCGAGCTCGCCGTCAGCACGGAGCAGCCGGGCGGGGAAGCGACCTCTGCACATCAGCCCGTCCGATCCCCCTGCCAAGGCAGGGCCAGCTGGAGCAGGCCACGCAGGAACACGTCCAGGTGGATTTTGAATCTCCAGCCAAAGAGAGTCCACGACCTCCCTGGGCTGCCTGTTGCAGTGCTTTGCCAGTCTCAAGGTAAAAGTTTTCCTCACGTTGAGCTGGAACTTTCGGTGGTTTAGTTTATGGCCATTGCTCCTCGTCCTGCCATTGGGCACCACTGAAAATAGTCTGGCACCATCCTCTTGGCACCTGTCTTAGAGATATTTTAATATATTGATGAGATCCTTTCTCAGTCTTCTCTGCTCCAAACGAAACATACCCAGCTCCTTCATAAGGCAGATGTTGCAGACCCTCCGTCACCTTTGTAGCCCTCTGCTGGACCCTCTCCAATAGCTCTATGTCCTTCTTGTACTGAAGAGCCCAGAACTGGACAGACCACAAGTGGCCTCCCTAGGGCAGAGGAGGTGGGGAGGATCACCTCCCTCAACCTGCTGGCCACACTCTTCCTGCTGAACCCCAGGATACCATTGGCCCTGCTGGTAACAAGGCAAGCAGAGATGGCAAAGCCACCCTTCCCAGCAGGACCTTTCTCCTCCAGCCTTTGCCTGCCTGTGTCTCACAGGTACCACCCTGGCTAAGCACTGTTTCAGCATCACTTGTTCCAAAACAGCATTTAACGAAAAACTCCATATAACCCACCCTAAAGCAAAACAAATCCCCACCCTATGGGCTTGGATCCCCTGAACTGTCAAGAAAACATCACCCCACGTTTTAAGTGTCAGGTCTGTTTGAAGTTTGAACTGATTCTGGGAATACTGTCCCTGCTTGGAGTGTGACCACCTCACACCAGGAAAGAGGGGAACAATCAGAATGACAAAAAGCATGTGACATGAGGGCAGGATCCCCAAAAACCCTACAAACACTAACTTGCATTCACTAACATTCTGTGAAAGAGTTACAAGATACACTCTTGTTGACATGTTTAGAACTTACTATATAATTTTGTACTGAAGCCATGCTATTCACACTAATTGCAACAGCAAAAATGTCTGATGCAGCGTAATTTCTGCCTCAGTACATACCAAAAGCAGTTTGGTTTTTCTAAGACAAAAATGTCAGAATGGTGTTTTTATGAACACCTTTGCAGACTTACCGTTCACACCACGTACAGTTCACCCAAAACTGAAGCACAGCTATAATCTATTGATTATTCTCTCTCAATCAAAACTCACATCCAAACAAGGTATTTATTGTTTACAATAATTATGCCTATTTTCCATATAAAATAGACATCTTGATAATTTCCATTATCATGTTTTGTATTAAATATCTCAATAGTTCAAACTGAATAATTTTTATTTTAAGCTGCATAATATGAAATGACAAATCTCAAAGTTGAGATAGTGTTACCCAAGTAATAATTTATAAAATGCATTTTTTGTAAATTGCTGTAGTGAAAATATGCTTGGGGCATTCATTTATGAATAATACCTTTTAAGATTTTTTTTCCTTAAGGCAGAGTGGATGATTTTAGAACAAGTATTTTTATTTGGCATTGTGCTTGTCTTGACTTAATCGAGCCGCAAACTCTACAAGCGTTCTCGTGGGCCGCCCTGCCATGCCCTTCCGGAGATAAGGCACCTCATCTTTATTTGACATCACCCCAGCTATATCCAAATGGGCCCAGTGAGAGGCAGTCACAAATTCCTTCAGGAATGCAGCAGCTGTACATGCTCCTCCAGCTCTGTGGGAAGCAGAAAAATGTGTTGTTTCTAAAGCAAATCCAAGAGGACACATATTAAATGAATATGCTGAAAGAAAGGGATACATGAAAGATACTGGTTCATCTTACCTGCTGTACTTTCCAATGTTACTCACATCTGCAAGAGGACAGTCTGTTACTTGTTTTGTGTAATGTTCAAAAAGAGGCATCCTCCAAACTCTGTCCCCTGTCAAAATGCTGGCCTGAAAAGGAAACAATGACAGTTCCTCATTTCATGCATGCTTCTTTTTGTTTAGATTTTATCACTCTAAAAATCTTCAGCCCAATATAATATTAGGTTTTTGGCAACTCACAAGGCCTCTCTGAATTTCTGCCTCAGGGTTGTTAAGCAAGATCTATTACCTTTTTAACATGAACTAATTACTGCCAGTAGTCCAGAGGTTATACATATGCAATAAATTATCAGAACATGCAGATCCTTGAGATGTTTGATGTATGATATTACATTTCACTGAAAAGCTAGTAATTAATAATCAACATTAATTATTTCCAAGTAAATATATAGCACTGACATGATTCCTCTAACATTTCAAAATGTATAACATCTTTCAGATTTGCATAAAGACTTTCAGTAATGTACTAACTTTTCAATAAGATACATCACTGAATTATTACTATTATGATTTAATAATAATGCAGGTGGCTTACCTCATAGAGGTGAGTCCAAAGCCAAGATGAATTTGTGAACACTCCAGTTGCAGCAGATCCCAATGCAACATCCATGGCACCTAAAGAAACACACCTTCAAGTTCATATGACAAAGACAAAGGTGGACTTGAACTATTGCCTGCACCCTGACTCCTCACAGAACTTTCTATTCTTAATTCGCTTTATCAGTAACAGAAATTAATCAGACTGAAAAACCTGAAGACTTTGGTACACTCACATTTTTGAAAGTCTGAACACTTGCAAAATATTTATATATTGTAAAAAATACCAGAAATCATAAAATTGTTTCCCATGAAATGAAATTTTCTGATTTCAGCTTGACATTTCTTTGAAATATTTCTAAGATAATGTATTAAACAATAACAGTCTCCTCTAAAAAAATCTAGGTATTATTTTCATGTAGAAAATACATGTGAATGGCCTTTTTCCATTTTATAGATATCTATAATTTTTGAGTGGATACTTTTGTGAATTTCACTTCCATAGATTTTCGCACATCATGTGTAAATTTACATTATTAAATGTTTACTTCATTAAAATAATCCTTATCAAAATACTAAACCATGGGATTACAGACATATTTATCTATTTGATGCCCAGAACTGCTTCTCTAATACCAAAACTCAATCTTCAGTAAGATGAAAAAAAAAAGTAGTTTAACAAAATATGTCAAAGAGATTTCCATGGGAGCCCTCCTTCTTCCTTCTCGGTGGCCAAGGATCCCAGTTTTATACAAGCCAACAATCTTAAAATCAGTTTCCCTTCTGTCTATTGAAACTTTCCACGGCATTTGAACTGGTAAAACTGATGGAACATAATGTAAAGCACTAGCAAGGAACCTATATATGCATAATTATTTTGCTTAGCATATTCATTAAGCAACACAGTGGAGTCCTGTCTGAATTACTCCTCCGTGTTTGCTTTTATTTCATCTACAGTCACCTCACCCATGACAGCCTGTTAGTGAGTTCATGAGCTGCATACACAATTGCTGGTTTTAAATTTAAATTTACTACTTCCTTATTATGCAACTGTAGAGATGAAACAATTAAAACACATTTCATAATGACTAAAAGTATGCAAACTGCACAAAAAAAAGGAGGTACTTCAGTCAAACAAATTCTTGGGAAGATGATGATGACAGTCCTGTCATCACAGAGGCCTGAGCTAGCTCACATAGTGGGAGAACTGGCACTGGTTAGGTCAGATCTCAGGCACTCAGCAAGCCATTCAGGAACCTATCTGGCCTCCAGCATGGTCTGTGCCATATGGACCAGGCAGGATTCTTCCATGAACATGGCACTACCTTTGCATCACAAAGCCCTGGGAGCTGGGAGGGTTTAGCTCAGAAATGGAAGAAGCACAGGAAAACACTGTGGTGAAACATTGAAGTTTGTGTAGGTTTTCCTGCTCTTGGTTCCAGCCTGGCTGGCCCAGCCCAACTTCATCTCCACTGCTGAGCACATACCCTGCATGTCCCTTCTCCACTCCAGAGACACACAAGCTGTGCTTGCTGTTGTCCTGAAACATGTAAAATTATCTCAGTTGCCTCTGAATTAAGGGCTTATACACACAGTGCAACTAATCCACAGCCCAACTAATGAGTAACAAAGAACTGACTTGCAGAATGAGCAGGGAAGGGACAATGCTTACCTGTTAATGTTGCAGCATTCACAATTGCCCATGCATTAAAATTGTGGGCGTAACAGAGAGCATCAGCTAACAGCAGTCTCCCTTCTGCATCTGTGTTATCTACCTTCAAGGGCAAAATTAGTAAAAAACCAGATAAAGTACTATCAACATCACTTTCATTGATGTACTTCTCGCATATTATCTTAAATAGCTGTTGGACAGAGGCCCTAGGAACTTCAGGTAATGAAAATTTACTCAAACTACACTGAAAAAAAGAAAGAAAAAATATAGTACTCATACACAGTTACGTTTATAAAGTAAAAGCATATCTGCAGGTGAGGTCAAGTTATGTTTCAGCACTACAGCCTCCTCTGCATGCTAGGCCTCTGTACTGCTGGCTCCTCAGATCAGCCTGGAGACCGGAGAGGTGTCTCACTGGAGCACACAGGCTGCAGCATGGGCTCTGAGCTGCCAGCACTTTCTTGCAAATTTCTTCTTGGTGAGGGAACACATGCCCAGTTTTTTCCCCTCAAAGCAGAGGGTTACTGAACTCAGTTTTCAGAGATGAACAAAGCAATGGAAGGTTCAGCAAGTCAAAAGTGGCAGAATCACAGAAATTCAGACAGAAAGAAATATTAAGCCATCTATTTCTGCATTAAATCAGTGATCTATCGTACAATGACCTTCACTACAATTTAATCTATTAGATGAGTACGGAACCATTTGTAACAAATATGAAATATGTATCTTGGGTACTGATTTGACAAGCTCCTTTGAACCAAGAGCCCCTATGACTCAGAGTTCTAATTGTATAGAGCATTTTGGCAGTGGAAAGACCTTGGTTACATCAGCAGGAAACTGATGTCTTACTCTCATGTCTTACTCCAGATTGCAAGGAATTGTCTTGAAGGGTCTGATGGAAGCAATTAACATTATTCATTTGGACTGAGAGCCTGTATTTTTGAGCATTCTAACAACCTCTTGTGCTAAACAAGCTTTTCTAGCATGCTCAGTAAATGACCTTATTTTGCAGCTTTTCCTAGCAGTTTATAAAACATGTCTCATCTCTTCAATCTATATTTGAAAAAATCCTATGATAGCAATTTCTAGTTAATAACATGCTTCTTACATTTTTAAAAGCAGTACATTTGCCCTGCTTATCTTTAAGGTTTTTGTCAATCCTATTCTTGACTGCAGTCAACTTTGTTGATTAAAACAATTCACTGAAAGTACTCAAAATCCAACTTTCACATGCGTACCTGTATTGTTTTTCCATTCTTGGCTCTAACTACATCCCCAGGCTTGTTTGCCTTGCCACTGGGCATATTTTCACAGAGGGGTGCCAAACCTCAGAGACAAAAAGAAAAGTGAATTACTAGTTTTCTTCTCAGAAAAACTGCAGAAAAAAACCCCATTTAGATACACTCCAAACACCTCCTAAAGAAAATAGTATAAGTGTCATTTGAAATTAAGCTCAAAATCCAAATTTTCCTGGTTAATGAAAGACACATGGTCCAGTTTTCAATCAGGGAGACTCCACTGCATGATGCACCACCACACTCTCTCAGCTACACTGTTTTACCACTAGGATTTTCTTCTACTTTATTCCCAGAAAAGTGATCTCAGAGGAGCGATAAATATTATCTTATGTCTCCCATATATAAATAATTATTCACATGTAAAGGAACTTCTCTCTTTCTGAAATGAAAAGCTTCCCAAATTAACACTCTGGGTCATTCAGGCTCTGCTCACTCTATAATGTCCAGAGTGGTCCAAGGACTTGTCACATAACTCCAACCATACCAAGAGCAGCTAGAAATGAGCAAAAAAACAGGCTCAGCGTAAAAACTGCAGCTATGATTGGAATAATGGAATGAAAGGCACTCCACCACTCCTGGGGAAAACCTGCACCTGGCACAAGGTCCACAAGTGGAGCACCACTTTACAGCGGAACGACGCACAGACAGGCTCCACCGCCAGCCCTTCCCATCGCACACTTAGCAGAAGAACGCCGTGAGGACGGGATGCGTGTGGGCATCGCTGCCCTCTTCTGGTTGAAGCAGAGAAGTGGCTAAAGCACCAGCTTCCTCAAAGTCGAGGTTCTCAAAACTAAGACTTATCCTAGAACAGGTTCCATGTCATTGCCAACTGGTCTTGCCACAGCGTCTAAATCAGCTCATTTAATTTTACCTCTGCAGAAGAAATAAGCTTTTTTAAAGGGAAAAAAAAAATCATTGCTCCTACGTAACAGTACCAGCAGACTGGTTTGGTCTGTTCTAGTTTTCTGCTGAGAGATTCACCTAAGGAAACTAGAGCTGATCCCTCTTGAGGCAAGCACTCATGGAGGTAGCTCAGCTAACTCTTTTTCATAGTGACTGCTTCTACAGAGATCCACATTCCTTCTTGTAATGCAAGATTGAGACCTTTTCAAAGACTCATTGAAAATACCTTTGACAAACATTTCTCACTTAAGATCTAAAAATCATGCCTTAAAAATCTTGATTTGGTGTTCCAATATTTTATTCAAGTAAAGAACAGTATGTTTTTGATATGCAAGTAAAAATGGGAGAGAGACTGAGCAAGGGAATGAGAGAAGTAGGCGTGCAAGAGTCCATGACGTTTCTACAAGGCTTTTACCATTGCTAATACTAGAAAATTACTCTCTCACAGAACTTTGTAAAACTAAGATTGTTGTATCCTCCACACAAAACCACTTACCAATTATGTTCAGAGGTAGATTTAGAGCTGCCGCTGTCACAATGGCTGAACAGACAGTTGCTGCCCCTCCCATATCTGCTCTCATCGCATCCATACCCGATGACGGCTTCAGTGAAATGCCACCACTGCAACAAACAGCTCAAGTTCAATGTTGCACACACTGACAATATTCTGTCCACCAGTATGTGTTAACACCAAATATCAGTAAATGCTAGACCTGGTGCTCCAAATAGTTCTCAACCCTAGAAATCATACTGAAAGCAAGGTATCTGAATTTTCATTTCAGATAAAATATTATTTCCTCATAACTAGGAGACCAAAAATTTCAGGTAAACTGCAGTGGACAAAATCAATGGTCTTCATAATAGCACTGCACAAAACAAGAACGAAAGAGTACACTTGGTAAAATCAACATATGGATGGGGAACTGACTGATAAATTCTTCAGTAGTATGTGACATGGAAAGTAACTTTAAGGAACTGCTGCAAAGAACAAACTATTTTCTTTTCCCCCTTACAAGATGATGGCATATTAATTCCTGCTTTGGATACCAACGTTGTCTCATCCCCAGGAAAGGCAGCACAAGCTACTATATAATGCAAGTTCAGTGGAATAGCATTGGAAGATGTGCTGAGCAAAGAAAAAGCATCTCCCTGTTGAACACGAGTATCAGGAAAGCATTTTCTCCCTCTAGTAATTAAAATATTAGTATACATACCTGTCAAATGTAACTCCTTTACCTACAAATACCAATGGGGAGTCATTTTCATTAGCACCCCCTAAATAGTGAATCTCCAGAAAGATGGGAGGTTCAGCTGAGCCCTTAGCCACACTCAGGAATGCTCCCATCTCTTGCGTTGTTATCCAAGATTCTGGTCTGGAATAGAAACATATATTAGTTTGTTGGTTTTTGGGTTTTTTTCCAACTAGACACTTTGACCAAGGTTATTGTTTTTAAGAGACCATAATTCGTGAATGTTTGTACACAAAACATTTCATTTTAGTTCGTTATTTTTGAAACTGTAATTTAAATCCAACCATTACTACCTTTCTTTTGTGAGACAGAAAAATACTTCCTCAAAGTTGCTTTTTGATTTTTGTTTTGTCTTGTTTTAAAAAACCCCAACAAAACAACAGCTTGTCTACAGTTTCTGCACTAGAAACACTGATCTTTAACTTGCCTGTGAGGCTATAAATTCTAAAGGCATGTGAAGTAACAACATTGCCGCAGGTTACAGTTTAGCTTTCTGCTAGCAAGATTTCCCTCAGTCTTTTGCTTGTCAACAAAATAGCCTCCAACGCTTGCACAACCAGTTAGTCTGTTTCCACTGAAGAGCAGAAAGTAGAAATTCAGAGGCAAGAAGTACCAGCTGTGCAAATTCACTTGCAAGGGCTTTTATGGCTCCGTCTCACATTTTTAAAGACTATTAAAAAAATCCTAACAGTAACAGCAATAAATGGAGGATGTTTTTTTACCACATCCACACAAAAAAAGCAAAGGTAGGTCAAAAACCCACTTGGGAAGTAAACAAAAGGTACTTAATATTTGCCCTCTATTCACTGAGGCTTCTTTTCATAGCACATGTGTTAATTAAGCAGTAATTGACTGCATGACTAATTGACAGTTAATGATTTTACTGCATCAAAGTATCTTGCTTCCTCTGCAAACCAGCAGCTCACCTTCTAATCCTTGAGACAAGCTTGCAGTCTGGGCACTCCTCATACTGTTTTTTCAAACACTTCCCTTGCTTTTGTCATTTGAAGTAGCAAAGGGAAAATGAGATTTCAATAACTTCAAATTGGAATAACCTGGAAGGTATCTTATCTTACTGTTATTGTCCTCTACCCTACAGAGGAATAATTTCCATGGTATTTACCTTATGTGGACCTTTACATTACTGAAACTTCTGAGCTTCTGTTCAATATGTTCAGCAAACTTGATTGGAGTTATGTAATTAGCTGGAGCCTCCATAAGGTAGCGAGCAAGGTTCTGACCCTCAGCGTAGGTAACACCTTTCTGCCAGGCTTCACTTTCAGCACTAAACAACAACACACAATGATCAGGATTATACACATTTGCAAAAGTAAGACGTTGTCAGTATTCACATATTTTCTTTCCGAAAACACAGTATCATTATTTTGGAGCAGTTAAGAATATCACACAGTTATCTTACTATAATGTATCTAGTCTAATAACTCACCTCTGATTCTAGTCAGTGCCAAATACTTCAGAGAAAGCTAGGAAAATCCGAGAGCAGACAGATGTACAATTATCTATCCACATCATTAGGTCTTGTCCTAATCCTTACTAATCAAAGATTGGCTTAAATCCTTAAACACAAGGTTTAATACCCCTTCTAAAGTTTGCAATCACATTAATTTTAACAGCCCTGAAAGTTTTTATTTACCATACTAAGTCTCTAATTCTGTTTTTTCCCTTTACTGAAATATGATTATGTGATAAAGAGTGGAATATGGATTTCATTTCACAGTGCACTCAAGGCACTTCACTAAAATGACAGAACAAACATTCACAGAGCTGCCTATGTAGGAAATGGGGGGGGGTCTCTCTGGTTATTTTGCCAGATGACCAGTACAAAACCTTTCATTTTACTGGGACAGAAATGAAAAACTTACTTGCTTTATAAGTTATCACAAAGCAGGGCATTGAACAGGATTCTGCCTCTGAAAAGAGCAGGACAAAGATAGAGGAATCCAGGAGGAATATAGAAATATTGCCTGGATATGGAGGGATGTAATTAAGAAGCCAAATGTCAGTTGACAGTGACAAGAAGTGGGAGAGGTACCAAGAGGACTTCAACAGGTACACCATCAGCAAAAGGAAGGGCAGGAATAAAACGGTTCCCTTGCTAAAGGGTGCAGGCAACCAACTGAACACTGAGAAGACTGAAGTTCTCAATGCTGGCTTTGCATCAGCCTTAACAAAGATCTGCTTCCAGATTCCCCAATTCTTTGTGCTTAGCAACAGAGTTTGGGGAAGAAAGGCACTCCCCATGACAGGAAGAGAGACTTAGACACACACAAATCCTTGGTAGCAGGCAGCACATATCTGAGGGTTCTGAGGGAGCTGGCTGGCATCACTGCAAGCTTGGTCTCTTTCAGTTTGAAAGGTGTAACTGAATGTGGTCCCTGATGACTGAAAAGGACAAATACCCATCTTCAATAATGCCAAGGAGGACATAGGGAACTACAAGCCAGTTATCCTAGACTAATTCTTTAAAAGTTTGCAGAGAAAGTAATTTTGAAAGCCATTTCTAGGTATATGAAGGACAAGATGGTACAGTCATTGTAGATTTGGGGCAAATCATTCCTGACCAACTGAACTGAACTCTGTGATGAGAGGATTTGTCACAGAGGACCACAGTGGATGTAATTGATCTTAAAGGTCTCTTCCAGCCTGAATTATTCTGTGATTTTTCTTGGCTTTAGCAAGGTTTTCACATAGAATTCTTGCAGAAAAATTGAGAAAACATGAACTGGAGTGGGAGCATGTCTGAAGATAGACACATCTCAGAGCTGCATAGTAAAACAGTAACAGACAATGCTCTCAAGATTCAACAAGGAAAAATGCAACAGGACACAAAGAAAGAAAACTTGCCATGCATGTAGTTAAGCACTAGAACAGATGGCCTAGTGAGATTGGCCTGATCAACCTGACCAAGCTATACTGTTGTATGTAATGTCCAGGCTATCCCTAATCTAAGTTAGAGCTGGACTGGATGACCTCCAGAAGTCTTTTCCAACCTAAATTACTACATAAAAAAATTACTTGCAGTGTCATAACTGGTCATAGGACCATATATGTTTTAAGGAAATGTTTATTTAATACAAATTTAATCAGCTCCCAAACTGTCTGCTATGCTACAAAATAGTAGTGTTTATTTTACATATAGTAGAAGAGTGTTTGTTTTACATATAGCTTATCAAGACATAGTTAATCAAGAGGTTTTTACTTTATTTCACTAATTTCTTTGCAAGAAAGGACTTGTTCCTGTTTAAAGTACACACAGGAAATACCTCCCCTCTGTATGACAGAATATTCTATATAAAACATCCAAAGTCCACTCTGGTAATTGTTCTGAAACCAAAAGCTCTGGTTCTACTTTCTGTTCTCAAGTATGTGATGTTTATTTAGTGACCAGAAGAACCCAGGCTTCTCTTCTTGCATTATACTCTGTGAATGAAAATATAACAAGTGAAATATGTAAAACATATCCATAGTGTCAATTGGTCTGGTGTCAATTAGCATTTCCTGATTCTCCAAAGGATTTATCCATTTATCCATTTATGGAGTTTGAAAAGCTCTTCTCCACAATTATGGCACACAATACAACCAGAAGTCCTTCTATATCAAATGATTCTTCAGGTATTTTTTACTTTTATTTTTACCCAGGTCATTCTTTTCTATGAAGCAGCATTTGTTTACACTTAACCTCTGAACATGGCATCAAAACACACAGAACAAACACTATAAATACATTTGAAGTGTGAAATACTTCAGGAAATTCAAATGAATAGGAGTTAAGAACTTGATTACTGTTGCTAGCCCTATTCTTTCAGTTTTGTTTTTTTCACACACAAGAATGCCATGCATACAGATTTATAAATAAGTAAACAAACAGATAAATAAATAGGCAAGCTTTGCTTTGCCATCACCTTCCATGAAGCTGAGGAGTAACTACAGGCTTCTTTTTTTTCTTCAGCTCATTATATTCATGCAGTCCAAGGACAGCACCTTCTGCAGCTGCTTGTGCATCTCCGCAGGGGTCTACTTCCACACAAGGGATCTCCAGGTCCTGGATCTGCCTGCAGCCAACTGAAAAATACAGCACAGAACTGATGAGCCACCTATTGCACAGAACAGCAGAACAGGTGTCTGAGGTGATCAGTGGGACATTTCAAGGAAAAAATAATTTTAACTCAAGATATCTGAGTTTATAAGTAAGTAAGTTAAAGAGATCATGCAGTAGACTAATTAAAAATGCCAATGATCATATACTGACAAATTTTGATTAAAAATATCACTTGATGAATTATAACCATTAAAATGTTTCACAAGAATAAAAAAGGAAAGATCACAGTTGCTCTGACTCCTTTAAGCTCATTCTATAGCAAAGCAAGGCTCTATTATTCTGGAGTGCTATGAATTATGACGATCTACAGGTATCAGAAGTTTATCATAACTTAGATTTTTGCCAAGAATATGACTGTTCCTTTCTTCCAGGTGAATTTACACCTTTTATGGACAATGTATTCCAAAAATTCTATTTTGTAACCAAGTAATCTAACAATGTTTTATGCCAGCTACAGTGTTGATGTTAATTAACAATGTTAATGGCAGCTACAGGCTAGCACTTTGGACATACAGCTGTCATTCAGTCACAGACTATAAAATCTTCAGTGAGAACTCTTATAATTCTTATTTTACCCATTTAGATGCAGCAGTCATCCTTGATTAAGGTAAGTCCTCCTCGTCTACAACAGATAACATACTGAATCATACTATTCATGTGTGAAAGACATTAGTTTATAACATAAATATCTCAGTTATGAACTAAGTGGCAGAAATAAATATATGTGCATACTTAAGAAAAGAGTGACCATAAAGTGAATTGCTGATGCTCCCAGGCTTCAAAATACTAATTAAACAAGTGTCGTTTCCATATCACACTGTTTAGGAAAGTTATTTGATATAAATAACTGCAGTTACCTGTCTTCAGATTTAATTTACAGTCTTGATAACTCCTTGCTCACGAAGGAAAAATTTACATGAATATGAGTGACAAGGAACTGCATTTACCAAACCATGCGGTAAGTTGTGCATTTCAAAACAAAGGCATATCTAGACTCGGTCTTCAAAAATGGAATATGGTGCCGCACTGCAATTGCTTTATAGACAAAATGCTTAAAAAAAATTAAAAACAGTTAACCTGCAACAGCTGTACGAATATTTTCTTTGCCTTCATTCCAGTTTTCTTGGTCATTTATTCCAGCATTCTTCTTACCCAAGCCAACTACCACGACACTTGGAAAGTCCTAGATGAAGCCAACACACAAATGGATTCATTTTCCTCACTGTTACAGCCACAGCAGAGCTCTTAAAAAGATTTTACTTTGCAAATCAAACCAAGCACAGCATTAAAATACATGCAGTACTTTTTCTGTATCAGGCACTTTTTTAAGAGTGCCCGTATGGTGCTGCTCTCTTGTGCCACAGACATGCAGTCAGGTATTCTGCTGTCCAGTTAATAATCATGTGCATTGCAGCAGACAGGGCTTTATGCTTGACACATGGTAAATTTGATACCCCTAAGGGCAAGCCTAAGGGTCTTTGAAAAGCAGATCCAGCTCTCAAGCTGTAAGATAGGACAGAACTGTTCTGGAGAATTGTAACCTTTTTTGGCACATTACTGTGTTCAAGGAAATAAAATCACTTCAAAAGCTCAGTCTGGTAGCTCATCTCAGGAGCTCTGCTGGCATGATTTGCCAGGTGGCAAACCAAAACTGCACAGAGGTACACCACTCCAGAACTCAGAAAAACAATGTAGCATAGCAGACTAAATGCTTGCCTCATAAGCTGCATGCAAGTGGAAGAAAAAAAGGAAGAAGTAATGAGGATTAAAGGAGCCTTTTCAGAGTGAAGTCAAATTTGTGTAAAACTCAAAGCTATATATGTGAACACGTATATGTATGTTCCCACAGCTCTTAAGAAAAATTAAGTTAATCTTAGGCTTTCCCTTCCATCTCTATCAGCCTCTAACAATCAATTTTCCAATTACCACACTGTAGTAAAATCTTTTAGTCCACAAAATGCCGAAACTAGTGTTAGAGTTCCAGAAAATCAGTGATACCAGTTAACATTCTCCTGTCTTCTTTTCCAGAGATTTTCTACTCACTTCAGAGCCCATCCTGTATGTAGAACTGGGATAATGGGACCTTCAGTGTACTCAACTTCCATGAAATTTCTGAGAGTCTTTTTAGCAAATCCGGTGTCACCTGCATGGGGTGTCCACACAGGAATTTATACATGGTAGGCAATACTCACTACAAACGGATTTATTTCAGATTATTCAAATAGTCTAATGGAAGATTCAGTTACTTGGACACCTAGCATCACATTGCATGCCTGCCTAGGCCTTAGCTACTACTCCAAAAAGGCACAATTAGTACCATATTAGTCATCTCCACATATGTGCATTAGATGTTTCCTGGGCTTCTCAAATAGCACCAAAAGCCTGACTTTCAGCAGATGAATCCTCATCTCATACCCTTGTGATCATGCCTGTGCAGACAAAAGTCCTGCTTGAAGAAAAGCCCTACGTCTTGATTTCAGAAGTTTCAAGTACCTGGCTTAAAACCTCTGACAAAAGCCTATAATGGGACTACCTTGTGTTAGAACTGCCAGATCCGGAAGGTGTTTGTACCTATCAGTAAATCCTCACACACTCATCCCTTCTGACACAGAGGGCACGGAGGTCAGAGCCAAAACTGCTGTGCTCCAGCTCATTTAGGAAGCAGCTATTCAGAGTACGGCACCTTTGGAGTAGACTTGTTTACATACTCTCCATTTGCAGCACACTGGAGGAAGTACAGGACTGTGCAAAAGTCTGTGCAAACATGGGCAGAACAGAACAGGAGCTGAGAGAGTCAAGAGGAGGGAAGAAGAGCAGGCCTTTTATACAAGCACAGCAGTGAACTCAGCTTGAAATTAGATGTAAGGGTAAACTTCATACATCAATCAGCATACAAAACCAAAAAGTTCATACCTGATGCAAACCATGAAATACACGTGTTTTGCCTTTCTTCAAAGGTGGCCCACATCTAGGACACAAAAAGATTATTTCATTCAGAAGTCCATACCCATGATAATCTTACAGTACTACATTCACTCCACAACCACACAGTTTGCCACACAAATGTACTGGGATGCTTGGGTCTGTGCTGACTCACAGCAGATGACACCTCCCATGAACATTTTGCATGTTTGCTCAGTGCTTGGTTTTATCCTGGGAGTTCCCCGCCAAACTTTAGAAGCAAATACCAGACTGACAGGGATATGGACACAGACATTAATTAAAAAAAAAAAAAATCATTCCTACTGGTATTTGTACGCACTTTATTCCATTTCAAAAGCTTATCACACACTTACAGGGACAGAAGTGCTCTCAGCTTTCCAGATACTAGTTTATCAAAAGCATCTCCTGCACTAGTGAACTGGGCAGCACCATCATCCTTTTCACTAGAGTAGACTCCCAGAACAAGACCCTAGAAAAGGACACGCATTAATGTAAACAACACGAAATTTAGAGACACATCAGAGAGGCAGAAAGCACACTGTTCAAACTATTGCTACCTCTCCATGTATTTATTTCAGTTTTTGAATTTATCTAACGTGAGGCACATAGCGACACCTCAGTAAACCAGCATCTACTACTAGAACTACTTTAAAGCGTGAAAAAGAAATCAGACACAACTAAAACTTACCTACAACTAAACTTACAACAATTTTGCCGAGCACATAAAGACAAAAACTCTTTCAATCAATTATTTCAAGTGCAAAAGAGCTTCTCCCCGCCAGTGCAGACCTCCAGCCAGGTGCAACCAAGAGGAGCAGAGGGAGCCGCAGCACTCCTGACTCAGCTCCGGGGGGCACACGGGGGGCTCAGCCGAGAGCCGCGGGACCGAGCGGAGGAAGGGAACCCGCACGGTTCANCCGGCGCGCTCAGCGCCTCATCAGCCCGCGCCGCCAGGGGCGGAGCCGAGCGCCGAGCCCGCATGGAGGTCATGGAGCTCAGCACTCCAGCCGGGATCTCCTGCCTGGCTACCGGCATTCGTACAAGCGGGCGGCTCGCCTTCATGATGCATTTTTGCCCTCTCCCGACATGCTTTGGATACGTGCTCGCGCTTCTCTCGTTTTGTTTTTTTTTTTTAAAAAGCAGCCCTGGTCTGCATGCTGCATACTTAATTTGCATATTGATTAAAATGTAAATTATTTAGGAAAAAAAAAGCTTTGTTGCAAGCGTACGTTATTTTCTACCAGGATGCACTAACAATTTCAGGCTGAAATTGCAAAAAGAAAAATGTGGTAAGTGAAAATAATAAAAAAAACCCCTATCGTTATATTTTGTCAGGAAAATTCACTACAGAATACGACGTCATCAATGCAATGTCAGTAGCAGATTTATGCTCAGCAAAAGCACTGCATAAAAAATAAGTGCTTGGAGTTCGCTGACAAGTATTGTATTGTCAGTCTGAAAAGCATAGAACACGCACTGGACTGTAATTTCAAGTGATCCAGATTTTTTTTTGTTTCTTTCCCTGACCCTGAAGTGTGAAGCATAGATTTTAAGTAATTCATTTTTATACCTGAGAATAAGACACCTTATGACACTATGGGTAACAATGTTTGCTTTTCCATACGTCTTTAAGTGGAGTTACAATGTAAGACCAGCAGAACGTGATGTAGAAGGAGTTGAGCCTGTTCTCTAGGAGTCCATTGCACTTCCCACCTAACAGCTTTTTCCATGAAGTGGTACAGAGACAAATAACATGTTTTATTAAGGACAGCAGCACTCAAAAATAATGACTGAGGGAACTTGCATCCAGTTTGATTAATCTTGTAAAAATATATTTTTTAACATTAAACATTAATATCATTTTAAGAAAGGGGTAATTAATTTTTAGCTTCATTTATTTTGGCAAGGCTCTTGAATACAATGAACAGTTTCTTAGTTCTTGGAACTCCATAGCTCCACAGTTTCTCTATGCTTTGGTGCTTCTATATATTATTCTGCACATACAAATTAAGTGGGTATTTTTGGGATATATGAAGTTGTTTTTAATTTTATGGAAAGATAGTATACATGCATGTTAATACTAATGGAAAGTATTTTCAAAGCAATCACTCAATATGGAGGATTTATTAATCTGCTTCCTTCTCACCTCCTGGAGAGAATTATCTTTAGTAAAAGCTAAATTACATCACAATATAATACTTTCTGTACAGCAACTATATCTAAGTTATATCTGTTCATAGAACAATTACAAATGACAAGTATTACATTTTCTACTTGTGTAATTATGCTGCACTTCAAGCTTTTCTATTTCAAAGCCCCTCAGAATTTTCTGGGAGGGGAAGGTGGTGGTACCACAGAGGCCTCTGTGGACAGCTTTCTGGTCAGTACTGTGTTGTTACCATCTCAGACACCTTCATAGACTGGTGTTGTTTGCTGCCTATCCACGTACTGGGTATTGCACCATTTCTGGAGTTGTGGCCCAGGGTACAGTCTGTGTGAAAGCACCAGTAAACTTAGAAGAATAGTGAAGTAAGAGGGTGATATAAAATACGAACCACTTTTTCTGCTTTACTGAGTCTCTTTTATGCTAAAATTGTAACAGTTCTCTAGACTCATCATAATTTTCCATCTATCTCTTAAATTTTTATGGGATTTTAGAAATAATTTTAGTGCTCCTTAAAAAAAAAAAAAAGGCTGCTCATGGTGTCTTGAAGAAGACAGGTTATTAGGACCTAATGCAGAGGCACCCTTACAAATTTCTGCTTCACTCATAATCCTGCTAACCTTGTAGAGCCAAACCCAGAGATGTTAGAGGCCACTGTAACCATGCTTAATGGTATATTCCATATTTTTTTCTCAAAAATATTCACTACCTGTGACCCATGAACTAGTTGAATCTCTGTCAGAATTATGGTACTTCCTAAGAAAGCAACTTTTCCATCTATTTGGCCAGTTCTGTTCATTTCAATACTGTTTCATCCTACATCACTTCTATTTGATTTCAGATAGACTTAAGAATTAACACAGTAATGAAGACAATTAATCTGTCAGATTATTATTTCCCAGGTTGTCTAAAAGCACTATTACCTTTAATCTGTTTACTTTACTTCCAGAAGCTTCAATGAAACATTCATCTAGCAGATAATATTTTTTTCTTCATAGACTAATAGCAACCCATATACTTTACATTTGTCACTTCTTTGCCTTGTGGTGTGGGATAATTTCTGATTTAAAAACATGTCACACACACTTAGCCTTTGCTGCCCTTTAACTTTAGTCTACAGATGATGAAGTTTTCTTTTTCAGTGTTGTATAGCATCATCAAACATATATTTTCCTCTCAACATGTTCTAGATAATTCTGTAAAAGTAAATGCCAAATATACATTCCTTCATGTTTTGACATTTCATGTTTTGAAACAACCTTATAGTTTCAAAGATTTGTAATAAACATGTTTTCTTTCTAAATAAACACATGGTTTGATGAAATAATATTTTACCTTAGTTTTCTGAAATATCCCGAAGTACAAATTTTCTAAAACTGAGAAACAGCATATGTTCACTGCAGGTATCAGTCCGTTTTGAGAATAGTGATATTTATAGCATTTGTTAGGTTTTTTTTCTTTTTTTCACAGACATTAGTTGCTGGTACTGTAGACTGACATCTTTACTCAGGTTTATATGTAAATCATCTATCCAAATCAAAGGCTGAAGAGCCAAGAAGCTGTTTCTATCACAACAGTTCATTTAACCAAAACAGTTTTGTGTAGATTTATTAGTACATAATATCTTCTGCAGTAACATTTACTTCTTCTGTTTTAGTCTTAATTTTAGGGAAATGAATCCCACTAATGGCTATTAGCAGCAAATTCACTGCATGTCCTGTGGCACTTGCCACACAAATCCAAAAACAGTCTTCAAAGCGTTCTTCTAAGATAACAAACTGAAAGACATTTTCCCGAAAATTGGCAATTCTTTCTGTGAGGCGATGAAGTTTCACAGCAGCCATGAAGCTGGTGACTGCAAGTACTACAAATCCACCTGCAACAAAATGAAATAAGTATTCACCATTATAAATCAAAATAAGACAGACGATTAGACTTCAAATGACCTACTGAATCAGTGACTACTATACACAGTAGGGATGGACAAAGGCATGGCTTAAACACCTTTCATAGCTCCTGTTAAATGTTGACTAGACACAATATGCCAAGATGCCACCTGGCAGTTCTGTTTTGATAGATGTGAATTCACTGTGAACTTCATTGCATTCACAAGTATTGAAGTCCAAGAAATATTTAGTAAGGCAAAAGAAGAAACTTGTATCATTTTCTATGAATGTGATTAGAAAAAAACACTGGTAAATGACTTTACCTGCAAAGAAGTTCCAAAGGCATGCTCCTGCTGGACCATTAATAGCCCGATAAGGAACTTTTATTGCGTTAAGAATGCAGAATCCAAAACTGACCAGAGAAAATAAAATGGCCACACAGAGGAACAATATGATCATCACATGCAGGCCTGTATTCAACTTTTTCACCATGTGTGGGAAAACTGTCAAGAAAAAAATAAATGGTGTATTCAGTGTATAGTTTTTCTTGATGATGGTAAACATCGCTCTGTGCTGGTGCTTCAAATTCAATTTATATTTAAGCAAGACTGTGTGGGAAAACTGTCAAGATTCAGCCAGTTACACACATCTCAGTTCCTGATGCTTTATTTTTCAGTGCATCAGACAAACCAGGGATTTCTGCTATAGGAATAATCCTCTACACAGGATCGGTGAATAAGGATTCAGGCTTAAGTCCTGTTTATTTATCTGGAGGTATTAATGCCTTTATCTCCACTGCTGTATTATCTGCCACATACTTTCCTGTCTCTTTCTCACCTCTGTTCTCTGTACCAAACTGCTGGTTTTGAGCTTCTCATTCCTGTCTCATGCTTTTAATCTCATCCATTTGAAGTCTGATAGTCTCCATTTTCTTGTTCAGCCCCTTGCTGCCCAAAATGGTATCACTTTTTTCTGTGTTTATTTTCTCTAGTTATTATTCTTTCTCTCTATTCCTCTCTTTACTGCTGCCTCCAGTGAGATCTGCCCTGATTTCATACCTCCTAATCCCACAGGTTTGCACTTTAAGATTCCCTTCTTGGTTTCTCATCTAGTGTTTATGGCCCCTTTATGCTTTTCTGGGCACCTGGCAGTGTTTTAGCTACAGATGTAGGAAGCTTGTAAAGTATTGCAGTCAGGTGGGCTTTAGGTGAAATGCTCCCATGTTTTGCTATAGGTACGACCTCTCTCCCAGCAGCCTGCCAATCACTCATCTCTAGAGAACAGTAATTTTCTTGGTTCTGTCTTCACAGACACAGTTACTTTGTTGGAGGGCTCCACTGGCCAGCAGCAGGAAATGTACACCTGAGTGTTTAGTTTATTCTGCAGCCCTTAAGTAAAAGAATCAGAAGAAGTGTGAGTAGGGAATTGTAGTTGATGTGTTTGTTGACTGACAGCAGAGAGGCTCATTGAGAGGAACCCTAAAATACAAGGTGATCAAGAAGAGACATTCATGTGGCATAGCACTGCACACTCATACATGTTTTGAAGAACTTACTGCCTAATTACTAAAAAGTTACTAGAAAGAAGGTTTACTATATTACAAAGAAATAAATAAATTCCTTCCTGCGCAGCATATCTGACAAAAAACCCAAACAAGCCGCCTAAAAAGTAGGCAGCAATAGCTGGTAGATGTCACGGTGAACATTAGGCACACAACTGGATCATGACATGACAGAATTATAGTAGACTTTATAGCAAAAAATAATATTGTACAAATCCCATACAAAAATGTCATGAATCAACAGAACTACCCTTTCAGTAGCTCGGTCTGAGGTTGCAGTTGGGCCTGGTGCACAGAGGAATTACAAGACGAAACAAGGCAGGTAAATAAGAATCAAAAATATGTATGAGAAATGGGAAGCCAAAAACTCTGTTGCTCTCTGTCTGGAAAATAACTGGCAGCGTAACAACAAGGCACAATGGAATTAAGCCTTCTTACAAACCACTAGAGATTTTAGGATAGTTGTAAGGATTGTTTGGTCTCTTTTCTGAGTCTCACAGCCAAATCCCAAAGACCTGCCCAGTGAGTGTGGCTTGGTATGCAGAAATAAGAATCCATGGGAAGGATATTGCCATGGAGACTCCTGACACAATCCAGCAGTGTTTGCTATGCACAGGCAAAATGTGTAGCTTCCTCAGCTTGTTCTCAGGGCTTGACTCAGTTGTCAAAACAGAAGCATTTTATGCCAAGTTAAGTGCTGTAGGACCATCATAACAACCCCATGGGTTTAACATACATGCTGCACTATACATGGAACACTTCCAGAAGCAGCAGCTGGAGGCCAGATGATACATCTTGAGGAATACAAAGGGCACTGTACACCTATTTTGGCAATTGAGTCATGCCGTCACTGTCCCAGCTAAAACAGAGTGTGCCAGCCACATCTACTCTAGTGAGTGTTAAAGGAGTGAAAGGGGATGTACCAATAACAGTACATTATTGCAATTTGGAATTCCAAAGTGTCAGAGGTGCTGCAATACTGCCCCATAGGAGATGCTAGCTTTGTCTTGCTCTATGGCGCCAGTGAAGTCCATTTATATTATCACATTCCCCAAGAAAAGCCTCACAGTTCTTGCTCCTCAGACTGCTTGGAGACTAAGCGGGACATTCAAACCAAAAAAAGTCAAGTCAAACCCAGAATCCCCAGTCCTGCTCACATTATGCAAAAGTATTTAACAGCTTTGCGTATTGTTGTTTGAAACCAGTATTGTGAAAGTATCAAACTCAATAGAGTTGTTAAAATATTTAAAAGGGAAGATCTCTGGGCCACTTGTTGACCTAAATGCATGTTTGTGCCCACTGCATTTAATGACCCAATTTTACAATTCTAATTGAGAATTCTTACTAGCTTCAGTGAGATCTCTGCTTGTCTAAGGAGTGCAGGCTCATATCTTTCAAATGTATATTGATGTACTCCAGAGTGATTGTGGAACATTATGCCTTCCTCTCAGGTTACACAGTAAAAAATCAGCAAATTTATTAAATAGTCCAGAAAGTTGTACAGAGTTTTAAAGGAGATTGGCTACTTTTTCCTCATTCTCTCTGACGGGATGGGGTGAAAGAACTGGGACTGGATGAGTGTGACTGCTATGTCCATGTCATGAAATTGCAGCCACAGTGAGAGGCTGAGCACTAATTTGGTTACTGTAAAAGTGACTTGTCCGAATTCATCTAATTTAACAACTGGTCATGATGATTTAAGCTGAGGTTTCTCAGCTTAAATCATCCATTCCCATTCTCTCTAAAGTCCCACAGTCACACTTGCCTTCAAGTTTCTACAGAAATGCTTGTGCACTTGTGTAGTCAGACACAATCCTGTGGGAAAACATTTATTTTTGTAGGTTAATATTTTGGCCAGTTTAACTTCTGAACTACCTCACCACAACAACTACCAGAAGCACTGCAAAGGACAGGACAGGACAGCATTGCTGTGGGTTAGGGAGAGGGTGAGGCTGCAACAGCTTCAACTCATATTGGTTTGAATTGCAGTCAATCTGTACACTGAACTAAAAGTCTTCAATGCAAATTACCATTTTCTCTACAGGATGAGTGAAATTTGGAAATCATCCAGTGTACAGCTCAACATCTTCAGTGCTTTCAAGTCCTCACAAAAATCTTTTATGTTAAAAGGAATACATTTATAAAAGTTTCTACATTTGCTAAGAGTACAGCAATTTCTTCTCTCCAAAGGTAACAGAAAAGAAGGTAAGAATTTCTTCAACATGTTAATAAAGTTAGAGGCATCTGCTAGGGTAGACATTTGCATTAGGACAGCTAGAGAAATATAAAAATGTATCCAGCTAAATAAATCTCTGCTTCTTAAAGGGAAAAAACCTCAGAGGAGTTCAACAGAGAAGGCAAGGACAGAGGCAGAGAGGTGGCAGAGCGACACTTGGCATAGGAAATAGTCAAGGGGAAAGTATGATTTACAGGGTCATCTCCAAATGACTTTCACCCCCTTCACAAGGCTAAAAGGAAACTCTCCATCTAGCCCTAGGGATTTTTTCCATGTCTTGATTTCATGATTACAGAGCATCACTGTAACAAAAAGACCTCCTGAAATGATAGAAATTTTATATTCACACTCAAACACTAAACCATAAAGACCACAATTCAGCCACGAAATTATTTCATAATAATGATTAGCATTCTACAAATTCTCTAAACAAAAAGAATAAAGTGCTAAATTTGAAGTCGATATTAGACTAAATACAACCAAAATTGTACTTACTTGTGAATTTGGAACGCCGCCCACCCAAGCCACACTGGCGTATTTTGCCACCCCGAAAGAGTCCATAGTAAATTTCTCCAATGAACTTGACCAGCTCTGGGTCTGTGGCATTGACCAAATCAGCTCCTGTTTTGCAAAGAGTCTTTCCAGTCATCCACTTTGGGGTCCCCATTGCAACAACAATCAAGATAAAAGACACAAAACTTATTAGAGAAGCCAAGGCAAAAAACGTCTTTTTAAAGCAGCCAGGCATCCTAGTGCTTTCAAGGGATCATCTCCAAGGCCTCTCTGCAGCAGTCAGATGTATTTCCCATTTTTCATCATACTCCAAAATCCACAGCTGATTACCAGGCATTTCAAAATACTTCTCTTCGTATTTTGAAGGTCCAGCAATTAACATGTATGGTTAAAAATCAAGGAAAAAATACATTTTGCTGAAACAACATCCTAAAATGGTTGCAAGCAACAGCTTCATTACATTGTAGCGTGGTGATGCTTCTTTCTGCCGCAAGTAATCCTATCTCTATGGCCTGTCTAATATTTCATTAGGGGGTTAATTGTCCTGCTCAAATGACATCAAGTTCTTTACTGTAACGTCATATGAAGAAAATTTGGAGAAGAATCCAGTTTCTCAGATTATTTTAAAAAGCAGGTACATAGCTGGATGCAAGAGACACAGCATTAAAACAGCATAATTTGGCTGGAGGATTCTGCTGGCGCCTCAGCCGTGCTGAGCTTTCCCGGCGCTAGCTCCCACCCAGCCTCTAAATGTCACTGCAGGCAGAGTTATCTGAGGGACAGAAGTGATGGCTCTGGAATCTTCTGAGTGACAGCGGGGCGCACAAAGCCCCTCGCAGCCGGGGAGGCCAGCCAGCCGAGCCTTAGCCCACGGGATTTCAGCGGCGTAACTCAAGCTACAGGTGCGATTCATGAGCGCTAAAGAAAGCCGGCCGTCATTGCCCGCACTTCTACGGTTACTGCTACTCGAGCCCTGGGGGGACCTTCCGCACCGCTAATTAATTGATTAACAGCAGCAGTGGCCCTGGGGCTGGTAACACGGACCCGCCCCGTGCCTTCGGAACTTCGCTCCCTTCTCAGCCTCCCCCGGCTCCGCACGGCCCGCGCAGCGCAGCGCACCCGAGCCCGGCCCAGCCCGGCCCAGCGCTGCCCCTCCCCTGGCACCACCCCCNGGCCGCTAACGCGCCGTTCTTCTCGCCGCGGCAGTGGGTGGCCAGCATCGACCTGGCGGAGAACGCGGACGCCAACGCCAACGTGGTGGTGAGGGCGACCGACTCCTTCCCCGAGCAGGCCGAGCAGGTGGGTCGGCGGCGGGCGCGGGGCAGCCAGTGCCGGGTGAGACGTGGGGGCGGTGCGCCAGCCAGCATCGCCGGCTGTGTGCATCCCTTGGCCGAGCGATGCTCGCAGCATCGCCGGCTGTGTGCATCCCTTGGCCGAGCGATGCTCGCAGCATCCCCCGGTGTGTGCATCCCTTGGCCGAGCGATGCTCGCAGCATCCCCGGCTGTGTGCATCCCTTGGCCGAGCGATGCTCGCAGCATCCCCGGCTGTGCGCATCCTTTTCGCTGCGGCCCGCGGTGAGCAGGGCAGCTGCAGGGATGGCTCCGGCTCCATGCAGGAAGCAGCAGCGAAATCGGTGGCGGTGCTGCGGCCGTCCCGCGAGCCTCAAGGTCCTTCAGCTGCTGCTCGTTGCTTCTTTTTAATTTGTCGTAATTCCTTTTAACTGAATACACAGAAGGAGCTTGATCCGAGATATTGGAGGCTCAACACGTAAGGCTGTTTTGCTTTGTTTTTGTCTTGACTTAAGAGGCAGACTGTACCAGGTGAGGTGTAATGGAGATGGGTAAGGACATCTTAAAATGCAGCATTTCTTTCAAATACCCTAACTATAAATGTGTTGTAGATGGCATGCTCAAAGCATGTGAATCTAAGCCTCAAGGGATCCCTAGGGTTTCCACAAAGGTGAATATGGGAGAATCTAAGCCAGCCTAAAAAAATATTTTGCCTTATCCTCAATAGATAGGATTTATTGTTTATATTTTAAGTTTTGAACCAATTTCTGTTACTGATATGCTGAGTATCTAGCCAGTATGTTTTCCTTATATCTGCGCAGCCCCTAAGGCTTTGGAAGAGTAATACAGAATGTTTGCAACCCAATTTTCAATATGTTTTTGCAAAAGCTATTTTCTTTTTCACTTGTTGAGAGATGGATTGTTTGCTATTCACTTTGACAGAGAAAATTCATAGCCAGCAAATCCATTACCAGCTTCAAGGTCTTGTATTCAAAAGAGAACAAATTATAGATATCTAAGAAGTATCCAAGCACAGATTTAGGGGCCAGACTCAAACTGATGGTTGTGGCCTAGACAGAAGCAGTAAGAAGTCTAATCTTTAGTTGTTTTTCTTGCACTGTCATCAAAAGTGACGCCAGTAGTCCTGGTCAGACCTGGAATTTCATTTCCCATCTTAAACAACACCATAGTCGGAAGAGAACCTGTCAAAAGCAAGTCTGTAATAATTTTTGTTAACAATAGAGGTAAGGGTCAGGTGTTTCAGCCCTGATGATCACTTATTTCCAGTGACGTCACACATTCTATGGCTTTAATTCATCTTTCATCTGTGGTTATTTTCCAACACAGTTGTTTTGAGTTCATGGATCATAAATAGTAATTTTCTGTAGCTGTTATAAATTGCTGTGTCTTGTGTTGCTCAAATATGTAAGTAGGAAAAAGTTACTTTAAGACATTTGTGGTGTTTACCTCTTTACCTTATCAGTCCAGTGTTTTCAGTATGTTCTTGTTCTGTGTGTTTAAGGTGACAGCAGAAGTTGGAAAACTTCTTGGTGAAGAAAAGGTGGATGCAATCTTGTGTGTAGCAGGAGGATGGGCTGGAGGCAGCGCCAAAGCCAAGTGTAAGCCTTTGGTACAGACCTGCTGGTGAAAACATGAATGATACCTGAGAGAAGTGCTTAAAAATCTTTCTTCCTGAATCCAGAAGTAGGCAGAAGAATAAAAGCACAAAATATCTTAGTCACAGTGCTTTTCTGAATTTTTGCTGTCAAATTTGCACAGCACTTAGTTTCTTTAGTAATGCACTTAGTTCTTTAGTTTGTTGATGTACTAATTTTTATCAAAAAGTTTTGATGTGCTTTCTGAAGGAGCTCAGCATTGTTATCTATGAGCTGACTTTTGCTGAGAATCCCTGTGTCAGGCAAGTTACAAAAGACAGTGCTGGGTAGAAACTTTGAATTTGTTTATAATTCATTGCTTTTTGCATAAAACCTCAGTTGTCTCCTGCAGTTCTCTGAGGTGTTACTGTGCAATATGATATTGGAAGGCACTGCCTAATTATGCTACGGAAAAAAACCTTCTGATTAAAAAAGGCTTTTAAACATATAATATTCAGAATAGAATTTATACTTTGCCCACTATTGTAGACATAAAAGAAAAAAAATAGCCTTGGTTTCTGTCTGGAGTAAATCTGGTAAAATGTATCCTTTTCTTCCCCCTTCTGGTTTGGATGTTAGGGGCTCAAAGAGAAAGGAGATACAAAAGACAAAAATGGATATTTTACACTGTGGAAGTAGAAAATGGTAGAAAGCATGTTTTCATAGTGCTGTTGCACTCTGTGCAACAGTGAGAAAATCAGAGTTAAAAGTCTTCTTTTGGCTAATATCACTTAATTATCTTCCTAATCAGCTTTATACAAAAACTGTGATCTGATGTGGAAGCAGAGCGTTTGGACATCGACTATTTCCAGCCACCTAGCCACAAAACATCTGAAAGAAGGTGGCCTCTTGACTCTGACAGGAGCTCAAGCTGCCTTGTCTGGAACCCCAGGTAAAATGCAGTGCACGAGAAGTTCAGGGACACCAGCAGTTAGAGGTGGTTGTTTATCTGAGCATTCTTGTTTGTGAAGCAACAGTTTCACACCCCAGTTTCTCTTCATCTAGCACAAATGGGAAGCTGCTGCTGAAATGTGTAAGGAAAGTGTGATTTTACAGGTAGCAATATTGAGTCTCTCGAAGCTGTAGTTCAAACACATAGAATCAGTGTTTAAATAGTATTTGACATGCGTTGGTGAAATTGGCTAGCGTGTGATTCAGAAAAAAGTTTGGAAAATAATGAAGACTAGAAGTGCACAGCAATGTAAGTACAATGCTTAGATAAAGTTATATTTCCTATTTTTGTTCTGAAACACAGAGTCCTTAATTGACCAGTCTTTCTGGTGGTGATGACTCAGCTGATTCTGACAACTATGCTTGTGCTGTTCGTGTTCTGATTTAAGTGTACCTTTGCTTCAGACAAAGATAAGCTTGTTGACTGTTGGCTTTGCCCTCCACTAGCTATTTAATAGGAACTTTATTGGGTTTTTAATCTTGCTTCTCAACCATGTTGGTCTGGAGGAAGAAATCTGGGAGCAATTTAAAATAAAAAAAAAAAAGGCACTGGCACACAAGCCCACAGGCAGCAAGAGGAAAGTTTGAGACAAATGCTTCTATTTCCCAAGCTTTTATTAGTGTCATTTCAACAATATTTATAAGACACAGATACAAAGATTTTAAAATGTACACAATTTATGAATATTCTTGAACACTTTGTCTAAAAGTGTTTGGGGAAAATATTCTATATATTTTTCTAGTTAATGATTAATCTTCTGTGTTTACAGTGACATCTGTTATAGTCAAAAGGTTTATTGTGAGAATAAGCAGATGAATAATTTACAGTGAACTTCTGACTGACTATATACAAATGAAAAAAATGTGAATTCTGGCAAACTTTAATGGTTTCTGTTTGGGTGGTATAGGGAGGTGGGGACCACAGCACAGGAATCAAAGAGATGTACTTTTGTGTTTTGAACTAGCTGGTTTCAGCTAGTCTGGACTTTTCTAAAAGTCACAGCAGTGCTTTGGGCAAACACATGCAACTTATTAACATCAGGAAGAATTGGGAAAGAGTTGTTACTCAACTTTTGCAAATATGCCTTATTAGCCTTGTTTTGACTGGCTGTTCTGGAAGAAATAGTTTTTCTTTTGTTTGCTGGTAATGAGATTTTTTTCCTATGAGAAAAGGTTGCCTCACATAAAGCAAACTGAAGAACTAATAAAGGTTGAATCACGTAACACAAACTGAAAATTACATGAGCAGTGACAGAAGCAGTGCGAGAGTGATGGCTGAGAAATATATCGTGCATGAAAAGGTTTTTAAGAAGATTTGAATGTTTAGGCAAGATGGGAGAGGAGTATGGTACACGTGTGAATGTTTTTATCATAACAATAAAATAAGTTAGCTAGTGCTGTCCATGATTCCTCCTAATAAAAATGGATATTATACAATATGTCTAATTACATTGTAGAAGTATTTCTATTATTTTCAAAATACTTCTTCAGGAGCATTGGAAAGGGGCTGTATAGCTGTATAGATGGGTAGAAACAAAGACCTCCAGTTGTAGTAGACAAAATACCTTTATGTTTTCTTAGGTACTTAATCAGTGTCTGGACTTCTTGACAGATACGTGCCTTGATACATCTGAGACCTCTAGCACCCTGATTGTCCAGATCTTTTACCTGAGCAGTGTGCCTTATGCTGCTCTTACACTCCTAAATGCTGTCTGCCTAGAAAGCAACAGTTTTTAGGAAGAAGCTTGCTTTCCCTGCATATTAATTATTAATTTTCTACCATGAGGGTTGGGCTATTTTGTAGATTTCTCCAAAGGGCCTCTCAGACCTGGGATGCTGACCAAGTGAATTCCAGATCTGAGAGGGAAGTGAACGGTATCTGTTTGGGTCCAAACTCACAAATACCTTAACTATATGATTAAAATTAATAAAATATTGCCTTACTAAAGTCTGTGAGCATCTTCACACTTCCTCTGTTAAATTTGGAAGCTTAGCCCTATAGGTCACATCCTTTAGGGTGCGTTTGGATACATTGATTAAACATGCTTAACTTGATAAGCTGCTTATTTCCGTAGTGCTAAGTTAACTGAGTTCTGTGGTAGTTCCTGGATGTCTACTAAAACACTATTACTATTATTATTATTATTATTATTTCTTTTGGATATATATGTTTTTTAAAAGTCTGATTCTCTTATGACTGTGGTAAGTGGTCTTAATATTCATCAAACAGTCTTTAGTTTCTATCATGTTGCTGCTGATTTTGAGAGCTGCTCTGATTGTGCTCTAATTTACCTATTTTTAATTGTTAGGGATGATTGCATATGGCATGGCCAAAGGAGCAGTGCATCAGCTCTGTCAGAGTTTGGCTGGTGCCAGCAGTGGTCTGCCATCTGGTTCTGCTGCAGTTGCCATTTTACCGTAAGTGGTTGCTTAGTTGTCTCTGCCTGTGTTGTTTTATTTAGTTACTGCTGTACCCTAGAGCCACACAGTGTCCTGTTCACAGCACACAAACAGCCTCTGAGACCTATTCACGGAAAAAGGAGGCATCTTGGCTGTATGAACAAAGTGTTACACAAGTCACGCTATAAATGGTTATGTTCTTTTCTTTTCCTTTGCAAAACAGTAGTGGATGTTAGGATTAAACTTTGATTCACTTTTAACCAGTTTAACTATAGCCATGTGTTAACATGTGATTTCTTTGTTTCAGTGTAGACAGAACTCTAAAAATGAGATTAACTGTTCAGCACAGTTTTAGACTTAACTGTATGATAACTCATAATAGTAAGGCAAAGGATTACATGACATGTTTTCACTTGATTAAAGATGCTGCTTCATAAGGTGCTATGCCTGATTGGTAAAATTAGGTCGTGTGAAGATCTGTAAAACAGAAGAGTTTAACTTGTATCTGCCTGCTTTCATTTTGATGAGGAAAGCTAGTTAAAAATGAATGGCCCAGTAGGTCTTCACTATGTTTTATTTTATCAATTCTGCTGCAGAAATTGAAAGTATTGTTTTTACCTGGTTCAGGACCTAAAATTTGAGACTAAAGCGTTCTGTGCTGGGATTTGGAACACTACCTGAATTCTCCCTACTTTTGGTTTCCTTACAGACACTTTTCGTACACACTTCTTCAGGCCAGATAGGAATGGCATTAAATGTGTTTGGATGATTGACCCTATATATATACATATATATCTAAATATATATATATCTCACACTTCTGTAGAGCTTTACGGGCAGGGAGATGCCAAGGTCACTGGATTTTTGTGCATGCTGCTTTTATGTAGTTCTCTTGCAAAACTCTGTTCTTGAGTGAATTTTTGAGAGAGCAAATATACCCTGGATTGTCAACAGCATCTGAATGAGGGAATTCGGGAACATTAACCCTTTCATGTCCTTGTATGTAGCATAAATATGTATCATTACAGTCAGAACTTCCTATGTTTTTTCACTTAGTGCCTCAAAAGCATGGATGGAGTGCGTATTTGCTGTGCAGTACATGTGAACAAGCTTATTTCTGTCATTGCCCATCTGCGTGAGAGAGGTGGGAAGGGAGCTGCAAGCTGAGTGATGGCCCCAGTGGGCAATTCCTCAGCAAGCCAGGAAGCTGAGGGGCTCTAAGTTGGAGCCTTGGGTATACATTGAAACTAATGACTATATTCTGTTAACACACGTGGAGGATGCAAGGGAAATCCTTACCATGTGGTGTAAAAGCCAAGCATATGTTACAGAGTGAATTGAAGCAGGTGGAGCTCATAAGAAACATGGTATATAAAAGGCTTGCTTATCTTTTTTTAATTACAGGGTTACCTTAGATACACCAGCAAACAGGAAATCAATGCCTGATGCAGATTTCAGCTCCTGGACACCCTTAGAATTCATTGCAGAGTGAGTATCCATGGGATAACTAAGCAGTTCCTCACTGTCCCTCTTGCTAGTGCATCTCAGTGCATGTTCTTTTTAAATATCTGTCATGGATTTGGGTGGATTTTTTTTCCTCCATCATCTCCTTATTGTGTATCTTTCTAAATCACATTGGGTTTAATTGCACAGGCTTCTTAGCTGGAGAAAATTAGCCTAACTCCATCAACTTCAGCTTCTCTACATGAGTTATGCCAGCAAGGAAGATGGCCTTAAGCAGTTGGAAGCCAGAGAATTTCCTAAAGCCTGTAGACAAATTAAATTGCAGACAGCAGGTGCAGGAGACACCTGGCTTAAAGATAAACTGAAAATAGGCATGTAAACGTGGGTGGGATTCTTTTGCTTTTAAACACTCTTTATTGCCCAGTTTATGGCATGTTAGTTCAGTTCTCTCAACTGGCAACATTCTGCTCTTGTTTAGAAAAATTTAGTAAAGAATTTTTTTTTTACTATCGGCAAAACCTTGTCCTGAATGATGTTGCAAAATGCTGAAACTTCAACTGTAGCTTATGTAATGGCAGGCTGAGATGGTCTGCCTTACTGTTCTCATTCCTCAGGGTTAGAACAGGTGCAGCATGAGTATTGTCTTCTGCTATGTGATGGGGAGTAGCAGAGTTTCTGCTGAGAGTAAACTCCTACACATTTTAAAAGTCTTTTAGAACTTAACAGTGAGATTGAATTTACCTGTTGCTAATTGTTCAGAGAGTAGTTTAGTTCTGACATCAGATTTCCTTTTTTGTAAATTTTTTAAGGTGGATGCCAGAGACTGAAATGGTTTTAGTTGCAGCTGTTTAGTTGAAGCCTCTGCAGTTGTCTGATGAGGCTCTTTAATACAGGCCCCATCAACTGAATTTAGGTGGCCTGAAAATGTGCAGAAAAAGATCCTTAATTTATTGTGCTCCAGAGTTTGCTTAGCCAGATGGTGCAGTGTTGCAAAATAATTTTTTAAGTGTAAGTTCTAAGTATTTTATTCTTATAAGAGAATTTGGTTGATCGGTTTTTTCTGATTCCCTAAAGTTTAACCACAGCTTTGAAAACTGAAAATCTCACTGTCTGTGTAACATCAGCATCTGTTGGCAACATCTGCATCTTGGGAAAGATGCAGGAAATCCTTTCTAATATGGCACTTGAATTTTGTGCCCTGGCACTTGAATTTTGTTGGATAGGGGGATGTTCCAACATGGCAGTTGCTATGTCTGCACTATTGCAAAGGTTGATGGACCTGTGAAATATACTTCACTTACTGTGTTCTGTTTTAAGGAAGGAGTTCATATTGCGTTTTGATAAGGAGTGTCCTGGTGTCCTACCTAGAATGAATCTATCTCACTCAGCATTATTTTAGATGTCTTAAGGCTTTTTTTTACTCCTGCTGAGACCACTGTCACAGTTAAATATTGAAATGTTATAATGGCCTGTTGGCAGAGTAATGGATTTAGCAACTCTATCCTAGCCATAAAACTGTATTTCTTTTATTTATATACATATATGCTATAAAGGCAGCTAAAGCAGCCCCTCCTTCCCCTTTCCAATATTTTTTTTTTAACTGGGAAAAAACCTTGCCACTCTGACATTTTAAGCTCCTGGCCTTTTTCTTTGAGATGTTTTGGAAATCCTGTGCTCTCTAAAGCCCATTGGATTTCTCTGGGCCCTCTGTAGTTCTGAGGGTCTGAATCCCATGATTGCATGACTGCTTTACAGCATACATAGGGATCACTAGAGAGAGCACTGGGAAAAGAAGGAAAAGTAATAGGCTTGTATTTCATTCTTCCTGTCAATATACGTGATAGCAGTTGTTATTTTTTTGTTCTTCCTCACCCTGTTTTATCCATTTATTTTATTTTAAAACAGAACCTTTTATGACTGGATAACAGGAAAGAGCCGACCAAGCTCTGGGAGTCTAATCCAGGTGAAAACTACAGGAGGGAAGACTGAACTAGTTTCAGCAGCACATCTTTGATGTCAGTCACTTATTGTGATGAAACTTCAACAACAGAGAAGTTGTGGAAAATCTGTCTCCCAGCATAATTTGGATGGTCTTCTGTATCCAGTGTTTGTAGTTATTCCATTAAAGGAACCAGATTTCAAGTAATATTGCTGTGCTGTCAGTTGTGAGCTATCAGCAGTTGTTTACCAAATAATATCAACTTGTCTCTAAATGAAAGTTGCAGGCTTTAAGGTCTGTAGGTGTCCTAATTCTGAGCATTATATGGTAACTTATCTGTTTTCTATGAAGGAGGAATTGTGCTTAACTATGTCATGTGATTGCATACATAATGGTTGATTTTTTTCTGTCAGTAAGTGTTTCTAGCAACTTACTGTCAATCTTTCACTATGTCTTTTTCTGTCTGAGAATATAACCCCACCCTGCACATTGTTGGCTGCAGCCATAGGAAGCACTGTGGTCATATATATCAGATCTAGTCATGTAACGCTTTTCTTGTGAATGTTCCACTTGAGTTAATGAAACTGAATAGAGATTACTCACTTGAGAAGGAATTCCTAATTTGCCTTACAGTTCATAAGCTGCTCTCAGGCCTACAGCTGTGGGATAAAACAGTCGTTCTGTCAAATGATCAGTATGTCTTTTTCTTAGTCATGATGGTTCTTGACTTTTTCAAAAAGCAAAGTGCCGTAAAGTAGTAGAAAAAAGCAAAATGCACTTCTATTTGAAAATGGAACTTTTTGTGCTAAATAAATATATATTGTTTTATGTACTGGGCTGTCTCCATTACTGTAATCCCAATATCTTGATAATATTTTAATTGGTTTAATTGAACATGCAATTCAGTTGTGGAAAAGCACTTTTTTATTTATTTAATTCTGATTATGGTACATAAAATACATTTCTGTACATGCCAAAGATCTACTAGCCATGCATAGAGGTAGGCCTTCAGCTGGGGTAAGTATTTTCTTAAATCCAGCCATATTAATACATGGAAATACAGTTCAGATGCAGAGTGCAAACATTACCTGTTCTGAGCGTAGGCTTACATGGAATTACTACTGTTGGATTTTTTGGAACATCTTGAAAGCAGTTGAATATGCAAAATTGTGTGTATATTCTCCCTCTGCACTTTTTTTTTTTAATATTAACTTCACAGTTGTGTTGGGGAAGGGTTTACTGCCATGAGTCAGGAAACATTTTCCCTCTTCCCACTAGAAAAGCTCACATGTGCCTATGTGAATTTTAACATGGAATGATTGCCCATTTTGGTATGACTGTCTCTTGACTTGTTTTGCTGGATGCAAAGGTGGAGGGGAATTTTTCTGTCCTGTCAAACCAGTCCAGGACTGTCAATTTATAAATCTGCTTTTGATTTTAAGTGGAAAGCTTGCAATGCTGCTGCTGCACCAGCAGTTTCTACAGGCTCCGAGTACAGTCAAAAACTGCAAGGCACTGGTAAGGAATGAAACCCTAGGGTGCTACTCAGTTATTCTGGAAAAGGGGGTAGCTAGCATACTACAAACTAACATGATTTGAAGGCTTCCCTTTGCCAAGCCAGCTAAACCAGTGAATAATGTTAAAGCATAATTGCAAATGGAAGACTTCTGAATTAACTTTCATCAGTTTGCAGGTATGGGCAGAAAGATACAAAAATGACATTATTGAAAGCGGAGCATGAGAATAGAGGTGAATGTATGACAGTGAAAAAAGTGTCTGTCAAGCTTGCTACTGAAGGTGAGCAATTGAACATGAGGAGTTTGATGTTAAAGAGGCTTTATGTGACCAGTTTTGTCCTATATCTCTACAGACTTTATTTCAGTTAATTGTCTAGGAGAAGAAGCCACTCTGACACTGCAAACATCTGGGTTGCCTGGCTCCTTCAGCTGGCCCAGAGATCTGGTGGTGCTGCAGTGAGGAGGAGAGACGTCTGTGTGTGGGTGTGTTCTGTATGGATTGAGTCCCTGCGGTGCCCACAGACTACAACTGGAGAATGTAGACCTGCTTTGAAGATTTTCACAGAATTATGGTCATGGTTTGGGCTGGAATGGATCTCTGAAAATCGTCTAGTCCAACCCCCCCATCAGGCAGGGATGTCTTACTGCTAATTACAGGAATAAGTATGTGATGAATTTCCGCTCTAGTGTTGATGAGAACCTCTGAATTGCTCATATTTTGCTGCTTATATGGCACAGTTAACAACACTCTAATACTGCAGAAGTTAGAAGCTTATACTCCTTTAATTTAAGGAATGCAATATTTATTAATTTCTTACATATATTAAGCAGCTGAATTTATCATGTTTTGTACTTAGGACTGTACAGATGTCATACTGAAAAATTCACATGCACAGAGCCCGTTTAGGAGGGCGTTTTTATAGGCAACCTTCTGTCAGAGACGCATACTACTCTACTAAGAATGAAATCAGTGAGGTCTGGGGAAAAATAAGACACAAATCATGGCAGGTCAATCCTGCTTACACTGTACCCCACCTGTGCTCAGCATTCTGGGTTCCACAGGTATAAAACTGTTCGAAATATTTCTAGACCTGAGGCAATGTGCCTTGGGGAGGATGATGCAATTGCATGGCGCAGCCATAGGCACAATTCCATCTCCCCAAACTGGGATGGCTCTTGCACATGGCACCTGATACTAAGGTGCAGAGACAAAAGGTGGGGTTGTCAGAGGGCCAGGGCTGCTGGGACACACCTGCTCTGTAGGAGCAATAAATTTAAATAAAGCAAAAATGGAAGAGGTTTGTACAGTAGAATATCAGTAATATTGTTATAAATCCAAAGACCTCTGAGCACTGCGCAAGAGCCTGTTTTTGACATTCCAGGTGTTGAGTGGGTGGGAACCTGAGCTGCTGTCTGGACTGTGGCTGCTGTCCTGCAGTGCCTGACCTGTGTACACTCCTGTTGCTTTGCAGAACCTTTGGTTCACTGCAGGACTGAGTCCAAAATGTTTTCAGAGTTCACTGAGAAATGAAATTCACATATTTTACCAACAGGTTTAATTTGTTTGGTTATATTTCCATGAGAAAATTAGTTTTCTACCAATTATCTAATAACAGTTACCCCAAAATAAAGATTTAGAATCATGCCCCTCATCCAATGAAAATGGAAAAGTTTCCAAACATAGTAATAACTGAGTCTGAGGAGGTGCAGTTCTACAGTAACCCAAAATTGCATGTTGAAATAATTATGGTAAACAAGCACAATTTTTTTTTTTTTTAATAGTGGAATGAAAACTACTACCACAACAAAAAGTAACATTTATTATCTTTCTTCTTCCTTTTATTGGCTCACTGGAAGAAAACAGATGGGGACTGTAATAGCACGTGGAGATGCTTCAGACTAACCCTTGCAGTGTTGAACAAGGTGAGAAGTAGGCAGACATCTGAAAGGCATTGCAGAAGTCAATAGCAAATGTCACTTGAGATTTAGATCTCTGTCAGATGCTGTTATTCTTGCACTTCCTGCAACACCACGTTCTGGAGGATTTGCTCTATAAATACTCTGGTCTCACTGCGGGCTGTGAGGGCTCTCGGGCTACCATCGCAGCCTCCCACGGCTGAGCGAGGCTGATCTCCAGCAATGCCAGCAGAGGGCAGAGACTTCCACTGAATTGGGGAGATTTCTCTACTGCTAGGGAATATCTTTTTATCAGTCAGGATTTTAACCATGCCAGAGCCTCTGCTGGGAGGCTCATCCCCATTTCTTGCTTTAGTGCCCACGATTGGAGCTTCCCGGCCTTTCCTACCCAAGAACGTGCAGCCTACTCCATACACCAGTTCCAGAAGCCATTCCATCAGCTTCAAGCAGAACAAACCAAAGAACAGCAACAAACCCCAACAAACACCACCACCACCAAAACACAGACACATGCACACACAAAAAAACCAAAAGAAAGAAGCCAAGGCTGTGAAGGGAGTCCCACAGCAGGGTGTACTATTGCTGTTGACATGCTATCAGCAAGTGGAATGACAATCAATATTCTGTAACACAGCTTTGAGGGCATGGACACAGTAGGAAGGGAAACAGATTATTTAACTGCTGTACTGCACGTAAGGGTATAAGAATTTCCTAAGCCAAGCAAAAGAGCCAGTAATTGTTCAGACTGGACTGATGTTAACAAACAGGTGGAATTCATAACATTTATGAACATAAAAATTAATGACTATGGGGTTTTGAGTATTAAAGTTTTGCTTGTGAAATGAAGGAATGGATAATATTTTTTTTTAAAGCTGTTTAGGAGGGAACAAAGAGTAGCAAGCCACACAACTCTTATTTCTATAGTTTAATATTCATTATCCAGTGCCTCCTGTTGATACAAACTACACCACTAATCTTGGTATTTTCCTTGTATGAACTTCTTCTTATGCTCTTTTAAAGTACGTTAGGATGTGCTTACAAACAGAAAGCATAATAAAACCTTAAGATTGAAGCCCCTGTTTTCTGCTTTGGCTACTGGTCTGGTGGAAGACCTTGAATACGTTTCTGCTTCTGTGCCTCGTATCCCAATATATATGAGATGATTTTAAAGTGCTTTGAGGTCTATTGATGCATCAGAACATATGAATGAAATACAGTTATCTCTGTGGGTACAATAATAGAAGCTCAAAATACCTTTTCTTTTCATTGAACTTCATGTAATATTGTGACCACAAGCCAAAGTCATATCACTTTGTTACCACCAGTCATATTTGGTGATTTGAAAAAGAAGTGCTATGTCAAAGACTGCCTCAGCCTGGTAGTTTGGACATGCCTGTTTGCAGTGATGTATGCATGAGGCACTTATTTAAGGCATACATAGCTATGCCCTGCTGCCTGGGATATAATTCACTTATCTTGATAACTAGAAGCTGGCAGTTTAGGAGTCTGGTCATTGTTCTCATGGAGTGTGGAAAAAAATGTGGATATCTGAGCATATGAGAAAGATCTCAACAACTGGAAAAAAATACCTTCTTGGAGCCCCAAGAAACCCTTTTCTTTAGGGTGGTATTTGTGTATAGTCTTAAATAAAAAAGCTAACCCTCACACTAACTCATGCTGACCCAGAATTTACTATGAGGCCCCTTTCTTTTATTACCTCAGCCGTGCCTCATTGAGATGTAAGGATACATTGATAGAGTAATTGGTTTGCTCAAAACTAAAATCAACAACATATTTTTAAACTCCAGCTGTGATAGTCAAGCAAAATTAATGCCTGTTGTACTGGAGAGAAAATATCACTACATACCACCAGATACACAGGTAAGTAATCAGAAAAAGCAGTCCATAATCCAGCAGGGGTTAATGACCTAATTTATCCACATTACCTGATAAATAGCTTTAATATGACTAAATTTTGTGAATAACGTACATTCTTTTTCCTTACAGCCCCCCAAAAACTTCCTGTTTGTAAATTCAGGCCTGTCTTCTACCGAAGTGTTACCCTGCAAGCCTTTACACCATCTGTATAGTTAGCATGTAGGGAAACCATGCTATTAGCAATATGAGGCCACACAGACGTGTAAAAACATGTATCCTCCCCCTTCCCCAGTCTCAGCTTCCCTTGTTTTCCCCCCGTGGATTACAGTCTCTCAGACCAAATTTGCTCAGAGAGGTGTCAGGCAGTGTAGGAGGTTGAGGTGCTGTGCTTCTAATGGTTTTCTCCTCCACTTTGCCTCCTGATTTTCCTGCTGCTCTGTGCTCTGGTGGCCCTGCTTTTGCCACCTTGCCAGGGGGTGGATTGAAGACTCATCTGATGAGATCACAGGCTGGCACCATGCTCCTGCTGCAGAGGGCGTTTGTCTTCATTGTGCTGGTAGAGAAAAAGGGTGTAGGTCATGCTCAGCATGTAAGTGTCTTGAATGCTGTGGAAAAAGACGTGGACATCACATGCAGGATATATGGAGACGGGAGGACAGGTTATTAATGTAGGAACTGTTGAGCTGGCATGCCATCATGTATGCACTTAAGCATTTTTTCTTGGTGGTTATTAGGAAGGGCCAAGTGGTGTTTGCCTGTATAGCCAGAAGATGGTATGAAATACTGTTTGGAGGAGCAAGGACAATTTCCCAGCTGTGGGCTGCTCACTGGGCACTGAGTACAGCAGGCACATGGGCAGCACTGCTGCGTGCCCAGCTGTGTGGCTCCTGTAGCTCCTGGTCACCAGGGCTAAACAAATAGGTGGTTTCAGAGTAACAGATGTGGATAAAAGTGTCTTTCAGAGAGCAAAATTGAATTGTCAGACAAGATAATAGTTAAGTGTTTCACGGGGATCTGATTCCTTTTGAAATACTGTTTAAAATTGGAACAAATCAGGAAGTGTCACTCTTGAAGTGTCCACTGTTCATTTCCAGTGGGGGCTGAGTTTTCAAACTAACATTTCACCTTTACTTTTGCACTTCTACTTAGTAACTTGCCAAAACCACTGGATTTCAGATAAGGGGATACACCTCCCATTTTCCTAACTTCCGATTTCACAATTGTTAAATGATTGAAGTCAACACTTACTATTTGGAAAAAGATACTAGGTGCATCTGCTGTTACATACATCTGCTATAACAAAACTACTTGGGTAAACAGCTTCAGGATTAAGGCTTTCTAAAAGCTGTAGCAAATTTCAGTTACATTCCATCATTTAATGCATTAATTTCACCTTATTAATAGTCAACAGAGAACAGATGAAGACAAGGCAACTCCTTTGTGTATAGCTGCATTATGTGGATTTCATGCAGAGATTCTAACTGCTGCTAAACATGTCATAATTAAGAAAATTCCTAATGTTAGTGTATTTTTCCTATAATCATTTTTTGCTGAGGGTAGCATTTACAGAGTAATTTTGAAGTTCAGCAGGAAAAAAGAGGGATTGATCTTAAGTAGTTTTGTTCCACTTACTCATTGTTAAACTTCTTATTCTTTGTTCTATTCATTTTTTGGAGATCTCAATCAAAAATACTTTATGTGAGGCAAGATTCCAGCCACTGTGATTATAGGTTTCTTTGGATTGCTGAGCAAAGTGGAAGTGTTAACAAGAGAGAGTCTCTGATGTGGGTGAACTGTTCTGATGGAGAACAACTGGGAACTGCTGAAGTTGGGATAAAATTGGAGTGAAATAAGAAAAAAAACCATGGACATGAGAAAGAGAGGTCACTATTCAAATTGAAGGTAGGAATACAAGCCCAGAACACCAGTATATGGCAAGTGGAGCTGTGCAATGCCCCTGTTTTCATATTGAATAACAAAGCAAACCTAGGGTTGTACCATCACTAATTTGCAGGGTTTCGTGTGAAGGTGTCAACATCATACTGAAGGAACAATGTTCTAAGCAAAGAAGGAAATCATGGATTTATGTCCAAGAGGGAAAAAAACCCACTTTTGAAAGAGGTGAATATGAGTTAAGAATTAGCTAAAACAAGCAGAAATATTAGCAAATATTCTCTTCTGTTTCTTTATTCTTTCTGTGTTCAGGGAACCAAGACTTCATGTGTTCTTTATGGAGTCATGAAAAATATGAACTAACTTGCTCCATGTCCAATAAAGTTAAAATTATCAGCCAGGTGATGGAAATAATTCACCTGTTTCATCAGAAAAGATGAATAAACAAGGCTTTCTTGTGTTGCTAACCTCAGGAAACAACCCTCTGCAAGACTGTTAGGTGGATAATAAACAATGGTTGGGTGGTCGTATCCAAAGGGAAAATAGAAGGCTTTGGGGTGACCTAATTGTGCCCTTCCAGTACCTAAAGGGAGTCTACAAGAAAGGTACAGAGAGACTATTTACAAGACCAGGTAAACTCAAACTTTAAGAGTTGGTGTTGACATTAAGATGAAATTCTTTAGTTACGAGGGTGATGAAGCACTGGAACAGACCACCCAGAGAAGCTGTGAATGCCCCATCCCTGGAAGTGTTCAAGGCCAGATTGGGTGAAGCCTTGAGCAACCTGGACTAGTGGAAGGTGTCTCCACCCATGCAGGGGGGTTAGAACTATATGAAACGGCTTACAAGTCCTTTCTAACCCAGGCCATTCTATGATTCTATGATTCTATGATTCTATGATTCTATGATTCTATGATTCTATGATTCTCCTTGAGGTAATGCAGACCTCACACATTGTGTCATGAATTACACTGTTTTTCAGAGCAGCCCACCATTTTGATGGGAGTCTTCTCCAACCATACAAAATTAATATTAAAAGTCTATCAGGTATTTATTGGTGGCATAAATTGTGGTTTGGAGTAGCACATATAATGGGGTTTCACTGAACCTAGGGAAACAAATAGGTTTGCATTCTAAATCTTTCTGCTGTACCAGGAGATGGAACACTTGGAACATCACTGCAGAAATTAAAAATGTGGTTCTTTTCACTGTCAGCATCTTCTGTTACTCCAAGAAGTTCCAATTACTAAGCCTCTCTTACAATAATTTACAGACAAGATAATGCCCAAGATTGGGACATTGTGACCTATAAAGTTAATTGGCTAGTGGGGAGGGACGTGGAAAATGGAAAACAAGGTCATCATTCTGGAGCTGAAAGTCAAGTCCACCTCTACAATTTTCCACCACAGTCTTTTATCACCTTCTTTGTTCTTGGGTATTTCCTGGCTAATTTCAATAATAGCAGCCTCCCCATTATGTCTCTTGCTGTTGCCCATGTACCTCTGCTTCTCTGATCCCTCTTTTACTTTATAGAGTCTAAGAGATGAAGTTCAGTCTTCTTTCAGTTCTTTCCATTTTTCAGAAGACATTCAGATATCTTGTCATCCCCAGTATGAAATATCACATGGAGTAAGACTCTGAGTGTAGCTATCAATGCTTCAGTTCTTGCATTGGCTATGAAACTGGCATTGTGAGTTCTCAGTGCCCTGAGAAGGATGTTCTCCACTGCTTCTAACTGAATAACCTGAAGTTATGAAATGTTTCATGGCAAGTGCAGTGAAAATGAAACTACAAAATGTCCAGTTTGTTGCTACTCACAATCCATCTTACCCTGTCAAGAGCCTGGTCTATGGAGCTCTTTGGGGCCATTACTCAAAAGCCAACTTGTTTTCCATTTACTGAAAAATGAGTGTTGGAAAATTATACATTTCATTGTAAATTTGTTGCCAATTGGATGTTTTTTGTCAAGTGAACTAGTGTAAGATAGAAAAGTTGATCTTACAAGTTTTAAATCAGATTCTAGCCGTGTTAATGTCACATGTGTGATTCTTTTAGCTAGTGGTACTAATTTTAGGCATGCCAAAACAAAACATCTTCAAAAACATATATTTCTATCTATACAAAGTCCTGAAGTCCCTATAGACCCTAACCCTGAATATGGTCTCGTGACATCCATTGTCACCTAATACAGCCAGATATTTCCAACTGGAATACAGACTAGTTTAAAATTAACCCAGATATGGCAAAAGTGCAGGCATCATAAGTCAAGGTTCAGCCTGAGCTATTTACTCTACTTGAAAACAGTTTAAAAAAATTGATAACAATGCACCGGTAATCTTACCTGAAATACCTCTCAGAGGCTCAGAGTGTTCAGAAAGGAACAGGACCAAAGAAAATATGCTTATTCAGTTAATTTTTATTTTGGTGGCAGTTGGAAATTAGTGTCTTAACTAAGCATGCTTGTTTCTGTCACAACTTTACCTCTTTCTTGCTCTTATAGCACTTTATTCTGAAATTCTTTCCCAAAATGGCTTATACTGCTCACTGTTGGAAACAGTATGACATAGCCAAGATATGTGGACTTTGGCTGTGGTGTAATACGCTAATTCTTATATTTTTTTGCATTTTTATCTTGCTACTAAACAAACAGGGTCAACCTAGAAAGTAGAATAAGGTTCCAGTCATTAGATCCATGAGGTTTTGGATCAGATTTTCAGTGGGATTAGAGAGAGGTAAAATACTGTCCTGTCTTCTAGGTGGAGTTTGTTAAATTTATAAGTATTGTGTGATGTGACCATGTGTGACATGAGAGACGAGCTTTGCTAATCCTAGGAGCTTTCTTCATTCCAATGTTTTTTTCTTTAAAAACCTCACAACACTCTGCTCCTTATGAGTCTCTTTTGCACCTCTGGATACCGGGAATAAGGGTGTTTAAAGATGATGAGTGCTGGCAGTAGAGATAGCAACAATCTGCCTTTCTCTTGAGAATAAAGCAACAAGATACATTCATTCGATGGCAGATGTCAAGTTGTGGAAATTACAGATTAAAAATAATTTATGTAGGAAACAGATTTTTACATCTCTCGACTTCTATTTTGAAAGAGTGTCACATTAAAGCACCATCATATAAATGCATCATGGGAGCAAAGAGTATGAGAAAGGCTGTGCACTAACAGTGACCTACATCCCGAGGCATACCAAAGCCTCAGCAACATCAGACAACATCTTCAGAGTGGCCATTTAACTGTCAGCCACATGATTTGTAGCTGGCTGCAGTAAGGACTGAAAATGTAGCATGTTAGACACACATTATAGAGGAAGAAAAAAAGCAAATGAAATTGGCATCAGTGAAGTTTTTTTCCAGATTTGAACTTGAAAGTGGGGAATTCCCACTCGTACTACCAATTTCTCTAATTGCAAAATGTTTTTTAGGAAGGGCTCATTTCCTCTGAAGGAAAAAAGTTCAGATATGAAAAACATAGGTTAAAAATAAGTGCCACATAAAGGGGAGCACAATACCTTCATTGCCTGTAGACTGTCAACTCGAACAGACAGAGATTAGTTCTGACCTAAGGTTGGAGACACAGCCTATGAACCAGTTCTGGCCCTTGAGAAACAGCAATTACTTTGTAATTAGTATCTTTTCAGTCTTTAAACTACTTGAGGTTCTTCTTGCTGATTCTGCTCCATCACTTCAGTATAAGCCCTATGATCAGTGCCTTTCAGGTGTCTCTTCAATGCTGTCCCTGTAGTGTCTTCCTTCCTGTGGTTTCATTCTTGCCTTGTGAGGTCCTGGGCAGAATTGCAAAGGGAGTGGTAACCATCAGCTTGGAAATCTGTTTCTGGCTCTCTCTGCTGAGGAGAGGGAAACAAATTCTGATGTTTTGAAGCATCATGTCCTATGTGAAATCAGTACTGTTTTTCTTTTTTTAAAGGAAACCTGCTCTGTGTCCAAGAATGGGGAGGAGTAGCCATCAGTGTGTGGGCAGACACTTAAAGAGTTGGCAGCTCAGACAGCTGGGATGTTGAAAATATCCATGGGAGCACTTGTAGACCACTGAGACTTGTAGACTCTAGGACATTTCTGTGTTATTCCTGTTGCTGCAGTTTGTTATTGCTGGTCATGCAGTATCTGATCCTAACAGCATGTCTACTCCGTGTTTACTCCCTGGAGTAAACAGCTCTACTGCATTTGGATAGCATGTCTTGTCAGGACACTGGTCAGGAGACAGGATTTAGAAAAAAAAAGAAGAAAAACTTCAGTAGTTAGAAAAGTCCATTATTTAGCAGATGCTCTTGCATTTCTCCATCAAATAATTCTGCTGTTGCTGATGTTTTGAATATTGGCTTACAGTCATGAAGAGAACTGTTTCAATTTTATCACAGGTGAAGTCTGTCTAAGTTCCCTGCCTCTAGTCCTTAAAGCCAGGAGCTGCTCTGGTACTTTGTTGGTAATTTTTTTAAGCATCCCTCCTACTATTAATAGCCTGAGAGAAAGGCAGCAACATTTTCTTGCCCCTGCCACGCACAGCCTTGTCAGACAAAGGCAAATGTAAAGTATACCTGTTCTGTGAGCCTTAGATTGCCCTCTAAGCCTTTATTCTTTGGGATGAAGGTGATGGTAGTTTTCCAGGTCCTCCTTTTCCTTTCTGAAGATGGGAGTAACATTGGCATTCCTCCAGTCATCAGGCATCTCTCCCATTCTCCATGCTTTTTCAAAGATGATGGAGAGTGTCTTGATAACATAATCTGCCAGCAGCCTCAGCACCTGTGGGTACATCCCATCAGGGCCCATGGATTCATGGTTAAGTCTGTTTAGCTGATCTCTAATCCACTGTGTTTGACTAAGGAGAAGTCTTCCTTTCTCCAGCATTCCTCTCTGACCAGGACTGGGACTTCTGATGGCAGTGAAGACTGAGGCAAAGAAAGTATTCAGTAATTCCATGTTCTTTGCATCTTCCATCACCAGGACACCCATCTGATTCAGCAGCAGCCCCATATTTTCCCTAGTCTTCCTTTTGGTACTGATGAGGTAGAACCCTTCTTGATATCCCTTGCCAAACTCAATTCCAAGTGGGTCTTGGCCTTCCTCATAGATCCCTGCATACAATGTTCCTGTAGTTCTCCCTTGTGGCCTGTCTCTTTTTCCACATCCCATACATTTCTTTGTTCTGTTTGAGATTTGCTAGAAGCTCCCTGCTCATCCATGCAGATCTCTTGCCCACATTGATTTCCTGCTCATTGGAGTACACTGGAAGTGATGCTTGAATGCTGACCAGCTCTGTTGGGCTCTCCTTGTCTTTCAGAGCCCCAACTCACAGGATTCCTCTAGACTTACTTGTTACTTGTTTACTTGCTGGTGACTAAAATGAGCTTTCAATACAATGATTTGGGTTGGAACGAACCTTAAAGACCATCTAGTTCCAATCCCCCAGGCATGGCCAGAAGCGACCACACAGCATAAGGAAACTATGGGTTTAATCTGCTAACTATCAGACGTTCCTCAATAGGCATCTATTTATCAATTAAAACCATTCAAGACATCAATTTATATATTGAAGCAGTAAAAGTACATAGGGAGGCAAACAAAGCATGATCAGGGAAAAGTGGGAACTTAATTTACATACACTAGGATGAGTATACTGTATTTCAAAGCAGTAATTCACAAGTGAAGGTTCACTGGTTTTCTGTATAAAAATCAAAGCAAGAAGCTTTTTGCGAAGGCTTCTTGGAAGTCCAAGCCTGAGACAGAAGTCTTTGACAAGGATTTAATCAAATTCTTTAGCAGGGTGGTTCTGGTATCGTTGCAAAAATAAAATCACTAATTTTCATATTAGCAGTCATTCTATAAATAATTTTAACATAATTGCAGAATCTTATGTGTACTGAACGATTTCAAAAGGCAGATGAATCCATGCACATAAACTGACACAAAAGGTTTCAAGATTTATTTTGAAGATTTGATTGTTTATCTCAAATGCACAGTGGATATTCTGGTTTGGACATCTCTTTTCTGCTATTATCTTCAGTAGTTAACTTGATCTACCAGAGCAAGTTCTGTTTTCAGAGGAATTAAAATGCAGTCTATTTTAAGAAAGAGAGAAAGAAAAGTCATGAGTAGGATCAGATGCTTTTTAAAAGCTCATTTAGGGAAAAGAAAAGGTAATTTAATACTTTGTAATGTCTGAAAGGCTTGATTTAAGGCAAAATTACTAGCCAGCTTAGATTATTTTAGCACTAATGGAATGAAATTTTCCATTTTTTTTTAAAGCTAAGTCAGTAATGAGGAGATTCAAGCTGACTGAAAGTAGTAAATAGATTATAAGTGCATTTTGTGAAATTAGAGAAAAGATACTTTATTTTTATGTATATTACATTAAACTACCAAACAGCTTTTGAAGTTGTTTTTTCAGATGGGGAAAAACCTGCCCTCTTCCTTTACTCCTACATAATGCTTTTGGTGTGTAAATGTATATAAAATGCAAAAAAGAGTAAGAAAGTATGCCTGAGGAAATTTTGGTGTTCACCTTCTTCTTCCTCTTTAAAAAAGGAGGAAATGGGGGAAATGCAGTAAAAACTGCAAATACTTAATAGGAAATTTAATTGTGACTAAACCAAATTTGGTTTTGTATGAGAAACAGATGGAAAAATTCCCATCTGTTTTACCAAGAAGTGCTGAAACTTGTCTTTTGAGCAAGTTACTGATTCAGAAAAAGTTGAAAAAAATGAAATGCTCTTCTTCTTTATTTCAAAAGATTAATCATCTTTAGGATGTGGCTTCTCCCTTCATGGAATAGGAGGAAGACTGATTAATGTCAATATATAGGATGCAAATTCCTTTCCAGTCTTTGTCGAGTGTCTTTGAAAGTACACTTTATCAGAATGTTGACAATCCAAGGATTGCATGAAATATCAAGATAAACATGCATTTACAATCTGCTAAGTATAAAACTTAAAAACAAAACCACCGAATAAACATTTTTGTTTGCATAACATAGCTGCATTGTGCCAAATCACAACCAACTTAAGAAAATCATTTAGTCACACTAAATAAATATTTTTCTTATAGTCAACCAGTGGCAAAATGCTATGTAATCTCTGTCTCTGTCTTGAATATCTATCAACTTGTGTTCGTACTCTACTCATTCCTTTTTAATACTTTATACTCCTGCCAGTGTTTATGTGAACTTTTTCCGCTCTCACCAACATCACTGACATTGTTCAAGTGGCAGCAGGATCAGGATGGTTAGTAGGGGGCTCCTTATATTCTCTGAATGTACATAATTTTCTTTGCTATTCAGTGCTGTCAGTGTAATTCAATGAAGATTGCAGATTGTTTCTGTAACATTTCATGAGCTAGAGCTTTTATTTCACTGATTCTAAACCCAGTTGTCTTCTCATTGACTTGTGTTTTCTTTTTGACTGTGCAGTTAGGACTAAGGAACTTGACAAAAGGATAAGTGAGGAAAAAATGGGTAGGAGTGGATAATAGGTGGTGGCTTTTTCTAGTAGGAAGGATTAACGGAGTAAAACCTGTAGAATTTCCCTAGGTGAAAAGGATTCAAACACTTTACACCACAACAATTTCTCCTCACCCTCCACCCCTCCACTTGTGAATCTTCCATCAATTTTCTTAGGAAAGGAATGGTTTTTTGCTTTCCTTGTGGCAGACAGCTTTGTTTTATACTAAATTTCAAGAAGCATTGAAATAGTAAAGGAGGGATTTTAGCCAGAGGTAATAGGAACCATTCAGCCAACAAGAGAAGGTGGTTGTTTAGAATCTGAACAAGGCTGTGCCTGTCTAGCACATGGGCACAGAACAAGTGTGGGGAGCCAGGGGGTCCTGATTCTTCACCTAACTTCTGCATCATTACCCTTCATTTAAATTTAAACAATACTTCTGTACTTACAGAGTGAGAGGTGTAAGTAGCCAAGGATCATGCTGGGACATTGTATTTTATGGGGTAAGAATGCAGGAGCTTTGGCTGGCTTTGGCTGTACATGCACAACCCAAAATAATCTTGTTCCCTAATCAACTAATTAAAAGGTTTTCCATATTTGAGAAAATAATTTCTTGAACTATTTAATTGGGATAACATATTTTAAGAAAAGTAAACCAAAACATTTATGAGATTTTCTTATTCCTCACAACCTGCGGGGAACATGCACTTAATTCACAACCAAATATTTAACTGATGTTATACTAGAAAACTTTGAAACAGTAGAGTTTATCAGTGAATGGTGTATAAAAGGTAGTTTAATTGGTGCAAGAGCTAGGGGGTTTTTTTAACTGTTTAATAGGGTAGATTAGAGTTACTTAAAGAGACAATGGTATTATCACTCTCTACTCATGAAAATATCATGAAAATATCTGTTACTGAAATGAATTTTTTGTTTTTCTTAATCTTGATTATAAGGTCAAATAACACTAAAAACTGTGCAATGGGCAGTATGCAAACCTGTTAACATTAATTCAAGGAGACAGAATAGCCTGAAACTTATAGAAGAAAAAGGACTCATCACACTAAAAATTGCACATTTTACTTGGTAATGTACCAAATGCAGTAGATGTTGCTATAGGAGTCTTAATACTCTTAATATTCTTTCTGACTTTAAAATGTTATTAAGTGATATGATACCATATTAATAATTAGACATCCAAAATAAAGTAAATGCATGAAAACGTACAAAAATCTGAGAATAATAGAAACACCATAAGTAATAAGTTGATTTAATGGAACATCTTTCCAGACTTCTAATTGCATTTGTAATCTGTTTATGCCAAAGGTAAGTTTACTCAAGCAATGGCAGCAAAATAGCAATGCTGATTTCATAAGCATGAGAAGTTTAAAGCTTGGCTTTTTCCCCTTGGCTGCCACTTGGGCTTGTCTTCTTCTCTGCTTCATCCAGGGACCCACCAGTGAGTGATGTCCTACGGTAAGTGTCTGAAGGAACAGTAATAGTGCAGGCTGCATCTGGTACTTAAATAAAGGGGAGTTATTTTCTTTAAATTTACTGGCCTTTGAGGTAATTTCAGGAGCATATATGCACCATTCTGACAGTACCATGCCAACACTTTTTCTGTAGCATCAACAACCGTTATTTTGCCTTCTAAGTTACACCTTTGATTTTTGATTTTCCAGTGTTATGTCAAAATTAGTTCAGTAGAAGGTCCTGCTGGGTCTAGATTGATTGCACTGTGCTCTTCTGATTTGACATAAACAGACATTCAGGACTGAATAGCTGTCTTGCCATCACTTCAGGCTTTTGCTGTAAATATAACAGTTTCAACAAGGGCTGAATTACTCTCCCTTTAAGCACGCCTGCTTTCTGTTTCATGTATTACTGACAATCTACTAAGGAAGAAAATTGCAGTCAAAAATCATGGCAATTCAGGTTGCCACAGGATAGAAAGAGCAACCATACAAAACGTTAATTATCACAGTATGTAGAAGAAAAATTTTCTCAAATTTCCCTTAAACTAAAGAGCAGTGCCTTGCACAGTGTTACTTCTGGGCTAATGCTGAAATGAGCTTTGGAAAGTAAATCAATGAGTAAAGGCTTAATACAGTAGATTTATGTATGCTGTCAGTTTCTAGGCAATATAATTATTGTCAGTTTTCTGCCTCTAGCTACTCTTTTAGCTTCTGGGAATAATGAGAGAATGTGTTCAGCCATGTGACATTCTTTCCTTTGCAGAGCTAACTGCTGTTTCCCCTGTGGTGAATCTTGCATTTTAAAGAGCTCTCACACATTCTTCCATGAGAATTTTGTAAAACACCTTGTGACAAAATACCTTTTTACAATATTTTATCTAAAGTGGCTATCCATATCACATAGGTTGCTGAGAAATCAATGCCAAGCTTGGATCCACAGAAATGCAATGTCTTAAATAAACTGCAAGACAAAAGATGCATTCTTTATAAAAATCTTTATAGAAAGTTACAGAGTGACCACATGGTACATGGGTTTGATTCATCATGACAGCACACTGCATAGTCAATCCCTTCTGAATATTATTTATTAGGGATGTTCTTGCTTTCTTCCCTCTCTTGCTTGTTTTCCTCTCTTTACACCCTTAGCCCAGAATGACCACAGATCCTACAGTTTGAGTGGTTGTCCTTAAAATCATTCTTAATCTGACTCTGGGAGCTGGTGAATTAGTGTGCTATAAAGTCCATAGATTAGAAATTGTTTAGTGTTTAACTGTCTCAGAGAAGCAAGACTGCTTTCTCCATTTTGTAGGCTTGATCTTGGTCAGGAGAACCAACATTTTCTAAACCTTTTTCTTTATGCTTCTTTTAAATTAAATTACAGTGAGGATTTTTCCTGTTTTGCAGTTCTGCAATGCTGTGAGGTGTGACTGGTAAAATCCATTGCACTGTAATTTGAATGTACAAAGTCATATTGGCAAAAATAATATGTCGCTTTCATTACTGCCTCTATGTTCTGTCTTCCCTTCCTTATAAGGCCATGCATTTTTGATCAAAATACTCACAGAGGTGCCTGGTCTAACTAAAAATGCATGTTTGTATTAGGAATAATATTCCGTCCTGACTGCTGATTCCTAGTAAGAAAGGAAAAGTGATATATCTTTTGTAGTCTGGGGTTTACTGAGCACAAGGGATGTGATCAGTAAGGTCTGAAGACTAACTGGTTTCAGCTGTTAACTGTAGGATTAATGATCTCCCTGTTTCCTTGGACGGAGGCAGGGGAGAAATACCTGGTGAAAACTGACAAAATTACTTGCTGTCTCTAAGAACTGTAGCTGAGAGTTTTATTTGGATCTGGATGTTTTGCTTGTTTGTATATAAAAGAGATTGGCTTGCTTGTGTGTAAAAGAGATTGATTTGTCCCCTTCATTCCTGCTAAGAAGTAACTCTTGTAATTTTTAAGTAATTTAGGTTACAAACATGAAGTGTGATGAAAAGATTTTGAGAAATGGAAATGTGATCTTAAAACTTTTAAATTTTGTCAAAAAGATATTACATTTCAATATTTTTCATATTTGTGAATTTATGGGAAATTATAATAATTTCTATAAATGATAAAACTTAAATAAAGTGTTAAAATATAGAAAATTGCCAGTAATTTTCCTGTTGTTTTAATAAGACCTGACTGGAAATTAAAATATTAGGTCAAAATGGAAAAAAATCAAAGTCTCCCAAAGTTTCATTTAAACTATAAGCTTACCATTCTGCAGAATAAATGTGCACAAAATGATGTAGTTTGTAGCAATAAAGCTTTCGTGCTTTATAGACTAAAGAGCCAAAACAATAGTTTTAGCGATGGCATACCTGTAACACCCTGACACTTGGGGTGCAGACGTGGCGTCAATGCACAAAAAGTCTGTGATAACTTCACACAGCAAATGTAAAGTTTGTGTTGTGGGGTAGCACTTCACAGAAGTGCTTGGTGAGACAGTGAATTACTGCATTGTAGATTTGCCCATGTTCTCCATTCCTCTTTAGGTCTTAGGTGGACAAGGGAAAGGATTTGAATGAACACAAAACCTTTTTCTTTATATCACAAAGTTATCACAAATTAATAGGATTTTTTTTTCCTAGCAGAAGGGTGTGTTAAACCAGGATTAAAATGTGCTGCATGGAGTTATTTTAAGATATTTGTGTAGCTGCTTCTAAAGCCATTGTTAGAGATAATAAGATTAATCATAAAAGGATAAGCTTCATTTTGTCAGACATATAAGGTGTAGATGGTCTTCATGTGTTTTCATGAGAATTAGACAAATGTTTCAACAAGCTATAAACCAACTTTTACATGGCTAATGTAATGAACAGTACATATACAGCCCCAAAGCTCCAGAGATATCTAACCAGGGCAGAAGTTAGCTCAGAAACTGTCTGAATTTACTCATCCTTGGGGTTGGCTATATAGGTAAAATGTTATTAGAAAATAAAGGAAAAATATTTAAAGAACAGAAAACTTTCAAAATACTTTTCTGTTTGTAACCCAAGACACTTTCTTATATGTAAAATACACAGAATATATTATTTATTTAAAGAAAATGGAAAACTGTGGTAAAGTTGGTTTTTTTGAGGAGTTTTGAAAGTTATCTCTAATGCAACGTTACCCTTGCTATAAATATGGCAAAAGGAGAATTTTTGGGCCTGATCTAGCTTTAGTATTTCATTTGCTTATTTCTTCAATTTCATTCAGCCTGCATCAGTTTCCAGATGTAGCTCCAAGTGTGGCCCAGAGAAGGTGGTACAGGTCAAACTGAGATCATCCATATGCCAGCATGCAGGGCAAGAGTATTTTAAGTCACTGCTGCTGCTCTATTTTGTGAATAATACAATATTTATAATAAGAACTGCTTTCCATGACAAGCAATACAGGGTCTCTCACTGAAATTGAGAATTCCTTTGCAGTTCAGAGTAGTTCTGTTCACACTGCTTCAAATACCTCCAGCAGGTAGTATTTGACACTGGCTGTTTGAGCCAGGAGGTGGCAGAAATGTTAGTGGCAAATGCAAAGGTTGATCAAGGCACAGATAGAGCTGCAACAAGCAATCATCGCCACTCTTCTCCCACATTCTCACAGTGGTTGAAAAATCTTGTGATATATCACTGACTTCCCCAATTCTTTTCCTCTTTTAACATTTAAAATTGTTAGCTGCTGTACCCATGTAGGGAAAAACTCCAAACTTGAATCTGAATTGAGCTGTAGTTCAATAGAGGTCTGAAGAAAGGCTGGAATAGTAGGTCTGAGAAGAGAGAATTGCCCCGTGTCCCTGTGGAATATCTTTCCTGTCCTACTGGGATTCTTTTGGATGTCCCTGTTCTGGAGTAACACAGCACAGGGAACACATCATGAAGGATTGACTGCTGCCTGCCTCTAGAGTGTTGTCAGAAACAGTAGAGAACTAAGTATCTGGCAAGGTCCTTTGTTCACCTTACATAACCCACCAGGGCAACTCAAAACTGCTTGCAAAAGCCAACCCAGAGTGTGGGCTCTTGTCTGATGTGAGCGAAACTCAGGCAGCTTCCAGGGAAGTGGGAAATAGTGAGGACTACACCATGGTATATTAGATGACAAGCTGCTGAAAATTGTCAAGCTAATTAAAACTTCACAAAATTCTTTAAATATCTGATAGGACTATATTTATATGTGTTATATTAAGATAGTAAAAAATTACTTGAAAGTCATAAAATTAATGAAAGTTTACAATTTTAATTTTTTTCTGATCCTTAATTTTTTTTGTAAACATAAGAAGGCAAAGAATTAAAAGTCACTATTTAAGACTCCAAAATTAATATACATCACTTGATGTAGTTTATTTTGGAATATTACTCTACCATTACTGATTAGAAGCTTTACTGTAATAAATTCCCAGTAGTACTAATGGAAATCTTCTGAATAAATCTTATCAATTCAAGATGTTTTTATGTTTGTTTGACTCTTACAGATACAATGGGTTTATAGATTATGATGCTTTCATTTTTATCCATTTTTTTGTCCACCTATGTGATGTACAGTTTTGTATTTGAGAATTAGTTATGCAAAGTTTGGCATGCACCCAGAACCATTAACTTCTCCAGTAAATCTACTCACATAGACTTTGGTGTGCTAAAATGTTAGCTTTTTTCTTACATTATAGTTTTTTCTTTATGTATTCTTGATGTGATTGTAGCAGTTGCTGGTACCTACCATGTATGACTTGATAACAAACATCACGCTAATCGTTGGGAAGGGCCAAAGTTCCTTACAATGTCAAATCTGATTGTTTCACCAAATTTTTATTATTAACTTGTGTTTTATAAAGGTTAAATCATAATCTTTTTAAGGCAGGGATCTTAGGCTTCCTCATTGTGCAGTAACATAATTTGTTTTAGACACCAATTTGAGTTCTCCCAGAAGACTCCATGATCCCCTGAGCTTTGTCTTTGAGAAACTTGTCTCCAGTGTTCTCCAAACCTGATTTTTATGTAACTGTCTCTGGAGACAGTTTCATGATGTCAGCTGCCTTCTTGTAGGACATATCATTTTGCATAATTACAGAGAAGTAGTTTTGGTAAATAAATGGCAGTGTCCATTATTTGGAAGATAAAAAATCTAGAAAACTCATAAGGAATCCAAGGACAATAGGGGAGAAACCAAAAGCTAATCATAATGAGGAGTCAGAGAAATCCTAAAGGTACTATACTTCCATTTCCAACTGGAGATAAATTAATAATTATAAAGAAGATGTAGAAATATTCCATAAGACTTTCTGTTCTGTACTTGGAAAGCCAAGTGTTTGCATTCCACGAGGATAAGAAAGTGCTTTTCCGGGCATAGATAGTCATTAAAGGATAAACACTTTTAGAGTTGCAGATAATTTGTACCAAACAGTCTTTAAAGAACTAAAAAGACATCTGGCATGCTGGTAATTTTTAATAAATCTTGAAATACTAGACAAAATACAGAAGAGCTGATGGGAGAAAATGTAAATATTAAAAGAAAAAGGACATGTTGGATAAGGTAGCCAGTGATAGTCTGTTTAGATGGACAGGGAAGCAGATACAGAAGCCTACAGGTCTTTAGTTTTATTTTTCTCCATGTATCAAAAGCTTCTATCATAATAAATTTAAAAGGAGAAGTTATTAAGCAATTGTAAACCAAACACACAGAGAAGGAGTGGATATTCCATAATTTGAAGTTCTCAGATCAAAGTCATACACCTTTCTGGGAGGTATGTTTGAGTCAACCACATCTTAAGGATTCCATATTAAATTTGGCAGTCAAATGGACTGTACATTGCAGAGATCAAACCAGATGATCTAATGACCTCTACTGGCTTCTAACTTTAACAACTCATCAAGTGCTTCTGCTGTATTTCAAGCTGGAAAACAGATCTGATTTTCCTGTGAATATTATGAGTCTGTTTACTCTGAGGGTAGTAAAAGTAGAAAGACAGTTTATTTTTAAGTATTTCCATCATAATATTCAATTATAATTTTCACATCTCTTTCCAGACAAGGAAGTTTCTTTTCCTGAACATATGTAAATGTATGTGTGCACGTGTATATATTTGTATCTATGGATTTCTTCACCAAAATAAAAATACAACATGAAACACAATTTTTAAAAAAAAAGCTTTCAGGGAAAATATTTCTGACTTTTTATAGAGTGCTATGACATGATGAGTCATACCTTGAAATAATACCTTGAGTATAGGTTTCCCTTTAAAGCAGGGCATTGATGCAACATCTACTCACTGGAACAGGATGGTGGCGCTTTTGCAAAGTACCAGAACACATCTGACAATTACCAAATAAATGTTATCTATTGGAGAAAAGAGAATATACAATTTTAATGCATGGAAAACAATTAAAAGGAGGTCTTGTGTACCTGAAACCTTGTATTTTTTTCCAGCTGTGCTGAAGTTATGAAATATGTATTATTATATTGCCTCAAAGTAATATATATAGTAATGTATAATATATTTAATATGTTTAATTGCTGGCAAATCAATTGATTCTAAAAGATGTTAACTCTTTTCACCATCCTTGTTTTACTATTTCCTGGTTACACACACTTTATTCCTAAGCATATGTCTTGTAAGCATTAGAGTTCAAAGAAAGGGGAGATAAGATATATAATGATTTACAATGACCATATTCCAGTGTGAGAATATTCAACTCATTAAATTGTTTCTAATGTATTCTAGATGGATATATGCAATTTTTGGTTCAGTTTTGGCTTTTCTTTCGTAACACAACTGTTCTCCCTGGTTTATAAAATGTCAAGGTCAAAGAGAGGTGAAGCTGAATGGTGCTGGGAATCTGAGATGCAAATAAGTTTCAGATAATCCATGTGATGCTCAGAGGCCATCTAGTTTCACAGAGCCATTAGCATTCAGGGACGCTCATTAGCACTCAGGCAGCCAGTCAGTATGCATTAGCAAAATGAGATGTGTTGATTAAAGTTACAAATTATGTGTTGAATGTTTAGACTTCAAGCCACGGTAGCTTCACATTTATGAGAGTATATTTCTGTATTTTCACATTAAAAAAATGTTGACTCTCTCTAATTTTCAATGCTTTTTCGGTGTGTGTAAGAATGTGTTTGCACGTGTTTGTGTATGAGAGGAGAAAGAAGTGAATGCAATGATGGAAGAGAGGATGAGAAGTTACAGCAATTTAAATATTTGACATTTTTGTTTGAAATGTCTTTGAAAATCTTACAGTTAGGATTGCCACAGCTCTGATTTAAAAGTAAGAGATAACATTAAAAGTATCAAAGAGAGTAGAAAGATTCTAACGTTCAATCTGTGCTGTTCTGTGTACTGGCTTATGAGAGGGAGCTAACACTGTTTAGACATCAGTATCCCATTGATTTAATGAGATGTAGAAACTAACAATTCAAAAACTTCTGACTCTTCAAGACATCATCAGCATGTATTATCTGATAATAATACAGAGTTGCAAGTGGGATCTGGATAAAACCATAGGATTATGTGGAAAACAATGATGTAATAGTTTAATGCCTATATTATTTCATTTTTATCACCGTGTCATGCTCATATTACCTGGGTCTATCTTGTGTAAACATAATAAAAAAGGGTACTGTACTTTGCATTAGGCCATCAGCATTTTGGACAGCATAAGTTAAATTTCTCATCTTTATTGTGCATTGTGCAGACATTCTAGAATAGCTCTCTCAAACAAACATAGCATGCCACCCTAACACTAGTTCTTACATTTTGCGGTTCTGTCGAAGGGTCTGGGAAGACCAATTATTATGCAGATGACTGTATTAGATGAAAACAAGTTATGCAAGGCTGATATTGTGAAAGAGACTTATTTGCAGGACTAATAATGAAGTACTTTATTTTGCACTCTTGCTCGGGAAACATTGTCTCATATATGCAGCTGAAAGGAATCACAGAGAAGGTAAGAATTATTCTGAGCGTGACTCAGCACAGAATTTCATATTTTTTCTGCATCTGATTTGAATAGATATACTTAATCCAGATGTTGCTTTTAGGAGGAGAAAGGTCTTGTGATGTTACTTAACATAAAGGTCTTTGTGGGGAAAACCTTGCTGTGGGTGCAGATCAGCTTTGAACACAAGATGCTTTATTGGGAAACAGCATAATGTAACTTCTGTTTTTCTTTTCCTGATCGTGTTGCCTTAAGAGCTTTTCTAGCGGGTTCGATGGAAATGCCAGCTCAATATCAGTTATTGAGTTCAGCTCAGTATCTTCCTTCTGACAGTGATATCTCTGTTCCTGGACAGACCATCAGTTAGCAGAATTCATCAGCTACTTGGGTTGCTGTCAGGCAGACTCTGTTTTACATCCCTCACCAGTTCCCTTGCTATTCCACTTTTGATGCTTTGACCTCTTCCTTTATTTCATTTGTTGTAGTCTGGGATCATTTGATTTTTTCATTTTGTTTTCCATAGCCTTCTTGTTCTCTGTAAGGAATTTGAGTTTGGGAGAAATCCTCATTGGCAGCAAACAGGGGAGAGTCCTTGAGATGTGATGGCCAGAATGCAGGATGCTTAATCCAGAATTGCCACTCATGCTTTGTTTCTCTGTGATACTTCGTCCTTGAAGTAATCTTTTACCTGCCATATTCACAATGATAACAGAATCTGTTTCCTACTTGGGATCCTCTTCTTGAGTCCTTCATTTTTAAAGAATTGTTCCTGTTTTGATTTGTGTTTTGTGGTTGTTTTGGTTGTTTTTTATTTTCATCACTTGTATCTGCATTACCTGAAATGCAGATTCTATGCTTCAGAGAGAAGGCAGTTTGTTTCAAGCTTATTCCATGGGTAATGCAGCAAAGATATCTGCCAACATGAGGTGCTGAAAACAGAATTAAAAAGAAACAAAATATAGGGTAAGCCTGATGGGTTTTTTTACGTCCATCTGACCTGGAGGTTACACTTGTACCACCAAGTCCAATAGGTATCAATAGATTTTTCCTTTAGCTCACATAATTTAATTCCAGTTCTATTTATATTTTTGGGCTCCATGACATTTTGTGACACTGAGTTTCATAATCTGATTTATGTAGTTCCTACTACATATTAAAAACCCAACTCCAAACCTCCTTCCTATTGCTGTTTTTTTGTTTTTTCTTTATTTCTGCTCTGGTTTTGCCTTAGAGAATTGCCAGCCTTTGCTTTATAGTTGTTTCTAAACACCAGAGAGAGTTATGATTCCTTCAAAAGAAAGCACAAGTTGGCTGTCAGATTGTACTAAAAACATTAGAACCAAGACCTGTTTTAAATTAAACTGTTTATAATTAGAAAGAACTCTCACAGCAGCAGGGTCTTTCAGACATTACTCATAGTGAATTATTATTCATCTACTTATTAATAGCATTGAAAAATCCTGTTCTTATAGAGTCAAAACTTGTTTATGAGATGGTATTCTATTTCAGAATCTAGAACCAATCTTTAAATAAAAAGCTGAAAAAATACCAAACTGACACTGAAGGCTTATTACAAGTCTTTGAATGTTGGTTTCTAGCTTCATAGTCATTGGGATAAGCTTTGTGATTATTCCCAAATGAATGAAAAATAAGACTATTAAAAAGACACACTCTGATGAATTCATAAGGTCTTTCTCTATTTTTAAAAAAAATCTATTTTATACTGTTATCATACAGCAAAAGGCTTTATTTTCACCATAAATACACATGTGAAATTAGTATTAGACATTTTTCAGAGATTTTCAGTACAAGTAGTAATCTGGTTTTCTTTGTTACTGGGAAAGTGTGATTTTAATGGGAGCAAGTAGAAGTAGTCAATTTTCAGTTAATTCAAAGAACAACAGAAATGCACTTGAAAGGGTTATATATAAAAATATTACTAAAAAGATGTTGTTCTCTACCCAGATGTGATTCAGCCATTTTCCAGGGTATGCCATTCTTAGTGAAGATTTCTGAGAGAGGAATTAGCATGGCTGGAGTGAACTCCTGTTGTTACCCATCTTTACAGAAGAGGATCTGTCACTTATACAGGGGAGCTCAGGTAGGTCCTGTACAACAGCCAGAGTGCTGCTGGTCAGAGCAGGATTTTTGAAATCTGAGAACAAATAAAACTGTATGAGTTTGCTTTTTGAAGGTTTCAAAATCAGTTGGGAAGTAAGAAATGCAACTAGTTTGTCTCTGTCTTGTTTGGTCACTTTTTATCATGTTTCAAATATACAGAAACATTTCAAAGGCAAAAAAGAAATTCATAAAGGTCAGGAGTGCTTCCATACTTGGGAGTTCTGAGAGGTATATTTAAGCCCTGGCAGACTTTTAACCTTTTCTAGCTTACAATAAGTTTGCCATCCTCTTAAAACCCTTTGATTGTATGGCTTTTGTTCCCTTGAAAGGGGGACAGGGCTGCCTGGTTACTCAAGCAGATGCCAGGCTTCTGATTTGCATTTGATGAAAGCCACTTGTGAAAGCAGAATCAATGCTCAGATTTACAAACAGTAAATGTGGGTATTGGCTTGTCATTTGTTCCTAGGTTGTTGTCCTATAAAGCTGTTCAAGTTCCTCTGTTCACAAGAACATCTTCCTGCTCTTCCTGCCTCCCATAAACATTATGTTAGATCGAGATGAAGGGTGAGTAATTCTTTTTACTTCCATTATCTGTTTTTTGTTTTTTGCTTTTAAAAAAAAATTAACAGCAAAAAAAGGAAAAGAAAAAAAAAGAATGAAAATGCAGCTATTTAGAATAATGTATTATAAGCTGATGAACCATAATAACCAAACTGTGTGTCTGAAGGGGCCTAATTACAGAACACCAGAGGCACAAGAGGGAGCTTATTGTGGACAACAAAATAGTGTTTTATTAATGCTGTCACTGTACTGAGTACAGCATCAGCATTAATTTGTGGGGTTGTATCCAGGTAGAGGCTGGAACAGAATGCATCAAGATAAACAACAGAAATGAGTCTGAAATGGTTGTATATAAAATCAAAGCTAGCTGGGAATGTGGCTTTATTTTGAATGAGGTTAACTGAAAGCAAGATGGCAGTGATTGAACCAGTGTTTCTAAAATAAGGTTGTTTATGACTAGTGTGTGTGTAAACTCCTAGTGATTAGTGTCTAAGGTGTGTATATATATGTTGAAGTACAGGAGTAAGAGAATCAGCAAGGATTTGAAGCACAATCTATTTGAGGTTTTCTATGCCATGAGATCAGCTGTTATAGACTGTATCAAGACCAGTGCCCACTAAGAAGAGCTGTGGATGTATCTTTTCTCCTATTAAAGAGTGTCTATGCTTTTTACGTTGGATATGTGGTGTAATATCATTATTTCTTGCCTAAGAAATCAGTAGAAAAAGCACATTGTCAATAATGCGACCTAATAATAGGACTGGAGGAGAGGTGTTGTCGTTTCACTCTAACATGAACTTGAATGAATCTAAGTTGCTTTGGCTTGTGTGTCCTGCTTCTCTCGTCTTGCTCCATGAAACCTTGTTCACTATGGTAAAACATAGCCATTCCAGAAATGGAAAGTTTCACGTGTTAAAGATGAACACTTTTTATAGTGCTGGAGGTCAGATAGAACACTCACCCACGAGCAACAGGACTGAATCTAAATCTCAAGATATTCAAAAGCTCGTTCTTTTTCTTGGCTATTTCTGTTTTTCTGTGCAGGGCAGGGCAGTGCAGTGCACAGGCTCGTGAGCAGACCTAGATGAGCTGCTGCAATGTAGCTCTTACCGCAGTCTGGTGTTGGTTAACCCTCTTGGGCTAACTTAGCTTTCTTCCTGTACTACAGCTGCTGTGTCAACACAAGATGAGTCAGCTTTAGTGGATTTATACCATAATAGCATCACAGAACTGCTTCTGGCGTCTGATCATGTTTGGCTAGTGCTGCTTTGGGTATCTATGAATGTAATTCTAGATGGTTATACACGTGGGAAGTTTTAACAGATTTATAAATTATTACCTGACTAATGTCAACTTTTACTATTATTTTCCAAACTTCTGTGTGCATCAAATATGCCAAAGTATTTTTCAAATAGAATATTACAGCTGAAGTGTTTTTACTCTTGGTTTTATAGTGCAAATATTTAATACATTTCTTTTTCAAAACCATAATTTCTCATTAAAAAAAAATTGCTGTAATACCAGACAGTGTCCCTTGACAAACAAAAAAAGAAACCAACCAAGTTTCCTCATTTAGTGACTTCTTGCCACTTAATACGTGGGGAGATCAAGTAGATTGTTGTTGGGGTAAATATCCATATATAGAAACCTGAGGTAGGAATAGCTCCACAGAAACTCCAGGTTTAAGTATTGTCATTTGATTGCTTCTTTAGTTTCCCTAATATGCAAAGTAAGAGGGAAGGTTGTATTACTGGATCTCTTCTAGGGTTGGCTTTTAGTCCTCAAGTACAATTCTGGTTTAAAGCCTGACTGCAGGTATCAGGACATGAATTTAATTGGCTCAATTGCATGAAATTTCATGCTTTGTCTGGTTGTTTGGTTTCAGAGAGTATAAAATGGAAAATTTTCATCCTGAAGTCAGGTATTATGGTATAGCTATATCCATTCCAATGCAGGAGTACAGGACCTAATGTAGTAAGAGCCAAGTGAAAGCTGTAGTGAGGGCTGGGCTGGTGTGTGAGGAAATTTGACTTGATATATGTCAATAGAAATAGTGTCAGTAATTATAGTGAAGCCCTGTGGCTCGAGGTGTTAATGTTGCCTTTTTCAATGAGATTTGAGTCTACTTATGTTCGTTTATTTGGGGGTCGGATGGTACCCTAGATAAACTACTTATACCTGCTCAGTTTTTAGGTTGAGGGCATTCTAAAACTTTCAGGACCAAAGTTTGGAACAGTTTTGGATAGCTGGAAACAAATAAAAGTCTGGTTTCCTTGCAGATATATGATCAGGAGGCAGTACTGGATAAGAATTATTTCCAGATAGACAAAATCTCTTCATGTTCATGAGAACCAGTTCTCTGACAGTACAGTACCAGATGCACCTTCTTTTCCCTTTCCTCTACTCTCTCCCAGTCACACCAAGTAACTGAGCTTTTTTAATTAACAGATTCCACTACAAGCTTTACTCTCTTATGGTTCTCTCCCTTTTCTCTCATTGACTCAAATTCAAATACTTCTTAATGGCCTTCCCAAATTAGAATTCTTTCTTGTTATTGTTTTGCACGCTATTGTGTATCCCTCTTCCAGACTTTATTATTCCAATTTCATGCCCCCTCTGCATGTGCCTCGTACCTGACTGCCGCTTTGTGACTCAGTCTTTATGGGCCAGCTCATCCCTGCCGCTGAAAACAGACTCATATTTTGCACTGTCCACAACACTCCCTCTTCAAGTCTCTCATTAAATCCATTTCTATCAGTTTACCACCCTTCACTGCATCTGCTTTTGTCCAATCCAGTTCTTAGTTGTGGGTTGGTCTGAAAAGAAAAAACCCAAACCCTTATAACTATAAAGAAAAAAAAAGACACAGAACACCACCCTGCAAGTAAAAATTTTGGAGTGATCTATATGCTCCCTTATCCCATGATCACTCATAATTTTTTAATTATTGTCTTATCAATATTCCACACTGTTCAGACCAGGGACCTGACTTTTTGAGTCATCCATAAAGTGTAATATTTTCCAACACACTGTGAAAACAAATAGACTTTTTGTTGAGAACCCAGTTGTTTGTTTATGTATTCAGAGAGTTACAGTGGGAGTTCATTTTCTGTTATCTCTTTTGTTTCAGAGGGAACAGATGGCTGAGCAAAATAAACATCTGTATGTGAACTGTTACATGTTCATGTGTGTGTGACAGTGTAAAGGGAAACAGGGACAGCAATACTTATCCACAAACTATTTCTGAGGGAAGATTGGAAAAATTTTAACACATAAATCAGTAGAAATATGCTGAGAACTGATAAAAAAAAAAGAAGAAATCACTGGCTATTTCTGTAGTCAGTAATCAGTGATGTGCTGTGCCCCATGCTATACAAAAAGCTGTTGGCATCTCTGTTCAGGATTATGGGATTTCTTCTATAATCCTTTTACTGTAAGAATTCCTCTAAGCAAAGAAAAAGAGGAAGTCAAGGACACTGTCTGTTACCTGCTGATCATCTGTTGTCCTTGCCTCTACTTTCTTTGATGTGTGAAAATTACAATACAGCAATCTGAAACCTGCTAATAGTTGCATTAGCTGAGATTTTTGTGATCATGCCTGAGAATTTCTGTTACACTCAGAAATTTGTATGCTATGACTTCTTTACTAAAACTGGAGTCTCCAGCTGTACCTTTATTTCCTCCTCTGGTTTAGGGACCAGTTCATGCACTGTGCAGGTATCTGAGTTAGTAGGTTTTCTGTAGTCCTTCTACTGTCACCACATTTTTAAAAGGGACAATTTCTGTTCAATACTAAATAACACAGGAAAAGTTTATGAGGGAAGCTAATATATTCTATTAGACCTACTGATGCCTCTGCAGGGATATGGGTGAAATACAGGGAAGTTTTGGATGCAAAGGCTCTGCTATAATGTATTCAGTAGTTATTCCACATTCTCCTTTCCATTTCTCCACGCTGTGCCTGAGGTTCTGTACTGTTGTGTTGGTTTTGTTTGACTAACACGTAACCGTATTGTAGAAATTGTTACAAGTTGAGAAGAAGGATTAGACATCTGGTTGTGGAATAATTGATGCTTTTGACTCTTGGAAAATTGTTGGAGGCTATTTACTCTTATTTGGTTCTTGCTACTTGGATGATGGGGAGGAAGTTATTCCCTTCTTCTAAGCACACTGGCAGGAACAGAGGGTTTCTTTACTTTTTGCTTTCTTTCTGTCAATTTTTCTAGTGAATGTAATATGAACTCTGAGTCTCTTATAGAAAAATATGATGGTCGGCAAGCCTGGAGTCTACTTCTATAATTGTTGTTTGATTCAACAGTTATACACAATAATAAAAGTTATTAGCAGTGAAAAATAATGTAAATTGTATAATGTCACTTTTTATATTTTCAAGGTAAAACCCTCTTGTCATAAATATGGCAGCTGGCACTTCTCAGAACTTGTTTTAGATTTTAGTGTCTTGGATGAAATCCTTATTCTACAAAAGTCAACAGCAGAGTGCCAGTTGACAATCATAAAGCTGGGAATTCAATTTGGCTTCAATTTCTAACACATTTAAGGACCAGTTTTAGGCACAGACATATTTAAATGAGGACCCCAAAAATGGAAAGTTCTATGTGCTTGTTTAATGCACATATTCTGAGTTGAATTTAAGCAGAAGCATGATGTCCTTAATTTTTACAAGACTAAGGTTTTTTTCACTGAGAGGGACTGAATTCATAAGTAATTTTCATTGCAGACCTAATGCTACTTTTCATGCCAGTTGAGTCTGGTTGAGGAATTTTATTTTAATGGTAAGACCAAGAACCCAGAACTTTAGAAACTAGGAGACCCCATTATCAAATCCAAAGGTCTCAAGGTTTTTTCTGCAGAGAGAGTTCAATTTTTTTCGAACAACTTACAATTGCAATAAATTGAAATTCTAAAGTGGTGTTAACACTGTTGTAATAAATCAGTCTTGTCTTGTGGTAGTAAAGAATAAAGAACAATTTAGGGCATTAAAAGTCCCTTAGATAATACCAGAGCAGTCAAATTCCTGTTCTTGAAATCTTTCATACTTTACTTATCTCCCATTTACCTTGGACTCATTTTCAACTTCATCTAGATCATTTGCAACAGACAGCAAACTCCATTTGACTGTCTTCTAATTTAAGATTACTGGAAAAAATTTCATATGTAAGTTCAATATCCTTGGAGCTCATTATTTCTTTTTACTTCAGGTCTTTGAGAAACCTGAGTGCTAAACTATCCAATAACAGAAATAATGGAAGAGTAAATGAATGAAAGTTGACTTTGGTGCACTTGGCATACCTACTTTTCATTTTCAAAACTTTTTATCTGTTTCTGATTTAATCCACCCAGCCAAACCTGTTTGTTTAAGTTCTGTATTCAAAGGAGAAATTAAAAACATACAAGTCATTCTAGGTGGATCCTGTCCAAAATTGAAATCAGCTTTAGAAAGAGTAAAAGGCATGAAATTCAGGACTTGGAAAGGAGTATACCACGCTAAGGCAGTTATTGAAGCATATAAAGTACTTTAAACCTTAATAAGCAAAGCTGAAATCTGTTTCTGAGTTTTCCTAAGTCAGGTTTTTCCTTCTTTAGCTGCTCTTAACTAAATTTCATTAAACAATTGCATTGCTTTTCTGCCACACAGCTGCAATCTTTGGAGGCACTTATGTTCCATAGTGTACAAATAGCACAAGGAGGGTTTCACATTTCGTGTGAGGTTGTCAGTGTCTCCCCTTCCCCCAGCTGTCAAAAATAAGAAAAGACTAAAGAATACAAAAAGTTTTAGCAAAACAAGAAGGATAAAATTAAATGTCGTGTTATTGTAGGTGTGCTTCTCTGGAATAAATCATTATTCATCATACTTTTACTTGAAATGGTAATTGAAAAATATAAAAGAGCACAAAACAATAATTTAAATGGAAAATATTGTGTTATTTGAAAAATACAGTGTTAATTTCAGTTTTTCATCTGTCTTTGCTCTTTAATAATACTTTTATTTCAGTCTTCTCTATTTATTTTTTTTAATTGAATATTTCCCTCAATAGACTTGATTTTATTTTGAATGGACATGAATTATAAAAATTACAAGAACTATAATTTATCTGAAATACTTGCGAAATGAAGTAGGACCAAAACAGTACTAGAAGCAGACATACATAAGTCCACATATTAGAGTTTGTCAGGCATTCTACCACTCCAAAAAACAGAACAAAGTGTAGGATCAGGAGTCAAATTTATTCTTGACCTAGAATTATTTAAATCTGAGTGTTGCAAGCCAGAGAATTCCCTCTTTTCTCAGCTACTTGAGCAGATCACAGTGATGCAATTGGCTGTTATCCACAGGATCAGAATTTTTATTAATGCAAACAAACCCAAGGCTACCACAGATGTCAGAAACACAAGAGCCTTTTGTTACACATGAGAGTTATTGAGTAGAGGAGCTGTAGAAGCTGAAGGTTTGAGTGGACAGGAGTAGCCTGTTGTGATCTGTTTTAGGAGCAAAGGAGGAAGGGATTGCAGCAGCCTGAACTGCAGCTGGAAGGAGATGCCTTTACCTTGCAAAGGAAGCAGAGGAGGAAAAAGGTTCACTCATCATTAGGTATCTGTAGACAGCCTAAACAGACCTCATCTGGCTACACTTCAGTCATGTGCAACTATTTCAAGTAAATGCAGAAGTAGCTCCTCATTTGAAATTGGAGGCAACTTTGTGGTTTCTTCGTAATGTTTCCTGCTGGGAAAAATATTACTTACAAATGATATTAATGGAAAGCAGAAACTTAGACCTTGTACAAGGTTTGTTTGTCAGTGGTTAAGTAGGCCCAGGTGCTTGGCTTTAATTTGGAAAGCAGATAGACTGGTAGGCTGGTAGCAGTTCATTCTGGAACTTTTCTGGTGGATTTGCAGGCATAGTTTAGTCAAAAGTGGTAGTGTCACTGCAATTCACAGTATCCAGCCAGGATTCCCTGAGGCACATAAGTTTTTCTAAAGGTCTGAAAATTTCTGACAATTCTTCTTTTCCCCGTACAAAATTAAAGACTGTCAATGCTAAGAGAAGGTCTGTGAGAAAATCCCTAATTATCTGAGAGATCTTGGCACCCTGCTTTCTGTAAGGAAATACTAAATATTCAGATTTTACTAGATATGAGGTACTAGTGTCAGTCTTGAAAGCCCCTGATTGAAGCTGGACAGAATCAATCCATCAGACCTGGAGATCTGGTTGGAGTGGGGCTGGAAAGGTACTGCTAAAGAAAACTTTAGGCTGCTAAAGAACTTCTCTCTTGAAGCTTTTCACATGCACTATGCTGATGACTTTGAGTGAAGAATCAATCTGTGACCCCTTTTAGAGCAAGTGCAAGGATTTGAGTTGGGAGATAAAGTGTATATTCCTGATTCTGGTTGGACTGGAAAAGTGCTGAGGGAAATCAGACATAAAAAAGGGTACATGTACAGGATTTAATATTGCCATTATAATCATAATGTATAAAGCAGCTTTGTTAATTTTGAGGTTCTTTGTTTCTTGATTGGTAAAATACTCTATTGTCTTGTGTAATATGTAATAAATGGCAAAGCCTTAGATATTTTACACTAGGAGCCTAAATTAATGTGTAGTTATTTATGCATAGTTACACTGTATTTTTGTGAACTATTTATTGGATTATTAATATTTAACACTTTTTAAATGAGTGAAGTGCTTTCAAATTGTTTCTGAGGGTTGGCACAGACCATGTTGGATATAACTTGATTTGGCCCTCAAAACAGACAGCATCAGGAAGGGCAGAATAATTTTGGCAGTTCTGTTGGTTGTTAAATTGTTTTGAATACTTCCTTCCGTTGTCTATTCAGTCATTTCTGCCCAAATTTACTTCCCTCCCTTGTGCTTTTATGACTACTTACAGGCCTATTTGTTGAAACAGATCACCAAATATCTTTTTGGATAGATGTGGTTCTCAGTCTAGTTCCATAAAATGTTGAGGTGGTCACGGGAATTAATGTTAGCACAGACTTGCTTGGTAGAATTTTGCTGCTTAGAAATATGGTCTTGAAATTCTGGTTTTAGGCAAAGTACTGTTCTTTTTCCTTGCTTTCTTTCACAGTTCTTCCCTCTGTCTTCCCTCTGCTGCATTAGTACAGCTGGTTTGGGGTCATGTGGTGGACTAGATCTTCCAGTGGCTTTTCAGCAAAAACAATCTGGGCAGCAACATGTGCATTTAGCTAGCACTCAGTCTAGCAGTGATTGCACTACTAAAAACAAAACATAAATTTTTGCTGATGTCTCTGCTGCTCCTGTATCTCCAAGAAAATGTTTTTAAGAAAATCTCACCTCCCTAATATAAAAATAGACTTATGACCTTAGTTTTTCAGTGATAGTCTCTAGAACTCCATGAAATATTTCTATTTTTGCCTTTGTATCTACATACCATTAAAAAATTGGAATTTACATCAGAGGAAAACTGATAAAAGAGTCTGAATCATGACTAATGAAATGTATTCCTGAGTATGACCTTTCTTTTCAACCAACAAGCAATAAAGGTTTTTTGCTTGCAAAGCTACATGTTGAACTGAAGAGCAATAAAATAAGGGGGAATAGAGAACTTGTCAGTTTTGTCAATTTTAACAGGCCTACCCTCCTCATCAACAAGTTCAATATCAGTTGAGTGTATTTTCAGTACATTACACTATTTTGTTGAACTTAATGATAAGATCATTAGGCAAAAAAACACATAGAAAAGACTCTAAAGGTTGATGCAAAGAAATAATAGATCTGATTACAAGGTCATGTTCTTGAATCTTAACGTACTGTTTCATTTGGGGAAAAGTTGAATTTTTTCATGGAGGTAAGGGCTTTCTTATTGAAATATGTGCATTTCACTTTATGAAACATCAAGAGAATCTCTCTCCTCACCACCCCAGTGCATGTGCCCCTGTTTTTTTTGCAGTTCATCGTTTCAGATCACAAAACAGAAAAATAGCAGAGGCATTGCAGATATTTTTATAACCTCTGGATATTTATGGTATTCAAATTGATATCATAGGAGTTGTGCAACAATATGCTAAACATCTATTTAATACCTACAACACCTATTCTGTACTATAAAGCTATGATTAATGATTTTTCTGTTGTAATTGGAGCTAACAAGCGTGTGATCACCTCACTTCAGATGTAATCTACAGTAATTAGCAAATACATAAATTATGCTGTGAAGAGATATTGACCATTTTTTGACCATTTGTAAAGAAAGACACCACATGAAGAAGGCTGCAAATATCAATAGCAGTTAAAATTAAGTTTGCTTGAGATATAAATGCGAGATGTTACAATATCCAGCTGATTATTTTAACCTCAAACATGTCCTACTGAACTCTCTGTAAGGTCACAGCCAGCCCACATTGAACATAGGAACAAAACTAATTTAAGGCAACGGTTGTCATTGTTTTTCGTTTTTGTGGACCCCTAAAGGTTTTCCAGTAGTGATTCTGACTCTTAGAAATTTCACAGAGGTCAAATAAGGGCTGTATTTCCTTTCCTATGGATCCCTTAGCTATACTGCAGAGTCTCAGGGCCAGGGTGAAAGCTGCTTATCAAAGGCCAGTCACACAGAGAGAGGTTTTCCTGAGTTCAGAAATCTATGCTGCTTCTCCATTTAAAAGTAACCGCTGTCTTGCTGGCAGATTGAATCAACAAAAACTTTTATTCCTCTTCAAACTTACCTATATTCTGTACAAACAGGCCAAGGTAACTGGCTGGTCTCTAGTTATCTTGCTGGCAGTGAGAAAAAGACACAATGAGTGAAACATGGGACCTTTTCGTTTCTCTGATCTTTGTGCTTGTTTTGACCACTTTTCCAGGGCTATTAGATTGGGATAATCATTTGGTCACTGTTGGAATTTTTTCCTCTTTCTTTGGAAGGTTTTCATACTAGATTGTGGTACAGATAGGAGCACAAGTGAATTCTAATGGGATGGAGGGCAAACTGCTTGTAGCGAGCAGAAGAAACAGCTGGATTTATCTTTGTGTATAAAAAGACGTATTTCTAACAGTGCCGGTCATTGTGTGGGTAGTTGTTTTTTTTTTTTTTTTTTACCATTTAAGGCTGCAGCTGTCCTCTTTTGGTAAGACAAAATTCTTAAACCTTCTCTGTCATCAATGCCCACTATTCCTTATCTCAGAAATTCAAAGAACAAGTAGCATTCTTCTGTATTTATGAACACCTTTCCTAGTGCACCAGTCTTGAAAACTTCCAGAACCTGTACAGGTTTTCTGACTGTATGGTTCATGATCTCTTTGCTACTGGTCATGGACATCTCTCCTTTCACTCAAGTTCTTTTTCAGCAACTTTAGTCAACTACAGTTTTACCCGTTTTATGCAAGCAACCTTGCATGAATCAATATATCCAGTCTGGACATTACAAGCCTGCATCTCTACTGTGTTGCAACTTGGACTAACTTTCTCTGAGAAATGAACACAAAGTGAAGACAAGGAGACTGATGAAGGCCTCAATGTCCACTAGTTCCTATGAGACAAAAAAAAATTTCTTCCACTATAAGTATAGTCAGATACATTACGTAAGGAATTGGCTCCACTTTTGAACTATACATTTGTCTTTTGATCTAGAGTGTACATCTTCTGCTCTTCTACTTTGGAATTTGCCCAGGTTTTTTTTTTCTTACTTAAACTTTTTTTTTCTGTTTTGACTAATCTCTTCCTCTGGAATGTCTCCTGACATTATTCCTGGGCATCTTTTAAACTTTTTATATTTCAAGTGCAGTCCAGACCATTTTACATTTCCTAAACCTGGTGAAAACCTGGAAAAAAGAGTAATTCTCAGGTAGAAAGTGGCATTCTTTCCCTCAGGAGCAAAGCCTATTTCTGTAGCAATGATTACCACCACTGCAGCCTCTGTGTTACCATCACTTGGGAAAAGGGTACTGTGTGGATGGCATGGCACAAAGTAAAGGTGACTTAGGGGCTGGGGCTAGCCAGCTGTGTAGGGAACACACACATAGCTCTTCCCAAGACACATAATAGAAAAGATGTAACAATACAGGACAAGCCTTTTGAGGAGACTAGTCTCTTCAGCATTGCCCTGCAACCCCAAGTCATTGATCCAGGTAATGATCAGTAACCAAACAATTGTTGTTATAGAGTAGTATGTCAAGATATAGAGAGATCTGCTCTGGTGTAGGTTAAGTGGAACAATTTGTTGTAACACAGCTATATTGGTGAGACTTACCTGTATGAATAAGAACTTGGACCATAATAAGGAGCAGTTGCACTCTGTTTTGGTAGTTATCCTTTTTGAACGAGATGGAAAAATTAGATTTTTAGAACTCGGGATTGTTCTCTGTACTGTGGACATCATTCACATGTAGGAATGCTCTGCCCCAGAGCCTTCCCAGGTTTCAGTGAGTAATTAATTACATTCTACTTGTCCAAATGGTTTCTTTCCTGCTTATGAAACCATCCCTTCCTTTCTTTTTGATTTGCAGCACATTGTTCTTTAAAGCAGATGTAGCGTTTCTGTGTAAATTTAAACCACCCCACAGCTAATGTCAGCATTTATTTGGTTTCTATCCTGCCACACCCTGCAGTTTTTGTAGCATATTCCAGCCTAGTGCAAGTCGGTTCCTCTGGAGCGTGGTTCCCTCAGTCTTTGGTCACTAGGTGTCACTACTGATCTAGGAGAGAAGCTGAGCTTTGTTCTTATTTCTGTTTTAAATTTGTACAAAGCAGAAAATCATTTGTGTATAATAACTTTTGTATTGTCTATAAAAACTCATACCTACGGATTCCATAGCAGGGTTGGTAAGGAGTCATGTCCCCCAATTTCAGCTAGAGGTCTGCTATGCAGTCCACTTTCAACTGCACAAGGAAGAGTTAGTAATTCTTCCCCCACCCCAGTATGTTAGCTGTTTTGAATACAGAATTATTTTAGCTGCTGTTCAAATACAGGAACATAACTGTAACAGGGAAAATATATTCCTTTTTCTAAAAAGAGTACAGCAAACTAGGTTGTAATAGATTAAGAAGTCAGACTGTAGATGCAAAAATCAATTGTTGAAGTACACTTCCTGCTTGGAATTTCATTTGAGGCTTCTAGATTCCTGTTCATGTGTTAGAATCAGTAGTTAGAGGGATTAATCAGCCTGCACAAGATATATGGTGATCTCAAGCAAGGCTGGAAAAATCAGACTCCAAACCTGATTAAGTATTGAATGGTCTGGCCTTTTACTATTGTATGTAGGAGAACTAAATTTGAATCTGGACATAAATCTTGTTCACTTGTTCCCTGATAGCTCTTGGTAAATGTGAGGCACCATTTTGGAATGTATGCTGCTATTCTAAGAAAATGAACTTTGGCCTTTTAGTGAAGGAAAACCTGCTTCCTTTGCTGCAGTGCTGTAAAAACATCTCCTACTCATGTCTATTCTCTGCTCTTGGGATTCAACCGAGCTTAAGAAAAATATTTTAATGGAGACTGATTTCTAACCCCTGCTGAACAATTAAAGAAAAAAACTCCAATGATTACATTCACATTTCTTCTCTTCAAATCATTTGATGGTTAGATATTGGCAGCAAAGTACCCCACTTAAAGGGGGAGGAAGGCCAAGGATATGTTGGGGGGTCCCTTCACAGAGGAAATGAACGCTGTGGTTTGGTAGTCTCTCTGTCTTCCCTTTTTTTCTTTGTTTGTGGTTTTGTTTGGGTGGGTTTTTTCTTTGTGTTTCCTTTAAAAAAAAAAAAAAGTTTGTTTGTTTTGTGGAGAAAAGCTGAGTTCTCTGTGCCTGAGACACCTTGTGCTGCTCCTGTGTGAAGGTGACTATGTAAGCTGTCAGTGGTTTCTTTTTCTCTGCTGGGAGTGGCAAGTTTTCAAAAAGAGGCAGGTGGTGGTTTAGCCCTGCCTGTTGCATATGCTTCTGAACACAAAGGTATTTTCAAGGCACAGAGAAAAGAGCTCAGTCTTCAACTCATCATGTTGTACCTGCAATGCATGGCTATAGTGCTTTGAGATTTCTGTATTGGTCATTCAGGAAAATTATCCCCAAGCACTGCTGCAGCAGGATTCAAAAGGTTTTTTTGTGCCTTACCAGAAATCATCACTTCATTTGCCTAACTACTTCATCAACTACCTCAGACTTCTAATAGAGTTGTGATTATAGTGTTAATAAAACACCTTCTGGAGAAAGGCTTTCCTGGCTGGTCACTGAATAAATCCACAGGTGCCTTTGCTTGTGCATGGAGTCCTTGTTGGTTGATTTTAGAGGGCATTACCCAACCTTCCTATTGTGACATGAAAGCTGGAAAGAACCATTTAGCACTTCAACTTTCCAAATGTTAAAATGTAGAGTTTCTTTCTAGAATCATGGGTTCATATCCTCAGAGGCTGACTCAGCCTCATGGCTGGTAGAGCCACATGGGGTTAGAACTGAGGAAATCTGTTACTCTTCTGAAAATAACCATAATAACAGAAGTCTTGTATCCATACTGAGCAAGCTAACAGTTCTTTGTACTTTTCTGTCAAAGTAGCTTGCCCTTCTTCCTTTTTGTCATCTTCTTCTAATAATGACCATTATTTACAAATTTAGTTGCCTTGTGCAGTGTGTTCCTTCAAGAAGTCTCATGCAACATCCCAATCTGCAAGGTAGAATCTGTCCCCAGACAGATTAAAACATGCAAATTCCAATAAATGGGGAAATCAGACTGCTCTGACCGAAAATGAAGGGAGATATGAGTGTGTAAGAACAGTCCCAAAATTGTTTTGTAAATTAAAATACATGGCTCTTCAGCTGGATCATACGCCAACAGCTCCAAATTTATGTTCTTTTAAAGTTATTTGCTCCCCCTTCTTCCCCATCTAGCTTTCATATATCCTATGTACATAGAAAACTCTGAATTACCTCCCCAAGGAGCCAAGAATGTGTTTTCTTTAAATCTGCGACAGCACCAGTATGGTTGTTGTCCGTGTGTTTAATAAGTGCAGAATTACAGTAATGTACCTGTACCATGTGAGGAAACATAGTAAGTATTTCCACAATGTCTACAGCTGCAATTTTGTAGTACTCACTGCTTTAACCAGTTTAAATAGAGCAAGGAAAGCTTGAACCTAAAACCCCAGATCTCATTTGCTAAACAAGTTCCATCCTGACTCTTCGTCTGTATCCTAAGTCTTGCTCCAGCTGTTAGTCAAAACAAATGCATAATTAAGAAGAACTACCTCTTATTACTGCTTAGTTTCCTGATAAAGACATTAAATTAAATTAAAAGGAATTTCCCCAAAAGCCCCCATTCAAAACTGAATCCCTGCACTGACAAGCGATTAGATTTTTTTTCAAAATAGAATAGCAAACAAAAAAATGACAACAACAAAAATAAAAATCTACTTTCAGGCTTTTAGATTTGGGCAGTTTAATTGTTGGTCTGTTTCCCTGATAAGGTGAGACTAGTCCCATGTCACTAGAGGAATGGTATCCTGCTGTGTTTTTCCATCCTCATTTACAATGATTATGTTATCAGGCTAGCCAGGCAAAAGGGTGGAGCAACTATAATTTCAAAGCAGGATTAGGTTGAAATAACGAGGTCACCAAGTTGTGGTTGTCATGGCAACGTCACATCTAAGAATATGGGATGCTTCTAGGAGATGAGGCAAGCGTGGAGTCTCTCTCCCTTTTGCACAAAATCCCAGACTATTTCTGTAAAATTGCTTAATTGCTTTTAAGCAATTTTTTTTTCAAAGTAGCTTTTGCTATGACAATGAGTCAAAATTGTACTTCTTTTTATTGACAGTGCCTTAAAGATGTGTTTATGTCTGATCTGCTATTGATCCTGTTTTCCTGTCATCTTCTGCGTATGTATTTTGGCTGTCTTTAGAAGATCTTTTGTTTTAAATACATTACAAAATTTTAGGTATTTCAAACACTGCTCAGGTGTTTTGATTCTCCTTGAGACTTTACAATCTTTTAGCATATAGGGTTGTCGCTCTGGTCATATCCTGCCCTGGGACCTCCCACACATCACAAATAAGAATCTGTGTTTTGCAGTTAGCTCTTTGTTTTCTGTGCTAGTGCAAGCTCTTATCCATTTCTTGGTATTGTTTTATGTTTTTTAAAATAGTTAGGTTTTTTTTCCCCCTGGTATTGCCTGAAATTCTTATTTTTAAATCCATTATTTGTCAGTGTTTCAAGTTTTATTTGAGTGGTTGTAGAGCTTTACTTCACCCTGTCACTGCTCATCACAGGCTTTCATGGAAACTTTACGGTACAAACTTCTGACAACCACAGTAGGAAGCAGCTGTGTGGCTGTATGTGGTTTTATTTCATTACGTAAAATCTCACCAAAAATGTTTTCTTGCATTACTCTTACCTCTGCTTTAATATTGTGCAACATTATGACATAAATTGCACAACACACATTTCTAATGAGATCAGCTTTATTTTTGTGCTTTTTTTTGCCAAGCATCTACTGCTTTCAGTATAATATAGTGTTTAAACATGCCAGGCTAAGGGATTTGTGGAACAAGGGGGTAAGTTGCAAACAGCATAAAGATGTTGGAGTAAATTGCAATGGGAGGCCATGAGGTTTAGTATTTAGTTTGGAAGCATGGAAGCCTTAACTGTGTAACGTCTTGTCTAAGCTTTTCTTCAGTGACTGGGGCACTTTTGTCTCTGGCAGTCTGAGCTCCATCCTCTCTGTGGTCTCTGTGCTGTACAAGTCTCCCAGATGGTCTAAGTTCCATCCCATTATTTATGTATCAGCATAGTTACATGGAACTTGCCACAACATAAGGAATGTAGAGACCATTACCTGTTCTCATGTTTTGCTTGAAAGCAGCAGGTGGACATTTGGACAAACATCTAGACACAGAGAATGATCACACAAAGCTCATTTCTATGGGGCTCACATGACAATGTAGGACGAGAGCTCCTACAAATAGGAAACAGACTGAAAAACTGTCTGTGTTTTTATAATGCTATGAGACAGTTATCAAGCCTGCCATATATATATAGTTTCTTTGATAGGGCTTTTGGTTAAAACAAAACAACAACAACAAAAAAGAAAGTAGACAGAAAATACAATATTGAGCATCATATTTCAGACATGGTTTGAGACATGAGCAGAAAAGAACTGCTTGAAATTCAACAAAGGAAAATGCAGAGTCCTGCACCCGGAGAAGAATAACCCTGGGCACCAGTACCGGCTGAGGGCTGACCTGGCAGCTCTGCAGAGAAGGACCTGGGAGTCCTGGGGGACAACAAGCTGCCCATGAGCCAAAGGAGTCCTGGGGTGCATTAGGGACAGCATTGCCAGGAGGTCCAGGGAGGTGATTCTCCCCCTCTGCTCAGCCCTGGTGAAGCCACATCTGGAGTGCTGTGTCCAGTTTTGGGCTCCTCAGTACAAGAGAGACATGGAGGTACTGTTGATGCCTGATGGTTTTTGTCTTTTCTTTTATACACTTTTTATACACTTTTTATACATTTTCCCTTTCCTTGTACCTGTCACTCCCTGTACCTTGGCAGTACACGTCTATTACCCTTATACTCTGATATTTAGCCTAGTTTGGGGTTCTCTGGAGAAGATGAAACATCCCTTCTATCTCAGAACTAGAGGCTCCAACCTTGGATGGAGCCTCCTCTCTGGAACATGTTTTGTAAACTAGACTGTAGCCTCACTTGGGGGGGGCATAATTAGAATAGGGGGCAATTACTTAATTTGTTAGGTTTCTTATTGGGGGATTTTAGGTAGATCCGCTAATTTGTAAGGTCCATAAAATTGTATACGAATTGTACACGGGGTATGCTCCTCGGTGTGATTCCACCTTTGACGAGGGGGCACCTGCGATCCTATTAAAACCAAAGTAAAACCCTTTTTCCCTGTACTGCTGTGTCTGCCTCTTATTTTTACCAGCTTTTAAGGCATCACTGGAGCAGGTCCAGAGGAGGGTGACAAAGATGATGAAGGGACCGAAGCATCTCTGTTAAAAGGAAAGGCTGAGGGAGCTGAGCCTGTTCAGCCCTGGGAAGAGACAACTGAGAGGGGACCTCATCAATCAGTGTCTGCAGGGAGGGTGTCAGGAGCATGGAACCAGGCTCTGCTCAGGGGTGCTAAGCAACAGGACAAGAGGCAATGGGCAGAAACTGATGCCCAGGAAGTTCCAGAAATTCCACCTGAATATGAGGAAGAATTTCTTTACTGTGTGGGTGACCTTGCACTGGAACAGATCGCCCAGGGAGGTTGTGGAATCTCCCACACTGGAGATACTCAAGAACCATCTGGACACAATTCTGTGCCATGTGCTCTGGCATGACCCTGCTTGAACAGGGAAGATGGACCAGATGACCCACTGTAGTCCCTTCCAACCTTACCCATTCTGTGATTCCGTGATATGGGATGCAAGGTCTCAGGGCAGATGGTGTTTTTAGGGAATCCAGTTTTCGACTGACGAAATTCTTTCATAGCCAGTGTGGATGTTTTTTGCTTCCCTTCCTACCCTTTTTCTCCACTATCCAGTTAGAGCTTGTGAAAAGGGTGGCATCTTGCACTTTGCTGACATGCTGGGGAGTAGGGACTGTGCAAAGCAGACGATTTCCATCAACAGTGAGACTAATTGCTCAGTTCAGAGAGTAAAAGGAAAACAAAATCTCAGCTTTGGTGTGGTTTGCGCTGTTTAACCAACTGGTAACAGAGTACTATTTTCTCTCTCATTTTGGAGGGGGTGTATGCTATTTTTCACAAAGGATAGGATCTTTCTGTGGCAGCCTGGAAGAGTTGTTGAGTAGCCTTACCTGTCTGGACTCTATTTACAGGTTTGCCACCTACGATAGTATATGAAGATAGAAATTCTCCACACCCCTCTTCCTTTTTGCAGATTTGTGTCTTGTCCCAAGTAGAAGTTATAGATTGCCAATGGATGGATTTAATGTATTTTTTATGTGACCTTATGATGTAATATTCTTCAGTGAGCTGAAGAACTAGTAGGGAGATAAAGAAAAAATTTAAACCAAATTGTCAGTGGGTATATCCACCAGATGGTGATGTTCTACCAAATTATTTGCACATTGATCTTGCAGTAAAAATCTTGTCATTTGAGGGAATTCTGGTAACTTCTTATATTTCAGATGAGAGAGTCTTCCTGTCTCTTCACTGATAATTAGGTCCAGAAAGAGAACATGTTTCTCTTAGAATTGTGTCCAGAACAATGGACACAGTCAGGAATGGATAAGAAAAATCTGTAGCTTCTACCATATTGAAACAGGGCAAATGCTAGCATGTTAGAAGCCAGGTTTACATGGCTGCTTTACAGTCATGGAGGACCATAAGCCTGACAGCCTTTTTTACCATGTGAGGCAGTTTATTTTTGTACAAAAGCAAGCACCAGAATGAGAAGAGTGAGGAGGGCTTGAATTGCTATATTGTTTCATGGCTTCTCTTTCCTTAGCCTGGAGGATCATGCGGATAAATGCCAAAGGTTTGGTTTTCTGGGTGGGGCTTCATCTGCATCTCAAGCTGGGGAGAAGCAGATCAGCTGCATTCACCCTCCCTTTCCTTGGCTTCATGCTGAGCTGAATAGCCCTCAGGAAAACTGTGTTATGGAAAGTTACACAATCTAAAGTCTAGCTTTTCCATCTTGGTATACAATAAACATTACTGCAGTTTATGCACATGCACTAGAGCCATTCAGATTGAAAGAGCTTCACTAATAAAAATTGTTAGTTATTGATTTAGTTTGAGGAGTAACTGCCAGCAAAATTGGATCCTTCAAAAATCTTCTCCAATTTTATCTAACAGAATAAAAGGTTCTCAGAAAACACAAGGAATGTGTCAGAAAAATCAAAATGATAACTTGTTGGTCTGTTTTGTATTTGTCTGTTTCTCATAGCCAGGCAGACTGTTCTCACACAGCAATTCCAGTGAAGCTATTCTGTAGTATATAAACTACCTATAAATAGGAACAGTGCTGTATTTGATCCTATTTTTGTCAAGGTCAAAAGAGCCAATTAATACACCTGGAAAATTCACCACTTATAATGGAAATGCTCTTCCCAGGATAGAATATCAGTGGCAGTAATGCTAATCTTTAAGTTATTTTTGCCAAAGAACATATTTGTTATTGCTTAAAGCCCCTCCCCTTGCCAAACAAAACCCTCAATGAAATCAAAATGCTATTGTAAAAAATGGCAATTTCAAATGAGTAAAATTTCTCTTAATGAATTCTGAATCATGAGGATGGTCTGCCTTTTTTGACAGCAACATACCAGTTTGGGGGTGTTCCAGTTTAGGGCAGGTCTCATGGTGGGATCTCTTGATACCAATACAGTTCAGACATACAGTTAAATTTTGCTCCTCGCCACAGACTTCTTGGTAGAGGTGAATCATCTGGGGCCACAGTGCATATGAAAAGAAATGGGATGATGTTCCTTCTTGCCAGGATGATATTAATTGCATGCTGTGGGTGCTGGCCATCTCCCTCAGTACTGTTAATCCAGTTCACTTCATGTTTGCCTCCTTGTTCTTAGCCAGGACAGCTGGGACTGATTTTTGTGTGTTTGCATCAACACTACAAGCACAAACGGGGTAGTTCTCTGTATCCCTCACAACACCAGCTGCTTTTGCAGAGCTCACCTGTCTATGGCAAGAGTTTTTGTGGATTTGGTTTTCTTTTGAAGCTGAGAAAATAAACAACTGCCCTCTCTCCTAACCATTATGCATAGGCCACTTTTTTCATCACTCTGGTTGGAAACGAGCCTGTATTTCCTCATTCCATTCTGCACTGCCGTTCTCTGAGGCTGAAAACCAACTCCGTTTGCTGCCATTGGTCTTTAGAGTTCAATGTGTCTTTGACTGAGAGTTTTTGTGTAGTTTTGCAAGCAGCCTTGTAAGTGAAATGGTTCAAGGTACTTGGACTGGACTGTACCAGCCAGGGAAAGCTGTCATATAGGCCCTTTCTTTTATACTGTACAAGTCCATGGATTGTTCATTGAACTGGTTCTCTCCTGTGGCCAAGTGTTTGATGGATGACACTGAACATTCAGAAAAGTGTGAAAGAGCATGCTGAGTTTTCCAAGTTCTGTAGCATTCATTAGGAAATTACTGAGGAACTTGCAAAATCTGAAAAACCCAACAGATATTCTGATGCACTCTTGCTACGTGTAGGTGGATGGCACTGTGCTTGCCCTGTGCAAGCTGAGAGTGCTGCCAATTTATTCTACTACACACATGGAGTGTTTGAGTGGTGGCCAGAAATGCTTGTAAACTCTTTGGGATTCTTCAGTATTTGCCTTCAGGTATTTGGTTTTCTCGCATACTTTGATGAGAACTGTGATCAAATACAAGTTGTTCTGTGAGCAGCTGTCCTCTTTATTACGGATTGTGTCTAATGATTGGATTCCCTTCTGTCTAGTACCAGTGAAGTTCTGACAGTAGCTTTTCCCATGGGTAAGACAGCATTCACTAGTGGTGATTTTCTCTTGTCTAGTAAGGATTTAGTTTACACAGTTGAACAGTGGTCTCCTCTAACCAGACATTCATTTTAACAAAATGTATAGAAAAATAATAACTTTGAAACCACTGCCCTTCTGTCAAATCTGTTTGAGATTTGCCAAACTTCTGTATGAAAGAAGAGGGCAGACTGAGAGATCAGGAGTCACACTGTGATTGCATTATCTTGTTTCCTATGAAACGAAGCTAACAGGGAAGCATTAGATGGCTTATGTTCAAACCTGTCCTAGACAAGGGAATCTTGCAAAGGAAATGGTGCTTGTAGTGTCATACAGACTTATCTTTGTGAAACGTATGCTGGTTTGGCACCTAGACTTTAGTGAAACTGCCCAACTAAATTGTTAGTGGGAGCTGTGCCATCTGAGCAGATGGGCATGTGTAGGCAGTCGGTAGTCATGTTTGTTCTTCATTTATGAGAATTTAGACCGGGATTTGAAATACCATGAAGCATAAAAAGCAAAATGCCCGAGTAGGTTATCCTTAGGTTTATATCTGAGCTAGATATCTTTGCCCTGTTGCAGAGGGAACATCCGCCCAGTAAGCTAGTCTAGGACAGCGCATCTGACACAAATAGTGCTTGGATACTTCACCTATCTCAATATTCAGATTTTTCAATTAATTCTGTCCTACCAATCCAATCCATGTTCTCTGGTAAATGACTCTTTAGACCATGGTTTTCTTTTGAATCCTTTTAACGACTTTCCCATATCTGTTGCTTTAATTTCCAGCTTCCTTTCAGTCATAACTGAGTGATTCCAGCTGTGCCTGGAATTCTGCTCACTTCTTTCCACATCATTGTGCCCATTTGCTGGGGTAAAGTTAATTCTCAAAGCATGTGGGTATGTGCACACATTGCCATGAAGCAGGCTAGGCTGGAAACCTACAATGTGTCATCTGCACCCCAATAACTACCTAACTGCATTTTCCTCCTGGCTGTGAACACAAGTAATTGTCCTCCAATTTCTTACCCTTTTAAGTGTGTGCATTACTGAGCATGCCCAGGCACAGAAATAGTTACTAAGTGGTAGATATCTATCTATGTGTAAACTTACAGTAACTTCCATGTGTATTTAGTCCAAGCTTTCTTCAAAACATTTAGCCACCACCTCCAGTATAGCACCTGGTGATTTTGTGTCATCTGTGCTAAGGTTTTGGACAGAATGATTATGTCAAACAGGTCTGATTTTCGTCACTTTCTGGCTTGATGTGGGTAATATAAGAAAAGCTTTGCATGCACACCTGGCCTTACTGAAAGGACACATGTTCTGCAATAATGTTAGATAAGAGCAGATTTAAGTGATGAAATTTGAGCCTGGCCTTTCATCTGTTTGTGCTGTGTACTGTTACTTTGAATGTTTGCACTAAGAGTTCAGTCTTATTTAGATTAAGTCTTACAAGACAGGACAATGTCTTTCCCTCTGTGTCACACAACCTCAGAAACCTTGATGGCATTCAAGAAATAATAAACAATTTAGGGCCAGTACTGTTGAGAGATCAGCCACATATGGAGTATTTCTGGCCCATTTGATGCAGAGGAAATTCTATGCAGGAAGTCAAAGAGGTGGCTAAGGTCAGAGCTGGGGTTTACAGAGTATCTGGCAACTTTCTTAGGCACATGTTAAAACAAGTGTTCTTCAGATTCCAGAGGAAACCAACAGGCAATATGCATCACCTGCTGCAGACCTACATGTGTGTAGAGACCTTTTCTCAGATATGGCTTTCCATGCTTATTTCTCTATTTGTTTGGAAACTTTCTCTCCAATTTATGGGAAATCATACTAGACTAAGAGATAACCATATGTTTTGTGACTTAAAAGGGACCTATATAAACATGCCTTTCTCAATTGCTTCCTAATAAATGAATGGACACACACTTGCACAAGTTCAGTACATGAACAGAGCAGCTGTTCTGTTCCAAGTTAGGAAAGGGGAGAAGAGCCCAGATGCCCAGAATGGGGTAGTCTGAGCAGTCAGTCAACAGCCTTAATAATTTTCTAGGCAGGGGCAACTCGAGAGCTGCCAGAATAACTGCCTGTGGATCTTGCCAAGGAGCCAAATATCCTGGCTGAGACTCTAATATACAGACTGGCATCTGGGCTCTCTGATTGTCATCAGTCCCTGAGCATGATAGAGGAGGAAGTGGATAATAGTAATTGAAATGCTCACTGCAGCATTTTAAAATTATTTCAAATTTTAAAATTATTTCAAATATTTTCCTAAAAAATCCAACAATTAAGAAAATAATTAAATGTTTTTTGAGAGGGCAAAGGCAGTTTTTTGAGAGGGCAAAAGCATTGCAAGATTCCTTTTAAGGGGTTGTGGTTCAAATGTCTGTGTATTGTTTGCTTTGCTTAGATGTTTCACTCCACACTGCACTCCTACTACTGAGGCACCAAGATAATCTCCATTTATTCCCATAGGCTAAGTCATTGCTATTTGTATGGAGAGAGGTATAATACAGTCAAAGACAAGCTGTGGATGTATGTGATTGCACCTCAGTTTTCTCTTACATGCCCTGGGATGCTCTTGTGCTGCAAAGCTGATGTATCCATCAGAAGGTCACATCTTCAAGAATGTTTGCTCTCTCACAAACTTTGTTATTTCCCTTTGGTGGGCAGTCTTGGATGATGTAAGAGCCAGCAGCCTTAACATGAAATGAGAGGAATCAGTTCTATCCCAGCATCTTTACCTTCTGGTGTAGTATAAAGTGAAATATATTAGACACTAGGGTGCCTAGAAATAGATTTCCCATGAAGTTATTTTAACATATCTGAAAACCTTCCTGTATGCCTCTAGGCATCATACCTGGACACAAGGGGCATCTCTTAGTAGTGAAAATCTGGGAAAGGTTGGCCAAACAAAGGGCAGAACCCAACTGTCCAACAAGATGATCTATGCTTGCCTGCGTTTCCATTTTACATTCCTCTCACTTGGCAGTATCTAAACCTGCATGGAGGTTTCTGATTCTGCTGCTGGGAAGGTGGGGAGAGCTTTGCCATTCTCAGCCATAGGTGTAGGGGCTTACACACACTGCTCTAACCAAGTGGAGAATGGTTTTTCCATCTAGAGGCCTGGGGTGATGTCTTTTGTCATCCAAACTCAAATATTATTTTATTTTTATCTAATGTCTGTAAACACTATACTGCAATTTCTTCCTAAGAAGAAAAGGAAGAAGGACCGAGCAGCTGCAGTGTCTACCAGTGCTGCACTACTGTGCAATCCGCCAAGAAGACAAAGCAAAGGGGACCTGAAGATGTAGGGATTGATTTCCTCTTGATAAGCTGGTCCACAGAGATGGGTTAATTCCTTTTTCTGTGCAATCTTTTTTTTTTCTCCTGGAATGAAAGAGGTGGTAGATGTGATTAATAAGTTTTTGAGCTAAATATCTTGCTTTTGTTATGGCCACATGGGACGAAGCATGAAAAACAGTAACAGCATGCTGCAGAAGAGTCATTGAAAGGATCACTGGAATTATTTTTTGAATGGCTTTCTATTGTTGGATGTTCTACTTAAAAAAGAATTTAGCCCTTGCAGTAATATTTGGTTTGTAATGCATTTTTTCAAAACTATTTGTGTTTTGTTTAATGTTTGTAGTTTCAAAAGTACACAGTCTGGGTGCTGCAGGCTTCGTAGGTTCAACAGTCAGAGCAGTATAGAAGATAATGTTTTGTCAGTTCAAGAAAAGGACACTATTGCCTCTTTGAGCTCTGTAAAGGCCAAAAATGTTTAATACTTAATATTTAAATGGCTTCTCTTTCCAGAGATTAAGGCCTTTTTCAGCTTAAAGTTAGTACTTATATCACAAGACACTACTAATGAGCTGTAGAGCCTTTCACCTCTCTGTCTCCAGTGCAAGAATATAAGAAAAAATTCACTGTGTGAGACCAGAGATCCATTTGTTTGTCTGGTATCCCTCATAATAGGGAGGTATAAATGACTAAGAAATGAAGACAAAATAATATTTAACAGTAATTAGTCACTATAGACGTAATAGATGTAAGAGATCACTAAGAAATAAACACTAATAGAGGACTAAGAAATAAACACAAACCAAAGTCAAGCTAGTATAATATTGCTTTTCCATTCCTGTTAGTCAACTTCACTCTTGTTAAATGTTTCTACAGGCCCTTAGCTCTGACGGCAGCTTTTCAGGAACAAAGACCTCAGTTCATTGTTGTTCTGTACTGGCTTCTTCTGCCAAAATACTCCAAAACTTTGGCCCCTGTATTTCCCTAGGCAGCTGTCCATCTTTCAACTTCTAAAAGGCTTCTATCAAGTCTGTCTCCACAGACTAGGAAAGTAATTAATTCTGTAGTAAGCACCATTGCTAGCCTGCTGTCCTCTTCTACTTCAGAGGTTGGGAAGATTTTACCCTCTGATTGTGGAATTCAGCTTGGGGAAACTCCAGATTCTTTGATTCGGTTGAAATCTCACCGAAGAATACTTGAACACAAACTGCTTTTTCAATGGTGGTTCACCAAGAGATCATATTTCATGCTCAGAGTTGCATCAAAATTCTTTGTCATGTAATAAATACCATCTAGATCTACCACATCGAAGTGTCATGGAAGTGTGGAGTAACTGAAGATTTCCTTATTCCAGTTGGATCCTCTCCTGTTTCTTGGAGTTGAATGGGAACTGTGTGGGCAGAACTTGATTTGCAGGAAATAAACTTTTGTATAACTCTCTCCAAGCCCAGTGTTTCTGCTTGGAGAAGGAAGCCACTCATTGAGGTTCAACTCAGAACAGCTATTATGGGATGAGAAACCTGAAAAGGCAGTGGTCCTGTCTTTTCTGGCTAGAAAAGTACTGGCCTTCTCCATCCCACTCTCCCACACTGACCTGTTGGGTTAGCTTAATTAATAATGATGATATCTTTGTAGCAATCTTTTAGATTTTGAGAATAGAATATAATCAGATGGTTTCAAACTTTTCTCTGTGAAAAATAAAACCCTTTTTATTTCTAATGAAAGTGCAGATTTTCTCAAAATAACAACTCTTAAGGAACTGGAACAAAAAAAAAATCAAACAAATAAGATAATTGAATGTCTTAATTGGTACAAAATTACAAGGGTTTTCAGTATCACTTGGGCTTTGCCTTTTTTTAGACCTCAGATGGAACAATAGATGCCAAATCTGCATTTTTCAGGACAGGAACAGGAGCATCCATGGGGTGAAATGGGCAGGTGTGGTGATGGGTATAGAAATGAAGGCCTGGAGAGTAAAATAGGAGCAGTGATTCAAAGAAGAGGCCAGGGTGAAGGAGAGAATGAATATATTTCGTTTTCATCAACTCTGCCAATATAAGCCCTTTTCAGGTGGGGAGGAACTTGGCATTATATTCATTCCCTCCATGAAGTTAAAATTTGGGTCTGTCTAGTGTTAGAAATGCTGTGCTACCATAACAAGTAGCAGTTAAGAGAGTTTGTTTTTCACATGCTACCTCTGAGGCTGCTTAAAACACCATGTGAGGTTCTGCTTGGGGTTCTGCCAGCTTCCTTTGGCATAAATCCTGACACAAACGCATGGCATTAGGAAGTCTGCTGGGAGGAAAGGTTACAGAATCACAAAACTGCAGCAGTATCCTTTGCACCATGGGCTGTTCCAAGAGGTCACTGCAAACCAAAGGGCAGATAATTTTAAAGGTGGGCAAGCATGACTTGCAGGTATGCAGAATCCAAAAGCATTTGAGCTTGGAAGGGACCTCTAGACATCATCTTGTACAACCACCCTGCAAAAGCATAGTCAGCTAGAGCAGGCTGCCCAGGGTTATGTCCAGATGACTTTTGAATATCTCTAAGAATGGAGACTCTACACCTACTTGCACACCTACTTACTCAGTGGAGACTCTACACCTACTTTTACTCACAGTAAAAAAGTGTTTCCTGATACTCAGAGGGAATCTTCTGTGTTTTTGCCCATTGCCTTTTGTCCTGTCACTGTTCACCACTGGCTCTTTCTTCTTTTTAGTCTCATTTTAGATATTTGTAGACATCGATGAAATCACCTCTGAGCCTTCTCTTCCACAGACTAAAGAGTTCCAGTTTTCTTAGCCTTTCCTCATATGAGAAATGCTCCAGTGCCTTCATCATCTTTGTGTTACTTCACTTGATTGTCTCCAGTGAGGAGACAATGTCCTCCTTTAGCTGAGGAGTGCAGAAATAAACAGAGCGCTCAGGTGTGACCTCTTCAGTGCAGCACAGAGTGCAAGGATCACCTCCCTTCAGCTTCTGGCAACATTCTTCCTAACGCAGAGAAGGAAATGTAATAATTCTTTGCTGCAAGGGCAAAGTGCTGGCTCTTGCTCAACTTGGTGTCCACCAGGAGCCCCAGGTCCTTTTCTGCAAAGTTGCTGTCCAGGCAGTTGACTCCTGGCATGTGCTGGTGTACCTCCTGCTGACAGTGCTCTGCTGGAACACCTGAGTTCTCATCAGTGTGTTTATCCTGCCACACAACCTGAGAGAGGTGCAGCACTGACATCACCTACACTTATCCTGTGGCTCTACCAGAGAAAGTTGTAATTCTTTCATCGATGCACCTTTCTTTAATAAAATGCCTCCATCCTTGGAGACACAGCTTCAGTTGTCTTGGTAGCTTATAGAATGATGAAAGATCAGGGGATTTTTACCTTTTCTGGGTAACTTACTTGGCAGATGTTCCCATTGTATCTTGAATCTTGGGCCCAAGAATGCCATGGACAGTTTTGCAATGCCTAGGGCAGACAACAGGAACAAGATGAGAGTGTCTTTAACTCAGTTGCCAAGCAGAGAAGCTTTGCCCAGAACTAAAGGAAAACACAGTCTTTAAGAGAAGGAAGACTAATGAAGTAGGTCATGACACAGAAATGTGAGTGGCTTTTGTAAACGTAGAACAAAATGGGTCTTTGCAAAGATGATGCAATCTGAGAGAAATGGAAGAATGTTGTACAGGCTGCTTGGAGAGTTTGATAGGAATCCTCATGCTAAATCAGACCGAATGTGAATCTGTGTCTCACTGCTTAGCAGAGACCTAGACTTCTTGTCAAAGGTAGCAAAAATCCAATCCAGGTTTTTTATCAAATTGCTTGCAAAAGCCAAAGCAAGAAAAAGAGACCGTGGCTATTATTGCAAGATCATTAATACCAGATCTATGTTCTGAAGAAATGTCCAGCAAGACAAATTAGATCTGGATCAGTCACAAGCATACAATTGCATTTCTGGCTATTTAATCAGAACATGGTATTAGGTTTGCACAAGTTTTCTTACTTTTACACTGATTTTATGATGATGGTAGAAGGGCAGGCAACATTCAATCCATAATAAAACCTGCTAATGCAAATATTTTTGAATATAAACTGCCAGAGTGAGTATAAGCTCTTATGCAAGATCTGTAAATACACCTTTTTTACTCTGATCACTTAGGAATCCTTAAGTTACATATATCATCTCGTATAACTACAGTATGATTTTTTTTCCAAAACAACAGCCCTACTGAAAGACGTACAAGTTATATTACATGTATTTCTGGTAAAAAGAAAGGTCATCTCTTGGTGCCTTTCTGCCTGTCCTCTTCACAGGAATGGATGCAGGATATGCAGATGAAAAGCTCACTGCAACATCCCAACGAGTACTGGGTTTGCTACAATGGCCAGACTGATCTAAGAGCTCAGTATTTAGCTCAGTCTTCATAACTGCAGCTGGCTACTCAGAATCCTTACTATTAAGATGCCTTACTACAAAGAGAGCTTATCAAAGTTATACAAAATGTCTGAAGCAGAGGAAGCACCTTAGCTGTGGTATTTAGTTCTCCTATTATTGCTCTCTGGTTTAGCCTCATACCCCTGCCCTTTCTTCTCTGCCTTCTGTGTTGACCTTTATGGCTAAAAAGGTCTCTTTTGTGACACTGCCTTGTACTCATAAATTAGAAAGCAATTAAAAGCAATGTCATAAGCAGGTTGATGTTGGTGTAGGATGCTCAAGCCCTGTGGTAGCAGTAATAGCCCATTGTGCAGTGTCTGCCTTTGTCACCAGGGAGGTGGTCAACAAAAACTGCATTTTCTGCCTTAGTTTGCTGTTCTTTTGCCTCACATTTAGGTGTGTGTTTGTCTGGTTTTGTTTTCAAGGAAACAACACTGAACTTTAGCAGCAATTCCCATCCATATCAAGTGTTGCTAAAAGGACAGTTCTTACCATCTTTAATATCTCCTGAAAGATTGCCAGGACTGTTTCCCTTTAAAAATGTCTTTACAAGTAAAGGGCAGAGGAATAAGGGGTAGTTAACATGAAAGTGTGAGTTAACACTCCAAAATTTCAGGGTTTTGGGTGTTTTTTTCCATTTTATCTTTGCGAAAAGGTTAGTGATTCCTAATAGTTCCTCTTGCTGGGGACTAAGACATTGAAGATCAGAATCTTCCCTGCTAAGTGTTAGACAGTAGACAGATAGGCAGTATCCAGGTCTATTTCTTCCAGGAAAATTAACCCAGAGTAATTTGTCTCCATGCTGGATTTTGGGGCACATGCAGTTCTCCTTAGTTCCATGTTCTCACCATGTGCTAAAAATGCCTCTTGAATTGCCATAGATAAAAACCCCTCCATATTTCATTTAATCTGAAATTAATATTTCAAGGAAAATCCTCTCTGGATTTATAGTTCCAGGTTAGCTTCTAACTCCTATCTTTGCATCAACCCCCAGTTCAGTCTGTGTAATAAATGCCCAGTTGGTGATTTCCAAAAGCATAAATCAAGATCCAAAATCTTAATATTCTTTTTTCCAGTGTTGCAGCTGACAACAAAAAGTCTCTCAGGAATTGTATTTTCCCTCCTTGCAACTCAGGAAAAGCAGAATCAGAAAGAATAAGCAGACTCAACATTAATTTTTCATCTATAGCTTAATCTATATCTTGCTTTATTTCATCATTATTAGTTAGACCTGTACTGATTCTTGTCATGTTGACATGGTAATCATAAGACAAAATTTGACAAAATCAAGCTAAGTGAAGCACAAGGGAAGTGGTTAATGCTTATTGTTACCCCTTTGTGTGAGCCTAAAGATATGAGAACTACAATGAAGTAAAAACTGCCTTGCTATCAATATTTGATTTTGTTGCAAGATAAGCAAAGGTGTAAAGCTGCCTCTGTATAGCAGTCTACAGAATGAAATTACTGAGAAAACAAAGAAGGCACTAGAAACGAGTTGATAGACTACGTGGAACACCTTATTAGTGAGAATTAGTTGTCAGATAACTTTATGCCAGTCTTATCTCTTTTATCTCCAGATAGCAAAGGTTTAGGTCTGTAAAGGAGCTCCTAAAATCTCTAATGCTTCTTTTTTAAATCTCTATTCCTTCTCTGTTTCTCATTTCTAACTTACAGTAGGACTTTGGGTCCACCCTTTGATCGTTTAAGGGTGAAAAAGTTGGGTTTTTTTTTTACGTTAGAAGTATTTGACCTTCCTCAGTTTTATAGAAATATCTATAGTAAGGTAGATTGTGAATCTTGAAATACCCCTGCCATAAATCAGTCAAGTTGTGTGACCTTCTGTAGCTGGCAGCACAGGAGAACTTATCAACATCACACGAGACATCAATATCATCACCCATCAGCCAGCAACTCCTAATTCCTAACCCAAATTATGAGATAGCTGTTCACAGTTGAGTAGGCTGGATCAGGGGAGAGCCTTCCCTGCCTTAACTGGCTGGCCTCTGTTTCTCATGAAGGAGGTAGCCAGAAATGAAGGATTGAAAATTTAACAAAGACTTCATTTATCAAAAATACTCACTTGTCATTGGAGACAAGTAGGTGCTAATAAGTACCAGAAAAACACCAATAGTTTAAATAGTATTAACAAATATCCCTTCCTTAATTGGTGTATGCTACACAGGAACTGAATTTTGAATGTATAACCAAATGTTAAAAGTTGTTTTCAAGCCTTACTCTCTCTTCAATGAGACATCAAAATGTTGTCACCCAATCCTTTTTACTTTATTTTTCAGTTCAATACTTTGATCATTCCCCTCTGACATGGTTCCTGCTGTACCAGATTAGCTAGCAGCAAGTTGCTAGCTAGATGAAAAACCCCTTTAATGGGGTCTGTTTAGTACTTCATCTGTAAATCATTTATGTAAAGAAAATGTAACCAAGTCACAAATTGGCAGATAATTTCTTAAACATTTGTGTTGGTTATGAAATTATTACCCAGCTTTCCTTTATGCTAAATACTCTTTAAAATGTTGATATAAACACTTTCTTTAAAGGAAAATGTATAGAAGAAGATTTGAGAAAGCTATTTTTTCTTTGAGAAAATAATATACCTCTTAAACACAGGAAATGCACTCCCTCTAATCCACTGGAAGTCAGTAAAGCAAATGATGTGGTAAAATAAGGAAAAAGACTGTTTACATAGAAAAGATGGGAGTTGGTATAAGTAGCTGGAGAACTGTTTAGAAGTCAAAAGTAAGAGATGAAATGAGGGGCTGGAAAAACTTTTAGCATTGCAGCAAGAGACTTTTAAGAAAAGCATCTTCCAGTACACAAAGGATCTGGGTGAAGAAACCATAGGTATTATTTCTTAGTTGAGACTATTTCTACATTACTTTTTATTGGAACAGGCTAGACCACTGGAGGAAGAGTTGGGATTATTGAAGAAACAAGAGGAAAGGTCCTTTTGAGGATTCCAATCTGATTAAATGTTAGGAACCAGAAAGGTGAGTTTTAAGGTCACTTCAGAAAGGAAAAGAGTCACTATTGGAGTCTCCCAGGGGTCAGTGCTAGTACCATTCCTATTCAACACCTTCATTAATGACCTGGAGAAGAGAGTTTGCAATGAAATATCCAAGTTCATGGATTTTCAGGTTTTCAAATGCCACACTGGTGAAGAATAACTCTTAAAACACCTTGCAAAATTGAGTGAGGGGACAAAAATATGTCAAATGAACTTCATTATAGATAAATGTACAGTAACGCAACTGCAGAAAACTGAATTTAAATATACATACTGCTGATCTTGTAATTGCAACACAGAAAAGAGAACTTGAGAGTTATCACTGATTTCAATTCTCTGGAGCAATTGGTTCAATGCACAGTGTCAGCCAGAAAAACGAAAAATTGTCAGACATGGTCAGAGTTTTGAGATCAAAAGAGGGTATCATCTTACTGCTATGTAAAACCTGAAAGAACCCACAACTGAAGTGCAGTAGGTCATTCTGGGCTCTGTGGAGGACACAGAACAAGAGGAAGAGGGCAACTGAAATTATTGAGGGGCTGACAGCTGTTGTATTGCAAGGACAGACTGAAAAGACTAGGACCTTCCAACCAGGACAATGAAAACTGAACATGTTACACCTGATGTTTGCAAGGAATGCATTTGTTATTCAACAAATGCAGCAGCAGTTGATCTAGGGATGCTCACTGAAAGTAGCAGCAGATAAAACTGGGGAAAAAGGAATTTTTACATCGTGGATGGTGAACTCATGAAACTGTTGCCATGGGAGGTTGTGGAGAGGAGACAGATGGTATAATCAGGTGGAAAATAGGCTTGGAGAAGATTCCAAGAGGGACAAGGCAGATGTCAAAGACAGAGACAGGGATGAACCTCTGAAATCCCAAATCTAAAGATAGCGTCTGCTGGGACAGCAAGAGAGGAATGTGCTGCAGGCAGTGGCCAGCCTGACGTGCTCTCCTGTGCTAGGAGCAGAGTCTCTGATGTGGCTGGAGACAGAGGCTGACAAGTCGGTCTGACCCAGTAGGACGTGTCCTGTGCTCTTGTGTTAGACTTGGGTGTAAGGGAGGTTTGTCCTGGCAACTCTTTGAGGTTTTGGTCTGGCTACAACCTACATAACACATGGCAGTCTTGTCATAGTTCTCTAGCTGAAAGCACAGGGAACGCAGTCCTACAGAGTGACTGGATTTGGGTAGACTGAGCAAGAAGGAATGCCTTCAGCAGTGCAAAGATAAGAGTGATTTTAGTTGTAAAACAGCAGGTAAGTAGTTCCAGCAAGTGCTTTAACCTTGGTAGGTTTTAAAGTTCAAAGCAAAAGGATTTCCCTTGTTTATATGGTTTATATACATATTTCTGTCCCTTGTGTATCCACTGACTCTGTCATGTTTCTGTTCAGAAAGTGTTTAGTATCTTTTGTGGTTTGTGGTACATAGATGTACTTTTTCCCTGAATATTTTCAGGTCTGGATTTTGTTGTTGTGAAGGTATACTTTTTACTGTGGCTTTTACTTAGTAAATGACACTATATAAGGTAGTTCAAAATTAGAGTGTTTTGTAAATTAAAAATATAAAATTTTTAATTTACAGTCTTCAGAGTAGCTATGCCTTGTTACAGCCCTAAATGTTCCTTTCTGTTCATGATATTTTTGCCTTTCAAATAGTGTTACTGTCTGGAACATTCTCTTTAGTGCTACACTTCATGTGTTACTGCTGGGGCAAAAAAAAAGATATTTTCCCATCTTCCACATTTGCAGATGATTTGCTGCCAAAAGAGTTTCACTATTTTATAAATGTGCAGATCCCAATGGTTGTCACAGGGTTGCATAAAAGTGTGCATTTCAGCATATTAACATTTGCATTTGATTCAAGATATGATGGTTTTGTTAGTCACTGAGGGACATCTACCTCGAAAGCTAAAGGCACATCATGTCTCATTTTTTTTCCACCCTGTTTTTGTGCAACTTGCAGCATATCAGTTTCACTGTTAATTGAGTTGTAATTAAGAAATGTTCTTAATTGATTGAGTGTGTGTTTATAGGGTGGATTTTCACTGCCATAGCTCTGTTAGCCAGGTAAATTGTGCTCTGCTGGCTGATGCTGCTCCAACTCGCAAGTGTGGATTTCTCTGAAATGTGACAAGATGCTGCTGGCCTTAATTTTTTACATTACCTCATTGCTATAAGTGAGCAGAAGGAGCATAAAAGAACACGGATCTTTGTTATGGTTGCTCCAGTTCATATTCTGCTATACTTGCTTAAATTGCTAATGAAGACAGGCTTGTGCTAATCTGTGAACTGGAGTTTGCTTTTGTTGTCTTTGCTGTGGGGGCAGTTTCCTCTGCCAGGTGGGCGAGGTAAAGAACTGCAGGCAATAATGTCTTGAATCATTGCAGCAGTTTCCTTTGAATGAGAGTCAGTCTGTTATATCTAAAAAAAATAGATTATTAGTGCTACTTTTAAACTCTGATGAGAGTGAGGCTGTGCTAGATTCAGTCTGAAAATACAACAACATCTGCTTTAGAAGCTTTACAGTGATATAGAGCGTGTTATACTTTATAGTATGCAGGCACATATAATCTGTTTATATAACAGTAATGTGATACTAATATAGATATGGTTTAATTGATGTGTAGGTATTCTTTGATTGAATTAGCTGCATTAGGCTCATCCAGAGTAGGAGAACAGGGATTATACTTTATTGATTGGATTATTTCTTACTTTTATTATTCTTACTTTTAGGAATTTCGAGCTGCTAATTCTACTTCAAAACCTCATGACTCTATTTCACATAATTTCCCTTCATCCAGCAGCCAGAAAAAAATGGAATCCCCTCCAAAAGGGGTTCATAAAATGCTCTTATACACCAAAAAGTCTGAGAGAAAATGTCAAAACATTGAGCAGAAGCAAAACCTTGTTGCATCCTTTTCTGATTCTTGTGAGGTTTTTCTGTTTCCTGTAATGTGATTAGAATAACTTGGCTGCTATTGTGATGTTATGTGTCCACCTTCGAAGGGTTACAGGCCTGCTTTAGCCTTCTGCAGAAAGGCATGATCATGGCAGCTCACACCAAGGCTCACCCTGGAGATGCTGACTAAATCAGCAGGTGAGTGATGCCGCATTTAGAGTTGCTGCAGCTCGGTTTCCAGTGCCACCTGAGCCAGCTGGTTTTGATCTCATATATAAGAGCTATGAGCTAGTCACACCTTGGTTCAGATTGAGTGGGAGGTCTAAGAGTTTGGTGAACTGTCTGCTTTTGCAGCATTCCTTTACAAAGAAAACCAGAAAGTTGTTTGCATAAATTTTGCCAATAAATGTCCTTAAATTCCTAGATTTTTAGATGGGTTGGCACTGTTCTTGGATCCACACCCTTCTAGCTTCAGGATATAGCAGTGAAGGTCTCATTGTGTAGATCTGTGGTGCAACAGAACCAAGATGCTTCTCTGATGCAGACACCCTGTTCCCTGTGCTGGATGGCTTTTCACACAAGTCAGCCCCTAGCTGTGAGCCTTGGAGCGGGCAGGGCCTGAAACAATAGCTCTGACAGATGTGACAGGCTCATTCACTTCAGCACTATTAATGCTGATACTTACTTATACTGTAAATTCCGTGCTGTTAACTATTTCACTGCTCATCAGAAGCATGTTAGAGCAGGACTAGCAACAGCTGCAAAACCTATTAGAGCCGGAGCTCATTTGGTACCACTAGTGCCGGTGTGGGAGATGAGCCATGTCTTTACCTCATTCAAGAAGGAGCCAATTGTCCCATTGGGAAAATAAGTTCTCTCTTGCTTTCTTCTGTTTCCCTGTAGTTGTTGCTATTATATTTTTCTTGTGAACAAGGGTTAAGAAACACACTGACACATACAAAGTTTTTTGAGATGTTGAAAATGAGAAGCCCATAAAGCTGATTGAAACAGTCAAAGCCAAGTTACAGGATCTTGTCACCATGGAGCTCAGATCATGTTGAGAATGTCTGCACTAAAAGCAGCATATGACTTCTACAATAGTAGAAGAATAGATAGATTATTCTGCAGCCAAAACCTGGAAATTATTATATTTTGCTTTGATGCTGCCAATGGGTTGTACCACAATAATATAGTCTTGCCCTTGGGGAAGTGCCTAACAGAAAAGGGAAGGTGACAACAAATGACAACAGGGCATCCTATGAATTTTTTGTAGGGAAATAGTGTAGCTGCTAAAGCAAAGAACATTTTACTTGACTGACTGTGCTCACTTATAGTATGCTGTACAGGGTTAAACTTTTAGCCTAGTCCAATATGGTTTATCTGCTTTCCCTCTATGCTTTCTACAGAGCTGTACAGTGTGATGATAAACCAGAGAAAGCTGTTGTTTTCTTTTGATCACCCTTATTTGTAATGTAAAAAGACAAGGCTTATTTTTATTCCTCGCAGTGCTGTTCAGTAATGCCTGTTTTGAAAAGGCTACCAATAATGCGACAGAGTCACTGCAGATTTCCATCTCTGTGCCCTACCTCTGCAATGATCAATTTTTCTCATACCCGTAGAAGAGGCATTGCTGTTTGTCCTTTATTGCTGCCTTAGTACATAGGTATCAGCAAGAGAATTCATTACTAACCATGAATCAGAGTACTTGTCTTGTTTCAGGTTTGTTTCTTATCTGGTTATTTATGATCAGTGTTTAATTTTCTTTCTTAATTGATGCACTTGTAATACCAGGCAAATTCATGTGGACCCCTTCCCCTTTTGATAAGCCAGAAACAAAGAAGTAAAGTTACTAAATATGTACAGGGTCACAGTTGCAAGGCATGTGCTTTTAATTATGTTTTAACTAATTCCCTTTATCTTGTCATAGTAATTATGACTGTACAAGTCATGTAACATTAATATGTGAAAGCAGCACTTTGGCATGGCTGGTCAAGGAACAAAGCCTTTATGACCTGCCTTGTTAAATTAAACCAGAGAGACTGATCAACTTGTATTTTGCTACCTCCTTTGATAAATTATGTTAAAGATGAAGAAAAGTGCCAAAGGGCCAGCATACACTGCTGAACTACAGCAGCAAACAAATTGAGAGAAGAGTTCTTGGAGACCTTTAAACACCCTGGGCTTTGATAATGAAAAATGAAATGACTTACAACAATGAAGTAGCTTAAGTGAATTGATAATGCTTGAACAAATCTAAACTTTATCCTTTTTGTATATAGTTGGATACTCTAGAGTTTCAACTAATTTCTCCATCTTCTTTTAAGCAGAGGATGTCTTATACAGAATACACCTGTGAGGTTAGCTAGGGTGTGGCTCCACAGTACATTTGCTGGTTTTTGCTACCAAATCATCCAGACACTTATTGAGAAGAACAAATGCAAGGTAGTCTTCTCAGAATTTGTTAAGGCATAAGATCTGCTCTGTTTGGAGAAAGCTACTTTTCACCACCACAGGAAAGTTGTTTGAAAGGAATAACATGCTATAAATTCGTGTTCTAGCTAACTTTGCAGTAGATTTCCTATATAGGAAAGCACATATCAGCAACCTTGTAGCTTAGCTAAGTCATCTTCAGTTTTGGCCTCTGTGCTGACTTATGTATGTTTGCTACAGCAGTTCATCTCTTTATTACAATGTGAAGTCATGCTCATAAAAACTAGAAAAAGAATGAATACCTTGTGTCAAATTCTTGATGGTGATAGTGTGCTTCATCCCCTCACCCCCCATCCCACCTCCCTTGCATACTTCCAGGGAGCAGAAGAGAAATGCCATTTTTCTCATTCTATGTCAATAACTACTGGAGGGGTGCCACACAACCCCTCTGACTGCTATGTCAGTCTTTATATTTTTGAGTCATTTTTCATTATCAATAACTGTAGTGTCTGTGTCTTCTGCTGTTTATGCATTAAACTGCTGTAAGGACAATTTTTGAAGACACCTGGCTGGATTCTTAGCTGAGGTCTATGGCCTTTTCATAGCAGAGACTTTAACCAGTTTTGAAATTCAGTCTCCTGTTCCATGAGGAACATGCTGAGTAATAGCAGCATATCATTGTCTCAACAGCTTGCAGAAAGTTTCAGAAAGACAGCCCTGTTTTCTTTTCTCATTTCTGCATTTATTTCTTTCCAATATCTTGGGAATAAAAAGGAGCCCAAAAAATTCTTTTCTTTTTCATACAAAGACATCTAGGAAAGGGTTTGCTTTAGGTCCTTCTGTCTGTTGGAGCAGTCACTGTTGGATGGTGTTCTTCAAAAAAGGACATAGATTGTAGAGGAAATTACAATGTGACTCCATTTTACTAGATACAAATTTTAACATTGTGTACTTAAGTTTTACCTACATATCCAAGGACATTGCAGGCAAAGATGGACTGAGTTTGGAGAGTAAGTAAACAGAAAAATGACAAGTAAGAGTAAGAGGCTTATTTAAGAGTCTGCTTGAGGTTGCCACCTGTTTGTCCACATCAAGATTGGGAAATTGCCTATAATTGCTATGCCAGTAAAATGAAACACAGAAGAAGGATGTTTTGAGGGTGCTCAGGGTGTCCAAGACTCGCAAGATTATTTTGTTAAAAAAACATAGCAAAGACCGCAGAATTCAAATAAAGGAAAATATAGTAATTTAGAGACAGTTAGGCTAAACTTTACAAAGACTCTGGGAAAACAAGTAGCTGATGTGAACTTCAAAACATTTTCCCACCATTTCAGTCAGCTTTTCTTAAATTATAAGACACCAAGTAACTTTTGGCTGCAAAATAGACACCAACGTCTGATCTAGAAATATTTTTTAAATAAGTTAATTATACAGGAAAGTGAGCATACACTTTGACAAGAGACCTATTTTACAGGCATTTAAGTGTACATTGGGCATTTAAAAAACTGTCTGCTCAGGAAACATTTAATCAGACTCTCCTATATTCTCTCTGTAGCTCATTGGGAAGTTAAATGGCCCAAGGGCAACTTTTGCTGTGGTCAACAGAACGAAAGTTTTTTGAGAATTAGCTTGGGAGTATTTACAAATCTCTGTAAATGAAGTGTCTGTAAAGATACTTTCTACTGAAACCAAATGTAATTGTAGTTTTTTACTAAGTTTTCAAAACATGCAAAAATATCATCCTCCTTCTCTCAGACGTCTTCTGGACTTCCAGATTCACAACTAGCAAGACAAGCAAACCTGCATACTTACTGATGTTGTTTATTGCTGCACAATCTGCAAACAGGAAGCACCTGGGAGATTAAATCTCAGAGTGGGTTGTTAAAAGGGCAAGAAATCTGAGGCCCTGAGAAGGCAGAGGGTGACTGCTGAAATACTGACATCATATGAAGTATCAGAGTTATGGATCAAGCTAGTGATTGGCAGGATTCTTGCTTGACTAGAAGATAGTGATGAAAACTAGTGGGAAGTAGTGATTCAGGAAATGTCAAAGTTCTGTCTCGGCTTGTGAAGAGGGAAGGCCTGACTGCATGCTGGATGTGCCCTAGAATGCCTTTCTAGACTTTCATAAGTCAAACTTCTAGTATTTTTCTACTTGTTTATTGTTAATTGTGATGAAAAGGTATGGAAGTTGCTTTTTGATCTCCAGATAATTATCTCCCACTAATTGCTGGTATGTGGTTTGTGGTTAGNGCAGAAACACTAAGAGTGAAATGAAAGGTTAAGGAAATAAAACCTGAGAGTAAGAAGGGGGTTGGGTAGAGGTACTAATGCAAGTCTGATGGAGTCTGCTCTTCAGGATCATGCCTTTTACTTCAGATGCTCCTACCTGCTTGCACAGCTTGTCAATGTGGAGGGTCTGCAGTGAANGTTAAAAGGGCAAGAAATCTGAGGCCCTGAGAAGGCAGAGGGTGACTGCTGAAATACTGACATCATATGAAGTATCAGAGTTATGGATCAAGCTAGTGATTGGCAGGATTCTTGCTTGACTAGAAGATAGTGATGAAAACTAGTGGGAAGTAGTGATTCAGGAAATGTCAAAGTTCTGTCTCGGCTTGGGAAGAGGGAAGGCCTGACTGCATGCTGCATGTGCCCTAGAATGCCTTTCTAGACTTTCATAAATCAAACTTCTAGTGTTTTTCTACTTATTGTTAATTGTGATGAAAAGGTATGGAAGTTGCTTTTTGATCTCCAGATAATTATCTCCCACTAATTGCTGGTATGTGGTTTGTGGTTAGGATATGGATACCCTTTAGCATTTGGGGGAAAAAGTACATTTTAGGAGAGTTTCCAAAACCATCCATATAATTGTTAGGATTTCTTTTTCTTTTTATTCCTTATGCTTGAGTTTTAAGTGAATAGGCTTTTTAGCTTTGTTTCAGCTTGCTTTCTAATACAGAAAGAATTTTCACCATCTGACCCTGCATTAATCTAAGCAATGAAAGACTTTAATCAGATGCTGCAATGTGCCCATTTCCTGCAGGCTCCTAACATGAATTGGAACCTGCTGGAAACAGAAGCTGACTTTCTTGGTAATTCGTTGTTCAAAGTGAGCAGGAGATCTCAGGAGTGGCACTTTTTATTCCNGTGGAGGGTCTGCAGTGAAAGGTGCACCAGCATTCTCCTGCTTCCTACCTTACAGCCAAAACAGGTTGTGTAATAGTATTAATTAGAATAATACTAATATTGTTAATCTTAATCTATAGTATTAACTTTGTTTCTATCACAGAGCAATTAATAGTTGCTGAGCCCTACCTGCTCCCAAGTAAATAATTCAACTCACCACCTAAGTCAACAAAAGAACCCAAACTCATGTCTGGAAGTTAAAGAAACTGAGTACTGAATAATCTACATTCTAATCTGTGTCAGTTACTGATATTTAACATTTTCTGCCCATCTGCCATAAAATCAGGGAACATTTTCTTTTTAACGTGAAGAAAAATAATCTATATTTTAGAGGGCTTAGTGGGTTAGTGACATTTTAAGAATTTTTTACTTTGGAAGGAGAAGAAAACCTTTATGCAGTTTCCTAATGTTATCTTTATCCCAGTGCATTTCACTGATCCTCAAAAGGTAAAAAGTTTTGCTTCTCCGGTCCCCCAGTTCAAGCAATAATTGTTCAAGAGTACCACTCTACCCCTCTAAAACAGAAACTAACACAAAACAAACCCAACAACAAAAAAATCCCCCAGATTTTACAGCTTGGAGAATAGGAAACATAAAATTCCTATTGCAGAGCCTAGCCAGTGTGAGACAAAAACAGTGGAACCAAGAGTAAGAGATGCATAAAGAACACCTGTGTCTGTACATTTCGTGGAAAGGAAATAAGAATAACAATATTCTAATTGTAAGATATTCCTTTTAATTTGTAAGTGTTAGTACTGATGCTGGTCAAAGATTAGCCTAGAAAAAGCCACTCCCTGCCTGTCCTGCTTACTCAGCTCAGTGCAGCAGCTGTTCCAATAAGCAATTTGATGTTTAGCACCTGAGAATTTGCTCTCTCCTTCAGCCAGGATTGCAAGCTCAACAAAATTTATAAAAGCATGAAATTTCATAACTCTTTCTCCCTAATGTAATAGTCATAGAAAATCTGGGTTATGGTGCATTCATTAGCTTTCTAGTAAAATTAATTTTTGTATTTTAAGGCTTTCTTTTTTTTCCTTAACACGATGAAAATCTCTGCTGTGTGTCCAAAAGGCAGGATTTAAAAGAAAAAGAAGGGATGGGGGAAGAGTACAAAAGAAAGATGGTACTGATTCTTACCTCCAAGTGGCTTAGTAAAGATATTCTTTGCTTGTTGCCTACAATCAGCACTTTAGTATTATTTATGGCTAAAAATGATAAAATATAAAATTAGTCTTAATTATATTTTCTAGGTTTATTTTAAAAATGAAAATAATTTATTTCTCACATTCTCAAAATTTGAACTCACATAACTTATACCTAATTTCAAGTTCCCTCCAAGTTGCTGGGTTTACTCTTCCAGTTTTGTCAGCTCCAGCAGATTTCATATGAATCTCATTATATTTAACTTAAATCCCTTTCTCATCATTGCTTCAGAAAGGTTGGCTCAAACATACTCAAAGTTTTCAGGAACAAAACTTTAAAGCCACTTAGGCAAAGACTTCTGTTCTAAAGAAATTTTTAAATTTTTTCTGTATTGCATGGATTCTCCCCGAAGAGTGGCATTGCTTCCTTAGGTATGACAAACTGTTTGCCAATCCCATTTTTCCTGGTCTGCTTCTAGGGCAGTTCTTGGCTGCTTTTATTTAGGCTCCTCAGGCTCTTGCCACCTGGGATTTGTGGGAGTGGGAAACATGGAGGATGTAGCCCGAGAAATAAGAAAGGTTTTGTGAAAGTAAGGTTTGTCAGAGCAGTTTCATCAAAGAGCCTCACAAAGTGTGGTTAGATCCCTCTTTTCAAGTGGATGTGCTACTAAGTCTGGGCACAAAAGGCAACTCCGTGTTTCTTGCCAAGCATTTAACCTCTGTGGCATTAAACTTTTGTGGGATGGGAGGAGGAAAAGGGAAATAGGGAGGGGAGGGACTGTGTTAAAATAATCTCACTGGATTGCGACAGTTATTTCTCAAATGTTGCATTGCTCTTTTCTTCTGTTTACCAGAAGATTTTTTACCAGAAATTTATCATGAAAAATTTCTGATGGGGATGAGAGAATTAAAAACTCCAGTAATGAATCACCAGTTTCTTTTATGATCTACTGCTAAAAAGGAGTATTTCATCAATTCTACGAGCAAGAAGACATTGCTGTCAGCTCTGTAGTTGTTGCTCTCAGAAAAATCTTAGTGTGCATCAGAACAGATCAAAGCCAACCCATCCTCATACTGGAATAAAAAAATGGGTTTGCAGCTTGCTAACTGATTTACCGGGATTACTAAGAGTTTCTGGGCCTGTTTCCTGTGAGGCTCTAAGGCAGTGAGGAGAAAGGATTTGAAAGCTGAAGATGAGGTTTTCAATGATTGTAAGTTGGGTGCAGGTGGAGAATGGAAACCAAGAAGGTGAAAAGGATCCTAACTATGCAGGATCTCCTTTCTAAAGACAGATTAGGGAACATTTATAACCCTATTTTCATCAGGCACAGCATGGTCTGAAGATAATTTTACAGGATTATGAACTTTAATGGTATTTATGAGGAAATTTGTATTCATTTCCTCAAGACAAAGACATCATGGGTACTTTTTCAACAGAAATAAGTTGCAAAATGCATATAAAGCTCTTTTTAGTTCATTCCTACTGGAAGGTACCACAGATCTGTAATTTGCTTGAAATTACTCTATCTTCCATTTCCTCTGTAGACTTTAGTGAGAGTTTGCTTTTATAATTGTTTTGGTCACAGCAAACACTTTGTCTTATGCCTCGTATAGCAAAGGACTACTGTCTAAAAAATTCTGTGAGAAAATTTGGAAGTCAAGATTTTTTGGTTTTGGTATTTTATTAGAACAAAAGGGATAAAGTTACAGGGAAAATTCTGGTCTTCAGTATTTGTGCACTTTCACACATGACGTTCTTAAATGAGGTTGCTTGGATGGGGGAAGATGGTCCCTAAACAAGAATCAACAACAATATGTTTTAGTACACTGCTTATATGTGTAGTAGTGTTGTCTGAGTATTAATGACTGTGGTATTAGAATAGAACTTGACAGACCCTGTCCTATCTGATTTCTGGATATGTCACTTTTCCTTTGTGGCTCATTCCATACTTCCCCTTTTGTCTATTCCAACTACGACTTATTTGGGGTTAGGGGATTGTCTTTTACTATGATGATTGCACAATGATGAAACTATGAGAAATTTATTCCTGCAGAGGGTTTCCTAGACAATGCTGCCATATGTGAAGTCATCCAGCATTCAGGGACAGTCTGGTTTTACTTCTTCAGTGGCTTTGGAGACAAAAGCACTTTGTATCTATATACAGATAATAGTTCTTTTAAATTTTTTGGATCTTGTTATGAATTCTTTGGACATATGTATGCTATCTCTATGTTCAGTGTTTTGTGATCACGCTACAATATTAAAATTACAGACTGTTGTAAAGAGGGCTGTCAGTTAAAGAAAGCAGTATAAACAACACAAACAGTGCATTTACCAAGCTTGGCAAGATCATTATTCTGGGAGGATTTTAGTCAAATTAGTTGAAATGACAACACGTTTGGAATGAAATGAGATTCAATGGCAAATTGAGATTAATCAAATGAATATGACATGCCTTCAACTGATAATGAGGTTTATGCAGACGTGCACTGCTTTCTCTGTTCCGTAATTCCAAGTACACATAACCAGCTGAAATGTATAAAGTGATATTAAAATTAGCTGTAACTTCACTGATCTGTTGTAACAAGAGGTTAGTTTTGCTCGAAACTCAACAACTACTCAAATTCTAGGAAGGAGTTGTTATTTAGCTTATGAATCTAATTTCATTTTCTGTCTCTTCTGGTTCTAAATGTGAAGTTCTCTATGTGTGTCCATGGTGCCACATGATGCAGGTTAAATGTCAGCTCTGTGGCAGCCAGCTTCCTCTAAGGGACCTCTGCTAATGATAGCTATTGATCCAGTGGTCAGCGTAGCTCCAAGGCAAGATCAGCTTCAATGTTTTCCCTTCTCCTGCCCTCTCATTTGCAGTGAAGTTGCCCTCAGACATGGCTTTCACACTTGGGGATGGAACCCACTTATTGGTGAAGCACCCTGTGCATTCATTTATCAGATTTTACTGCTACATTTTTATTGCATGTTTGTAGCTGGAACTTTCCACAAGAAAAATCTTTAATATGACATGAAAATATCCACAGGCACTGCTCATATTACTTCAGATGTGACGATCTCGCCCATCAGTACAATGTTGTGTAGAGCAGAAGTGCTTCTGTGCTCAACATGGGGTAACTTTTATTAGCTAAAAAGTTTTAGAGTGCTATTACAAAATAACAACTGTCTGGTTATGCTGTGTAGCCTCTCAGTATGTCTGTTGATTACCACGCTATTTGAATATAAAATAAAATTAACTTCAAATCATATTTTTATAAATGGAGCTTACAATTTGATAAGTTTGTATTTTTGAATATGATTATGAAAAATCTCAATTTGCTATTCGGCTTTTAAGGAATTCAGAGTGATCCTCAGTAAACCTTTAGGCTTTGATTCTTCATTTTATGGAGCACATTAAAATTGAAGTAAAAGTGATGCACAGTATTTGTGAAATGCCTTGCCTTGAATTTTTGGATCTGTGTGTTGTCTGTGTATATCATGCATATATAAAGAGATGTGTACTTAATGGGTTTAAATAATGACTGCTGAAATCAATGGCAAAACCCACACAAATCCACCATCAATTCAGCTGACCCTGTCTCTTGATAGAAAATGCATGGAGGCTTGAGGGTCTCTGGGAAAGTAACACTATTTGTTTTCATGGTGTTGGCTACAGCTAGAGTACTGACAGGTCTAGATGGACCTGTGCTGTAAGTGCTTTCATCATTATTCTAGAATGCAAAATATAACCCCCTCATCCAGTGGATGGAAATTAAGCCAAAACCAATGTAGTTTCAGCGAATACCAACTCTCTTCTTATAAATAGTGAAATGGAAAATTCTGCAACATCTTGGAATTTCAATATATTTGCTTGTTTGGAGTGGGGAAGATAATCTGACAAATTTTAAGTCCATTTTTTTTCACCCCCTCCTTTTAAAACTGAAAGAAAACAGGTATATGAAAATCTGAATCCACATAATTTGTATTTTCCACCTCTAAAATAATCTTCATCATGGAGATAAGTCTGCATTGGTACATCTGTGGAGACAGAATTTGTTATATATATAGTTAACTTGAGGGAGAAATTCAGAAAATCATTCAGGCACTGCTGAATTATTTTCATCTTAAATGTCTACTATGCGGTTTGAAATTTAAAATATTTGAACCATATTTTTGCTAAGTCCTGCTGAATAACAAATGCTGTATGTAAGATTGTTGTGCTAAATAGCTTGTTGGAAAAAGACAAGAATATCCATCAAACAGTAACGAAATGTAACCTGTTAATTTCAAAAGGTTCCCACACAGAACTGCCTGGAATGTAGTAAAACATCTCTAAATGCTTTTGATGCCTGGGACCCTGTTCTTAGCACAGGCATATACTTCATCCTGAAAGAGCCTTTTTTATTTAAAATGTGACACAGAGAGATAAACCAAGGGAGAGAGAAAGGAAACGACTGGTGATTTTGAACCATTAATATGTTAGGCATGTCAAATGCCCCATGGAGCCACACAGTGCCTTAACCAAGGATTAATTTAGACTGAACCATAAACTAAAGATAAAACAAAATTGCTGTGAAATGCTAATAAAAAATTTTCTTCCTAAGCTATTCTATCAAGCAAATCTTAAAAGAAGAAAATGTTCTACGGCTGAAGACTGATTAAAGAGCTAAAATGGAATGAAAGAAAGAAAATAATAGAAGTCCAAAATAATGCAGAAAACAGACCTGTCAGTGCTAGGTATGCTAATAACCTTACTGCTAAGTCACTGGCTTGCAGATCACTTGTACTTCATAAGTTTTGCCTTTCTGTGAAGATAAATCCATTGAAATAAATGGAATTGAGTCGAGGTGAGGGTGGGGTTAATAATCTGATCAAGAACAAGAAGAGATAAACCTCAGTTTAACTAAGATTCAAATGAATAAATGTAGGGATTGACATAATGGTGGTTAACACCAGGAAACAGCCTCCTTTTGGGACACAAGTAGAGTAGCTCTGCCTGGAAATGGTATGCTAGCATTTAACCAGGTTGAAAAAAACATCTCCAAGTAATTGAACTGGGGGGGAAAAGCATCATTTATTAAGGAATTCCCAGTGTCCCCAATAAAAAAACTCTCAGTATTCTGTCAACAGCTCGGCTGTTGGTTGTAAAATGCCAGGAACAGAATCAGTGAATGATTGTTGTTGTGATTGACAATATGTTTAAAACAGAACAAGAAAAGACACTGTTTAAAAAGCCCAAAATAACAGAGTTTGTAGGGCTTCTTTTTTTTTTCCAAAAAAAGAAAAGAGAAGAAAAGCTAAAAAGAAACTAAAATAAAAAGGCAGAAGTAATAGAAGTTAGTATGTCTGTAATATTTAGTAATGCTGTGTGTATTTGTTCCGTAAGAGACAAAAACTCTCTAAACAGAAAAATATATATAAATAGTAACCCTTTACAAAATTCCAGTACAGAGATACATCTTTAGCTTTTACTTGAAACTCAAAAATTCTGTTGTTTACATATGAGCTACACATTCCCAACTATATCTTGAGCATCTATTTACATGCCTTGGCAGACAAAATGAGAAATGCTGAAAGATAGTCTTAGCAAATGTTAACATTAGCAAATGCCTTGGTATACATAAAAGTTTTTTTGGGCTTGACCCTATAATGTATTGTACTAAAAAACCCAACAAAACTGTGCTTTGCACCAAAGTGAACTGTGTTGGAAGATCACTAAATCTGACCCAAGACTTGACTCGATATCCTATGGCTTCAAAAGGAGTATGTGTTGCCTGATGAGCTGAAGCCAAAGTACTCATCATTTAACTCGTGACCTTCTGAAATGCAGCATGATTATCCTGCAAAAGGTTAATTACTTTCAAAGAATGAAGTAGGTTTGTTTTTGTTGTTTTGTTTTGTTATTTTTTAACAGTTCTAAAAATTAGAACCTTCATAAAGAAGACTGCTGTAAGACCAATCTTTGAGTGTCTATGGACATTCTGGCCCTGAAGAAACAGAGGGCTATAGCTGGAGGCTGTGTGGGACAGTTTTACCTGGCAGAACACGGACTGGTGAGTTCTGAGAACCAAGGAAGGGGACTGTGCACTTCCCCACAGTATCTGCTTCCTTGTCTTTGTATGACATATTAAGGTCCTGATTTTTCAGGAACATCTCTGGGAATGAAGGAGTTTTTTGTGGCCTTTTTTTGAGGGATAGCTGACTTGTGGTCACTTCATGGCAACAGAAGGACACTTTTGTTCTGTTAAGTTCAATTGCTAAATATATGGACTTATTTATTCACTTCATAAAAAGGAGATATTGGTGACATCAGAAGATGAGGGATCTCAGGATCCTTTTGGTTCCTGTTTACACTGTAAAGAAGGTGGTCTTTGGCCTAGGATCCTCTTCAAATTTCTTTCTCCTTCCCTGTTTATATCAGACATCAGGTGGTTTCGGCGACCTCCTTAAAACAGATTGAACAGAAAAAAACAAGCTCTGCTGCAGCCACCCCGTGGAAAATCAATCATTCTCCTTGGCAGCGCAGCAAAAAAAAGCCCAGACAAACAAACACAAACAACCCAAACTCCACCCTCTGACTTACAAGTATCACAGACTTTGCCCAGCTGGGCAGCCATATGGTAGAATTTCTAAGTACCAGTTTTGGGAAAGGCCCAAGCATTGGGACTGCTACTAAAGGAAAAGCTTCCTCATTTGGGGCATCCTCCACATCTGTGTATTCAGGACAGCAGCATTAAAGATCAGAATTAAGATGGACATTATTTGGTTTCTTGCTATATATATCTTACACATTTCAAAAATGCCAGATTCAAAAGAAGGATCCAATGTGCCTAACTATTCAGGATGCAATTTTTATGAAATCTATTTAGGCCAAAACAGAGGTTATATAAAACTTGGATTATATAAAACCTTTATTTGAAAAGTCAAATGAAATAGTTCAATAAATTCTACTGGTTAACAAAAACAATTTCTGAAACTATAAAACTTGCAATGTTTTGTTCATAGCTAAACCATTTTTTACGTGATAGAGATTCAGAATTGTAATGTCTTTTTCTTCTCTTCATTACAAAGCTGGTGCAGAAGCACATGTAAAGTCTTAGGACAAAAGGTCTCGGCTATGGAATGAACTTTGAGAGGACATTAGGTGAATTGAAACTGACCTTCTTCAAGAAAGGTTTTTAAACCTCTGTATCTGTTAAAGTCCTTCCATCAAAACCACAACACCACTTGCAACACCAAGCACTCACATTTCTGAAATAATCACAATTCTCTAAAATCTCGCTAAGAGCAGAGTATTTCCACAGCCACAACAGACAGAAGGGCCAGAAATTCCACATGGTTTGCTAAAAACTTCATTAGCACTAATCTGTTTTATGTAGAAACATTCACATTCTCCAATGGCTAGTGACAGTACAAACACATAGGAGGAAGAGGGTTTTTAATGCAGTAAGAAAGTTTATGTTTTTCATTGTCTTGCCTTTCAGTGTAAATTCTGTAGGCTTTCACATGTATGGATACAACTTACACTTACAACATAAGGGATGTTGAAGCCTTGTGCTGGATGGAATAATTTTGAAAGGTCTGACTGTGATACATATAAAAGACAAGAATGTGATGACTTTTTTATAGAATTATTTTAAGCAGAATTATGTTTTCTTAAATATTTTATACCAGGAAAGTGAAACTGAATATGAAAAACACTTGCTTTAGAGCCAAGTCCTTTTCTCAGGGTCATGGCTTTATAACTAAACTTAATGTAGAATTATTTCATAGATTCTGGTAAAAAAAATCCTTCAGTTTTCTGAAGAGCAGCAAAATTATTCTTTACTTGTCACCTCAGCCCTTTGCTGTAACTCTGCAGAGGTAACATGCATTGGACCTGCTTTTAGCTCTTGTGCTCTCCTCCCCACCCCACCTCAGCACAAGATTTGATGCAAAGGAAATTCAAAGCAGGATAATGAGGCAGTTTTGCCGATGATCAAGGGCACTGCTCCAAGCATGGGCAGTAGCAGGGGAAAAATGCAAAGGTTCTTATTTGATAAAAAATGAAGTGGGCAGGATAGGCTGACCTATGGGATCCAGTTGTCCTCTCAGCTGTGAACAGAAGGATTTTTATGTGGTGATGGGTGGTATACATCAGGTGGTATATCAGATAGAGATAGGAAAGAGATTACAGAATGATGCTATACCTGAAAGGTGGTTGCAGCAAGGTGAGGCTTGATCTCTTCTCCCACATAGCAAATGACAGGATAAGAGGAAAGGGCCTGAAGTTGTTCCATGGAACATTTAGATTGGATATTAGGAAACATTTCTTTACTGAAAGGGTGGTCAGGCATTGAAACAGGCTGTCCAGGGAAGAGCTGGAATCACCGTCTCTGGAAGTGTTTGAAAGCGGTGTGAATGTGGCACCTGGGGACACCTTAGTGATGAACAAAATAGGTTAACTGTTGGACTCGGTCTTAGTCTTTTTCCAACCTTAATGATTCTATGCTTCTTTTATTCTAAGAACTGGATGAGGGTGGGAAAAGGACATTAAAATGTCTGAGCTGTTTCTGTTGACTTGTAATCTCTTCAAAGAGAAAAGTGGCAGCCTCTGAAAGCTTGGTTTGGAGATGGGAACTATGCTAACCTAGTGCATTAGACCTGCTTCTCTGCTTGACTTGTCATAAATTCCCTCCTACCCCTCCAGTCAGCATGAAAATTTTTGCTTGGTTGAGAGATTTTCTTCTTGCTGCTAGATCAGCTGGTCTCTACTTGAGCTCGCACAGTATTTTAGAGCCTTTATAGGGTATGAGATCTTCTTCCTCAAAGTGGGCTCTGTGTTAATGCCCAGTAACACATCTCAGTTTCATGGGGAATGGTAAACCTTTCAAAAAGGAGATGCAGGTCAGGAGGAGTTTAAGTTCTGTCTATGAGGTATTTTATAGTCATGATGCTTTTGGGGGTACAAATTAGAGCAACCAAACCCACTTGTTAGAGAGAAGAGCCAAAAAATGGCAGTCAGTCTCATCACTGCATTTTTCCTGCATGTAAAAACAGCAACGTTATGACTGTAAGAAAAGAAATCCTTTCCTTTCCTGATAAACAAAGCAGGTAGAAGGAAAAGAAAAATCGTTAGGTGGGCTGACATGTGTAATGTCAGACTTGTACACACAGTATACTTCAGATGTACACCACAGGGGTATAATGGGGTGTATTTTAGCAGCAAGCATTGTCACAAGACTGCTCACAGCAAAGAGCTTCAAGGACTTAAGAGATCCAGTAATATGAAATTAGATGAATAGCACAGTGGTTACCCATATAGTATAAAAAGTGATTGTAAGTGAAGCTATTTCAATTTAAGTAAAGTATTAAATGGGGTCCCTGGGGATCATTACTTGAATTTGTACTGTTTCTAATCTATAAAAATGCCCTAGGTGAAAAACCTAACTGCAAACCCATACAGTTTTCTGTGAAATAAACATGGGAGAAGGTAGAGCACAGAACAGTCAATGAACAAATGTAACTTTGAACTAGGTCAGCATAAAGCAAACAGAATCTGTTAAAGAATATATAGCCAAGCAGATGGGATCTCAGAGCTGGGTAAATCTGACAGGAATAGAACTGTACTTGGTTAAGAAAAATTTAGAACGGAACACAAATGAATTGTGGTAGAAGGCAAGAAAGATCTGGTCATGTAGGTAGGCTGAAAGGCTGGAGACTCTGAAAAGTATAATGGCAGAAAGTAATATTTCATTTCCAGCGAAGGAAAGCAGAAAAACTTGCAAACCCCAGCTCACTTTTGGAACAAGTAATTCCAAATTAATTTAAACATGAAACCTGATCCAGCTTACTCTGCACCCTGGAGAAAGCTAGGGAAGTTTGAGATGAGTGCTGGCAAAATCTACTGCCGACCAATTTAGAAAACCTCCAGTGATCTATCCCAAAAACCTGAGCCAGAATCAGATGTACTCCTTAATGCCTTCCAGAAAAACCTAGCAAGGGGCTTGGAAGAAATAAAAGGAAGCGTCAGAATTTTTATTCCAACATTTAAGAGTAATACATGAAACAGTTTTCCCTATGGATTATTCACCTTACCCTAATTTGCTTAAATGCTTTGCTAAGTTAAAGATTTTCCTATTTGTTTTTTCTGTCATATGGGATTTATATTTCTGTAATTTTGATGTGAGATTTGTATTTCTGTCATATTGCTTTGTCTTAATTGGTGGCTCTGCCAAAAATTTCCTATAGTTTCCAATAATTCTTTTCTATTGTTTCCTCCAGTTAAAATCTAAAATACCCTAAGTGTATTTTCTATGATCAACTGTGTTTTCAGATGTAACTGGGTATTGACTGGAATTCCCACATGAATATGAAAAAATGGTTGGCTTTTTTTTGTTGTTATACATGGATGTGATCTTTTTTACCAAGTATATGACAACCTCTCACATCATACATGAAAAATATTTTAATTTCATTGTATTACTTCACTTCTACCAGAATTTTTTGTTCATCAGGTGCAAAAAATGCCTGCATTTTACACACCTGCTCCTTGCTGTGTAACTTAGCTGTAAATAAAGTATGGTCTTGATCTCTCTATCTCTTTCATTTCTTTTCTTTTTAAAATTATGCACAGTGTATGTACTCTGTTATCTCTTTCTCTCTTTATGCCCAGAACAATGTGTCTCTTGGGCTCCTCTTTTAGCATAAGGTAAGAACAACATTTCTACAGGCGATGGAATTAGCCATGTTTTGTTTTCTGGTGTGAGCTTTGTCCGCAGAAGACTGATTCAGATTTTCCTTAATAAATTTCGTCTATCTGCTTGATGAGACGGAATGTAGGATGAGTTTTTAACATGGTAACAATTATTTCTTTTCCACTACTGGGACTACATTTTCATTCTCACCCATGTGATTAGTTCTTAGTTCCCTCTGTAGAGGGAACAGTCATTCCTGTAAGTTGCATTTTTCACCCATTTATGTTCCATTACCTGTTTCTAACTACTCCCTGGTGCATGGGCTGGGTTGATGTACAAGAAAGCAATGTCCTGCTTGGTTAAAATCAGGTTACAGACTATTCACCTGCATTGGGGCAGTGAGCTGACAGACAGAGGTGGTGCTTCCTTGTCAGGAGCCCATGTTGCTGGATCTTGCAAACTACTGTGAAGTGATAGAATCAATTTCATCTATTTAATTTAATTTCTTACTTCCTTCTGTGGTGGCAGCTTACATTAATTGCCATAATGGCTACAAATTTTGGAGCTCACCCGTAACCTTATGCAAGTGTTCTGCTATTGTGTATCCTTAATTGTGACTCCAGTGTCAGAGAACTGCTTACCTTTCATAATCCCCTAGTCTTTACTGTGTATTGGACAACTGTGGTTGTGTTGTAAGTTATAACTGCATAGTTCAGGGTTAATTCTGAATTTTTCAATGAACACTCAGTTTTTCTTCCAAAATATTAGCTCTCAGTTACAATCTTATCTCATATCTGGTCCTAGTTAGACTTGTAAAATAGGCTTAGATTGATCACAACCCCCTCTGTTATTTCACATTCTTCTGTGCCCTGATTAAAAGCACATACTTCATGTGTTTCATTTTTACAAGGAATGCAGTGCTCCTTGAATTTCTGGTATTGCTTCATACTTACACTTCTCTAAGATAGCTGAAAACTATTAAACATTTTGCTCTGAGTCAGCCAGTGCTATGTGAAAAATCAGACCACCTCCCATGTATCTTCTCATTTTTTGGCTCCTATTCTTTGCAAGTACATCTGAAGTGCTGTGTGAACCTCCGTATGTTTTTCCTTTTTGTAGATGTTTCCAGCTTTATTCGTGCTTTCAGTTCCCTCATTCTTCCACAGTGTGCGTAATTTAAAGAACAAAAATATCATTGCTGCATCAGTTGCTAACCTGAAATCAGAGTCAAGTTTCTGGGCATAGTGGAGGTTATCCCAGCAGTTTGAGCAGATGTTGCCACCTTCAGAGAAGTCTTTGTCCTTATCCCTGATGCTGGGCTGTCCAGTCCTGCAGCCATCCTGCTGTATGGCAGTGTGGAGCTGCAGAGTCAGCCAGACCTGCTGGCCAGTTGGACTGAAAGGTGAGGTTGTCTGTGTGAACAGGCAGAAGGAAGAGGTGACAGCACATGTAATGTATGGGGGGTAATAAGTGGGATACAGCTACACCTTTCTGTGTTGGTTTGCAGTTAGGTCAGTTTAGACAAACCATGAAATCACACCTGCAGACCTCCATCATCCAGTTTTGCTTGTAGCTGCTTCTGTGTTTCATGTGTGAGATTGTGGGTACAACAAATTGCCTTTTGCCTGCCTGTGCTTCTCATTCCTCATCACCTCTTCACAGAGTAACTCTGGACTGTGTTACAAGCACAAGCATGGTTAAACACAGGCAAAAATCCCAGAGAAGCTTTAGTTTTCTGGGATATGCACTCTTTGTTGTGTTTTTTGGGGATTTTTTGTTTGTGGGTTTTTTGTTTTATTTGGTTTTTTGGGGTTTTTTTGGGTGGTTTTTTTTTGTTTGGTTTTGGTTCTGTTTTTTCTTTTTTCCAAGTGCTGGACAGTATTATTGTACTGGTATTTAGTCAAATAGAAAAATGGCCTCCGCACTGAGAGTAGGGCAAATTATATTTACCTTTGTATCTCTTAGCTTAGAGATGTTTATCTGCTAGGGCATGTTTAGAAGTAAAAGACTCACAGAAGATCAAACTCTTCACTTTTGCTGTGGCTGGTCCTTTCAGCACAGCTGAAATGATCCGTACTGAGGCGATGTTTTCCAGAGTAAAGAAAAGTAAATTGAATTACAACTTCTCTTCTTCTAGCAGTCACATTTCTGCTGAAACATGGCTGAATTTATCCATGAAATGCACAGATTAAAGAGTTCCACCACTCAATACAATTTTAAATTTTAAAAAGCAACTCTCCTTTATTTTTATTTTTTAATTTTCTTAATGAAACTCAATGCAAATCATAGGAAAAAAAAAAGAATAAACTTGATGTATATAGATGGGCACTGAACTGAAGCAAGAAAAGCAAAGCAAACAACGAAAAGTGGCTTTGTATTGTGCACTGCTTTCCTCCTTAATTTTAAACAGTAGATCTCTCAGCTTTGTTGAAACCTAGAGCTTGGTGGGAAGAGCTGAGATCCACAGTCAGAGCTGCAGCTGGGAATAGCAGAATTTCTCGTGAGACTTCTCTGAAGAGAGCACCCCACCTGCTTCATTGCACTGCAGCTGATTTCTAGGGCCAGATGTGAGACACAGCTGACTGGAGCCCTAAGTGGTAGCTTCAGACATAGGGGATTCCTGGAGCTGGAGGGAGAACCCTCTGTGTTGAACTGGGAAAGCAGGAGTTGCCAGCATCACAGCAAGGGACAACAAGATGGGCTCTGGGGGAGGAATCCTCCTGCACTGACACTTAACAGACAGAATTGAGGGGTTTCTAACCAGTAAATCAGTGGGATTCTAGGGCAGCCTCCCACAAGGACTAGTGTGACAAGAAAGCTAACTGATTCCAACATCAATTTTATAAATGTAGGAAAGTGATTATATACTGCTATTGTATAAGAAACAGGGGATAATGCTCTATGATTAAAGATGTTTCTGCTAGATTTAAAGTCTAAAGCACATAAGAAAGACATTTCCTCAATTGAAATATATAGGTGGAATGGTGGAATGCTTTCACTATGGAAATCTTCAGCACATCTGAGTAGGCTTTGTCACAGAAACCTTAACTGAAATTAAACCCTGGTACACCAAAATGCTTATTCTGTATTGATGACTTCAGTAGTGATGGGTACATCAGTAACTGCTACAGAATGCTCATATCCTGTCATCTTGAATCTATCACATCCTCTTAGAACCTAGAAAAGACTGCTGGATGACCAGGTTGCTTTTATTTTACCAGCAACCTGTGCCACTGTAATGCAAACTGTCCTTTAGTCTGGCCATTGCAAATTGGAGGGGAGTGTAAAATAAAATAAACTGTATATAGAAGAAGAAACTCCATGATGAATTGTGACTTTTCCTGTTTAATTAAAAATAATCTGATTTATGTGGGGCTGCTATAGAATTTTTAGTCCACTGCACTAGAATTACATACAGAAGTCAGCCAAATTAGATAGAACTGGTATTTTGTTGGTGCAATTTTTAAGCATTGACTATTAAATCTGACTTCTCTCCCATGAACAGAGGATTTCCTGTATTGTTTTTTGCCCTCTGGTGAGAAAATCTGCAAGTAAACCTCAAGTATTTACAAAAAGAGAAACTTAAGAGATACAGTTTGGATCATTCTGAAGTTAGAACTTGATTAGAAAGAGGCGAATTTCTCATCTTTATTTAAATGTATAGGAAAATATTCTGAAATATGCATATTAAAACTTGAAGTTATTATAACCCTAATTTAAACATTATTTCAATTTGGCCAAATGTAGTTTAAGCTTTCTTTTAAAAAATACTGCCATACCATGAGCATCTCAGAATAATCCTTTATATTAATGGCAGAAAGCTTCTAAGAATGCTCTGATAGCAGGACTGTGAAGTGCAAGTTTACATGCAGTGTTGAAGATATTCATTAAAATTGTAATTAGGCTCACGATTAAATTCAGTTGCAGTAGAAACTTTGTGTGTAAGTGTTGCTACAGGAAGAAACCTCCAGTCTGAAAATTAGTTCAACAGTCTGAGCTATTTTAATTATGCAGAGTTGATTATCATTGGAGAAAGAAACCTTTATTACTGCACCAGAATACTGATTCCTTCCACCCCCCAGCACACTGCTTGTTTTTCTGGGTTAGAGTGTGGTCTGTTTTGATAGCCTAATGATGTTCTGTGTAAATAATAGGAAAGTTAATCTGAGGAAGTTCAGGATCCTACTATTAACATTTTATTAAATGACCATTCATATGATAGCACCTATCTTGCTTATCACATTACTGCGGTAGCTTCTGGTTGTATATAAAAACTTGTAGTGAGGTGTTTTTTAATTTGCAGAATTTTACAAAGCTGCATTCCAAGGCAACATCTTGTTTCCATTTTTGCAAACCCAAAGCTAGTGACAGAGATGCTGATGGATGGCTTTAACTGTCTCAAATGTCACAAATATACCTAAATTTGGCAAATCTGGGTATAGCAGAAGGAAATGTCCCTCCCCCTATTCATATCTAATTTGATTATTGACAGAGTCCCCTATCTTAGCAGCAGATTTTATATATCAGTTGAGAAGAGCTTGATTCTCTGAAATGAAACTTGACTTTATTTCAAGTGAAAAAGCAGAGGGTACAGCACACACTCTCCTTGCCAACCCCTTCAAGCACATGTCCTAGTATGGTTTGGAGGTGAAGAGTAGCTGCACAAAGATTTTTGGACAGGGTAATCTGACTGCAGCACTGTGCTTTGATCTCTCACTTAGTCTGCAGTGGCCAAAGAGTGAAGGTAGTTGTTGCTCTGGTCTGAAAGGGTTTTTCCATCCATTCCCTAATTTTCATCTGTTGTCCTGGAGTTTAATTTCCAGGCTTCACACAGAGATTAGTCATTGCTATTTTGTTTTAACAGTACCTTTGTGATTCCTTTATTTTTGTGTGCTTTTTTTCTTCATGTTGGCTGCTTTTCAGATGTGTGTACCTTTTCCAAACGTTCCAGCTGTCTCTGAGCTGGTTCTTCTTTCTGTGTTTATCTGTGACTCTGAGATTCTTGGAGATGTGTAAATATTGAAATTTGGTCATGTAAACCGTGTAAGCTATGAACTATTTCTTTAATTTGTCATAAAACAACGGATATGCCAAAATAAATTGATGTATTTAGTCAGATTTACAAACTTAAATCCCAACTACCTATTTAGGTACTCTGATGTGATAAATTCTACTTTCCCCCTACTATTTATATTTCAGTGCCTAGAAATATATATTTTTATTTGAAAATAAAGCATTTAGGGTGGAGTTAGGTTAATACAGGTGAGCTAATTCACATGGCAAAGCATCGCCAGATGAAAGAAAGACTAGGCAATTCACTGGAAGATGTGGCAAGCTTGTTCTGTGGTCTAATATAAACATGCAGTTCTTCATCCACTTGCTATTGTTACCATGGCTAAAAATAGAGAAAACCTTCAGCTAAGACTTCAGACCAAATAGATCTCACACTATTGTCACCTCTCAGTTGTAGAGAGAGGCAGCAGCTCTCGTAAAACCAGAACACATTAGCTTTCTTTTTTTCTTCTTTTTTTTTTTTAATGAACTGGTTTGTGTCTGCCTGAAAATGTTTGGTTTATTGGATGCACAAGTTTAAGATTAATTCCTGATTGCTGTAGGAGTTGCTACATGGCTATTTTTTATATTTGTAATTATTTTCAATAGTGCACTGTAATAGGTACTATCCACATATTGCTTACAGCCCTGGCCTGTTATTAATGATGTTCCACATTATTCTTTTGGGAGGGAAGAGAACAGACCTACAACTTTGTGATCTGATTGAATTCTGTGCTGCTGGCAAATGTATTTTGAAAGGATAAGGAAGTTGCTGGTACAGAGCCAGCCTGGGTGAATATGTGAGGGTTTGAAGCCTGGATAGTGACATGAGTGCTTTTTTGTGATAGTTGAATAGTGATTTTACTTGTTTTTTCATTGTTTCATGTTGCCTGGAAGTGATTGGAGCAACCCTATCTCCACATTAACTAAGGCTGATTAACTTATTTGTCAGGCGTTTTAACAGTAACAACCCTGTCACAGATACCTAAGACTACCAGAATGGTTTCTCCTTTCTGGGAAGACTATTTATGTCCACTTTTACTCCACAGGAAGGCAGACCTTATGCATCTTCTTGTTAATTTGGTCAAGTCTAAGCACCCAGTGTAGGCAAACATATTTCTTCATCTTTGCTAGCAGTTTTTTTGCAGGGTAGGTTGTACTCACTAGATAGTTCCAAATTAAGTAAGATATGAATGGAATTATCCAATGGATATTCCATAAACTTCTCTAATGTTCTATTACTATGAGAGGACTTTAAAAAACGGAGGAAGGATGGAGAGGAAAGACTGAAGGCAGTAGCAGTGCACATCTCATTCTGGGCCTTGAAGTGCTTTCGAATTCACTGAAAATTATTTCTACAGACACCTTAGTAGCTCGTTTCTAGTGTTTTTTTTAATTAAGCTTTCTTTATACAGTAAAAGGTACATGGTACTGGTGGTTTTGGTTTTTTAATTGATTTACAGAATATATTTTTTCTTCATGTTCTTTTCTGTCTTGCTGTCTGTATTAAAGAAATAAGGGATAATCATATATTTGTTGTGCTTCTGCTTGTTGACAATTGGTGCTTCTATCTTTTTACTACAATGGAGGCCCTTAGCCATATGTCATCTCTTCATCATGTTTTTTCAAATAAATAAGTTTTTCCTTTATTCTAGCCAATCATCTGTGTTTATAATAATGTATATATCTTTCTCCATTGAAATACTGAATGCAGCAAAAATAAGAATTTTAAGAAATATTGATGTGACATGATCAATAAGAACTTTACCAGGTTTGACAGTAATGCAAGTGAAGATATTCCTTAGTCTGTCTCTGTCTTCTTAAATAGCTCTCTGCAGATCATGGTGGATGGATTGACATAAAAGTAATTTAAATAGTCATTTTTATTACTGATTTAAAGCCTGAAGCTGGAAAAAATTGTCTCAAGTAATAGACTTTTAAAAGGCTTTTCCTCCCACCACTTTCTGAAAGAAGAGTTAGTTTGTGCCAGTTGATAGCCAATGCATTTGTATTTTGAAAGTTGCAGCTGCCATTGAATGTTGATTTTCTACAAAATGTTGCCTTTACAATAAAAGAAATGCTGGTTACCTCTATGCACATTATTTAGTGTATTCATAAAGAAAGAAGCATATATTCAGATTACTGGCTGAGGTAGGTTCAAGCATCCAATGTTCTACAATTCTAGTGATTTATATTCTGGACACCTTTTGTAAGCAATTGAAATTTTGTTAATAGATATAAAAAGTTCCTGTGAATTTAAAAATTCAGTTAATATAAATAAGCCGAATGTATAAGGAAATAAGTTCATGAATATGCATTTCACACACACAGACACACACACACAGACACACACACAATTATTTAACAAAATAAATATTTTCTCCAGTGAAGGAGCTGATGTAATACCTTTTGGGGGACTCAGCCTCACACAGACAAGAAATTGTAGATTAGAAATTGTAGATCTCATTCATTAATGCCTAGTTCTAGCCCTAGTCATGGAGGGGGAATATAAGCTGGGGTTTTTTTCAGGTTACAGGTGGTTGCTCTGTTTTTCATTATCTAATCACTGAGTTTGCTAGCTGGATAAGTAGTAGAGAAGAGAATATCCCCTCTCCCTGGACTTCAGAGTCTACTGCAATAAATTCAGCTTGAAAAAAAACTAGTATTCAGGTTCTAATGAGACACCTTCATGCTGCTCTTGGATGTTTCACAAGGATTGTCATAACTTGAAATTTAAAGTAAATTTATTTTTTAAATGAAAACATTATTTTTTAATTATGATTTTCACATAATCTGCTTAAACTTAGCCTAATTACTCCTGTTAGACGCTCATTCAGTTTTTTTTTTTTTAGCTCTCCCTATGAAGACAAGAACAGTTATGGTATTTACTGGAGTTAATGATAAATTAATGAAAAGACTAATAGAAATATGTGAGACACTTTTCTACCCACCTCTTACCTACAACAGGGAAAAATGAACCAACACCAAGTCATGGACATCTTTTGTTTTCTGTCATTTTACCTGGATTGCACTGCTTTATGTGAAGCTGCTGAGGGGTATGTGCTTGTGCAGAGATGAGCAGATTGAAAATGAGCACACAGAGCCTCTGTCCTCTAAACTGTGCTCAGCCAGCTGAGTGTTTTCTGTCCCTTTCTGTCTCAGGGTACATGGGGTAGTTAACATACTAAAGAGCTGAGTCCTTGCCTTTCAGCTTGTATTTGTGGTGGAATAAGAACATAAAGGTTTTACAAACATCAGTGATGTGCTTCTTGCTCAAGGATCCTTCCAGCTTGGGTCTGTGATGATTAAGTGAAAATGTGGCTTGAACCATCTGTTGGCAACAGCTCTGATTTGCATGTTGGGCAAAAATGCCCTGCAGCGAGGAAAGAGTGGTGGGGGATAGGGTTAAGTGGTAACAGGCTGAAGTCACTTCCTCATCAAATTTGTGTACCATTTCTGGGCATTGTCAAGAAGTCAGTGAGAGAACTTTTGCTTAAATAACCGTGTTTTAAAAAATCACATTTCAAAAATCCATTCTCTGGGTTTAGCATCTTTTTGTTGCTGAAGAGAAAAATCTTGAGTAGGTGTTGTGGAAGGATAAAAAAAGGCCTCTAGGATTAAGGCCTCACAGCTGTTTGACAGTATATATTAAAAGATCCCTTTGCCTTTTTAATTTCTGATTTTCCTTTCAAGTTTCTCTTGGTACCTCAGTGGAATTGGGGGAAAATTATTAACACAATACTACAGCTTGCAGTTGCAAGAAATTGTATTTGAGCACTAGACAGGTAGGCTAAAAATGGCTTAAGGGAGTAACAAATATTTTTGGTATGTGTTTTAAGTGCTTGAGAGTGAAGATGTCTGAAAAGCATCAGGGGAAATAATGAAGCAGCCAAACCTGTCTGAATATTTATTTTTCCTCAGTCATGTTTATATACTAGCTAGTCCATTTTTTTGTTGTTGTTGGTTTTTGTTTTTTTATTTTAAAAGTACCTCATAGCTGCATACCCAAAATAATCTCCTGGCTTCACTCCCTTGCAGTTTTTCCCCTTGTGGACAGAATTTAACTTTTTTTTTTTTTTTCCCATGTTATACAATGTGCTGCCTGCCATGAAACCTATGTAATTTTGGGGTTTTTTAGACCAAGAACTGTCTTGGAGGTGGCAGTGTAGAAATTTAACTCTCTGTGTACAGCATGATGGCACATTGCTGTGAGGGAAATGATTTAGGAATGGTAGCCCAGCAAGGAGACTGTCCCAGTGCCTGGTTGCTGACAGTAATAGGAAATCAGCTTCACAGAGGTACTGCGGGCTGGCAACAAAGGGTGCTGAGAAAAAAAATGGCCCTTTCTCACTTGCTGAATACCCTTCAGGGGAAAGACTGGAGGGTTATTTGTGCAAAGGAATTGATATATAAATATATATATATAAATTTTTTCTGGAAGATGTTAAACTGTAAACAAGTTAGTGGTGTAAATTTTATGTGTTAGCGAAGGAGAAGAAATATCAGAAGCAAACAATAATTTGCTGTCAGAATTTTAGCTCAGGCTGGGCACTAGAGTTAAAACCCCTTTCACTCACCTGGCCCGTGCCCTAAAGGTAGTGGGCATGAGCATCTGCAGATCACCAAGATTAACCACATGTGATGCTGGATGTGGTATTGCCTGTCTGATTCTTTTACATTTAAGAGGAGGAGAAAGAGACTCTGTAAGTGATGGCAGAAGAGAGTCTGATTCTCCAAACCAATGTCTGTTTGTATCCCATGGGAGACTCACATGCCAATTCAGCTGTCTCATCTGACACACCTTTTCCTTGCTTCAATTACTTACTACTGTTATTTCTTATGCCAGGTTTCTGTCTTCACTGACAACCCTGCACTTACTACCTATTTGCATTAGACACCTCGCAAGTGTCCCTTAATACTTCATACTCTACCTCAGGTCCTGATGGAAACTAGTCATCTAAAGGAACAAAGTTACACAAGCTATGTGTCTCCCAAGATTGTTCTTCCTGAAGAAAAAAAATTTAAACAGGTGTCTGGAGCCAATACACTCCCACGAAGACTTGTAGGAATGCTTAACTTGCTGCAAATACTGTTTGACATTTCTTCACCTGTGTTGAAGGAGCAGTGACAACTTGACTGATGGATGGAAGGGCCTCATGACTGTCTGGCTGTCATTGGTCCTTCTCTATTTACAACTCAAGCTCAGCTTTGCTACCGTCTGAGATGAACTCTCAGAGGAATCAGATTAAAAAAATACTGTAGATGTGAGCATATGCACATTGTTAGTGAACATTCTTTTTGCGTGCATCTATAAATGGAAGGATGTCACTTCCTTTTCCATTAGAAAGGGGCATAACATTCACTGCTCAAGAATCCTGCATGTAGGACAAAATGTGTCTTGTTCTGGAGCTGCTTGCAAACAAAATTTGTTCCTTTTTAAATTCAAATATAGAAAACAAAGTCTTCTTGCTATTTAGAACTTCCTCTGCACTTGCTTTGTCATCTCACAAAGACAGGTGTCTTTTCTGAATAAGAATTTAACGATTCATGTGCTTGCTGGATGGGTGATGGAAAGGATTGCTTCAGTGCTGAAACAACGATTTTACAGGGGATAAATTATAGTTGCCAGGCTGCCTCTGCACACTGTAAAGGCAAATTAATAGAAGCGAGTAAAACAGCACTTATAGACAATGAGTCTAATGTAGTGAACCTTTGGAAGTTTTGCCATCCTCTTTCCCTATAATTCTGGTAGTTTCAGAAGACTGGAAAGAATAGGCAGATTTTATTTGCCTGCTTTCGTACTAAAGGAATCACAAAGCAGTCTGGAAGAAGAAAAGAAAAATAAACAAGAAAAACTGAGTTCTAGGACTGTAGTGGGAGATATTGTGTTTGTTGATTGATGTGATTTTGTTAGGCAGCTCAACTTTCCACCTTTTCAAAAAAAGCCCCCAATTTTCAGAATAAATAAGTATGACAATATCAGATTTTTTAAAAGCTGGAATTTTTCTACTTCTTATTCAGATGATTGCTTAGAAAGAATTTACCAGTTTGATTAGAAGCATTGTTACAATGTAGTCTATGACACTTTTCAATTTGTGAAAAGAGGATTTAATAGAATATTGTCATATTAACCCCTTAAATGCACAGTTCCTTTCAGAACAATCTACACTTGCAAAAGCTTTCTGAATTTATGCAATTGTGGAGAAAAAGACAAAATGGAAACATAATTATGTGCTATTTAAGGTGAAACAGTTCGCTGAACTGTGCTACCACTGCTGGAACTAACACTTGAATCCTTTTGTCACTGGCAATCTGTAAGATTTTATTAGCTCTGAATATCTTTGGTTTAACCTTCTGGGGCAAGCATAGAAATCAGGCAGAGGAGTGAGGCAGCCTCAGAAGGAGGAGCTGGTTTATGTAGCCAAATTCCAGAAAGGAGCCTAGAAGCCTCTGACATGATGGCCATCATGAATGTCCTCAATAAGTGCACCATAGTGGTGCTGGACCACTGCAAAATGCATGTCACTGTTGCAGTTGTGCTGAGGAAAATGTGCACTTAAAATTATTATTTTTTTTAATCTTAATTTTGGGTATGGCACTGAAGTATAATGCCCTAAAAAGGAGGTAGGAGTGAATTACAATATTGTGGGTGGCTAAAATACTTGTTTTCATTTTCTGAGCTTGCAGCCTAAGTCCCTTTCAAAGTGTTTTTGAAGATGCTTTTCAGCATGCCTGGCAAAACCCATACCTCATCAGTAGTCATGAGATGAAGCTGTGCTTGCTAGTAAATGACCTATCTGGGCAAAAGCATTTCGTGCCAGAACCCATTTCAATAAACTTCAGTAGAACAACATAGTAAAGGAACATGACTAGGCCAAGAAATTTCTGTATTCTGAAACATGAGTGAAACATTACAGACAACTGCTCTGTACTCCACTGAAGAGAATACAGTTTCACTTCAGCTGAATTCCTGAATGATGGCTCTAGGTCTTTCTATTGAAAGGCAAGGCTCTATTGAGTTGTTCGGGATTTAGGTATTTTATTAATTTTTGAGCAACCTTCCTGGTCTCATGGAAGATATCTCTGCCCATGGCAGGTGAGTTGGAACTGGATGATTTTTAAGATCTCTTCCAACCCAAAACATTCAATGTTTTTATGATTTAAATATCAATAGGAAGAGTACTGGCATTTATGGTGAAGTCCTCCTCACAATTTGAGGTATGGAGGCGATGATGTAGAATTAATGTAGTTTAGAAGCTTTATGACAGAGATGATACGGAGATTCAATGATTACATAATAGAAGGTGAAAATAATTATGATAAAGAAGAATGGAAATGCACAGTTAATAGAAGAGCAGTTAGATGATGAACTCATGATTTTTTTGTTAGCTGTTGCATAGAATGGAAACTAAGGTAGCCTTCTGCTGGGGTGTCTTGGGCTTCACTTCTGAATTCTCCTCTAATATCCACAGGCTTTGGTCAACAAGGGTAAATCAGGAGAAATTTGACACATTCCTGGGCTTCAGCACAGGGTTATCACCTCTAACAGTGAACAAATGCTAAAAAGAGTGTACACGGTCTTCTTTATTGTGCATATTATGGACAGTTCTCACAGAGAAGACATATTAGTCACATTAGCTCAAACTGCTGCCAACAGAATAAGAGTGATTTGAATAGAGTTATCAGTAAATAACTACAAAATGTGACAGAACAAGAGCCAGACCTCAACAGTTATCTATTACTACACCAGTTTTAGAACTTATGCAAAATGTCAAGGGCTGATTATTATTCATGAGAAAACATTGAAGAAAATTCATCAGCAAAAGCCCCTTTTTGCATTAACAATACCAATAATGTTCCAACCCTCCTTTCTGAACAGACACGAGTACCTGTTTGATCTTGGTTTGAGGTAAATATTCAAATAGCACCAGAGTTAGTGGTGTTTCTATATGTACTCTTGTCCTTCCATTCCTTGATGCCATATGCATGTGCTCCCACCTGCTTCTTCAGCTATTCTCTCTCCGATGGATCATGGAGCTCTGGCTGATGTAGGCTGCTGCTGGGGCAACTGTGTTGGGGCTCTTCTTTCCCTCAGGCTCCTCCTGCCCCACGGGTTCTTCTGCTGAAGTGAGCATTGCTTTTAAGCTGCAAAAGAGTTTGTCACATGGTCCTCACTGAAAATGCAGACTAGGATTAAGACTCTTAAAAACAAATGGCGTAATGATATTTGATTTGGTTCCTTTTACCTGATGCTTGGCTGTTCTGTAGTGATTCCTGCAAAAGTTACAGTTACTATAACTTTCCTGCGTTGCCTTGGAAGTGAAGTGTTGTCTTCAATCACTGCAAAACTTGTCCTGACAGATCTCTTTGGCTGTCTTCACACAACTGCTCCTTCATCACAACTTGCAAAGGGACCCCAAGGAAGTAATTTCTTCTCTGGGGAAATCTCTTCTAGGGCTTTTATGTCACTCCATTCCCCTTACATGTATATGGACTTCACCAGTAGAAAGAATTTTTTCCCTTGAAGATTTTCTGTCCCAGATAAGATTAAAATTTCTGCTCTTACAATCCCAGTGGAAAACCAGCAGGGACAATACTAGTTTAGATTGTTGCCTGATGTGTTTTTCAGCTTCGTTGCCTGAAACTGAAAGTACAAGGCTAGAGTAAACTGTAGCTCTTAATTGTCAACATGTTTAACTATTTAGGGAAGTTTCAGGAGCTGGCAGATAGGAAGTTGTTTGTTATAACCTACAAACTATAAATAGGTGCCATGAATAGGTATGAAGAATCCACAGTGTTACTTTCTGACAAAAAGCTACATTTTAAAAATCAGATTAGAAACTCTTTTGGAGCTGATTTTAAATTATTCTGTGAAGAACTCACCTTCCCAGAGTAGCTAAACTAATGTTTTAAAAGATCTCCAAATATATAAATCTACCCAAGAAACAATTGAGAAGTGCTTTTAACTTCTCACTTAAGAAAAGTTATGATAGAAGGAAATGTTTTGATGAGCAAAAACAAATCCCATAATGCAATTTAGATAAATGAAGACATTTTCTTATTTCAGTTATTTCAGTTATATTAATTAAATATTCTGGGATCAGCTACCAGTACAGAATATTTTTGTAAGTACATACCTTTGATATTGGTATAAATAATCCTGATATGATTTACAAAAAGATAGAGGAATGTCACACATTGCTATCAGCATATATAGATTTCTGTAAAATAGTTATGCAGAATTGTTAGAATAGCATCTCTATTGTTGGTCAAATGTTAAAAATATTTTTTTAGTTTCTTAGCACTAATATCTTGTCCCCATAATGCTTGTGTTATTTCTAAAAGATTAGTAAACACACTGCAGTAGAAACTTAATTAATATTCATAGAAAATAATTGTCAAGGGAGTCTGTTGATCTTTCAATCTGAATGAAAGACAAAGTAGATTTCTGTTGGAATTTTCTAAATGCAAACTACTTGTTTCTTTTGTTTTTTTTCCTCTTAAATTAAAACAAAACAAAACGCCCATAAGCTAAACACACAAAAAAAAAAAAAAAAACACCAAAAACCCCCAAAACATCTGAGAAAGATTCTGTCATACTGATAGTACTACTTGCTGTCTAGGCACATAAGTAATGTGAGGTGTTGCTCTGATTGTGCACTTTCCATTCTCCTATTCCTCCTTGCTGTAAGACTTTTTCTTATTAAGGAAAAATGTCTATTCACTGCTTAAGAATTTGCGGTTTGAAATAAAAAGGAGAACAGATTTCAGAGAAGGAATAGGATTCTGTCATTATCATTGTTAACTACATTTTTTACATAATCTTTATGATAAGTGAACATAAAGCAAACAAAGCTAAGGAAGGCTTCTTCAGCACTGTGTTACTGTGTCTGCAAAACCTTTTTCTCTTTCACTTCTTTCTCTCTGGAATGTTAAATAGGAGCCCTAGCTTGGGAATCAATAGTTCAATTAGATTATATGGTAGGTTTTTGGATGGCTGTTAGCATAGCCAGGAGATTACTTTCCCTGGATATTGGGGGAAAGCTGCTCTGGAGTGGGAGGCTGCACTTTGAGCCAATCTGCATTGGGACAAAACTGCAGTATGAAACAGCCATAAGCTTGTGGTTTTGTTTTATGCTTGCTGGATGCCCAGGGACTGAAACATCATTAGCTATCCTGCATCCAGAAGGAAACAGAAAGCATTTGCAATACATACAAACAATGAAAGGAAGTATTAGGCCCAGGTCCCAAAAAATATGTACTTAAAGTTAAGTTTGCAAATTGTTGCACTGGAGTTAACAGTACTGTCTAAGTGCTTTAGAGTGCTGGAACATGAGTGCCATAAAATGACACTGCACAGGCATTATCGGATAGCTGGCTAGAGGACTTCATTCTGAAAGTAACAAACAAAATTTGTTCCATGGTGAGGTAAAATTCAAACTAAACTTTGCTTTTTAAAACCCTTAATAAGCATAGATTTTAGGCAAATAACCCTGCCTAATAGCATCACAAATATCTTGGGCAACAGAGAGAATGCACTATTGACCTCCTAAAATAAATGTTTGTAAATTCTCATTTCCAAAATACCTCGAAGCAGAGTGTCTGGTGTTCTGTAACATCAACATCCATGTGCATTGCGCAAATGCCATTTCACATATTTGTTGGATATCTAACACAGAAATATTTGAACATGGACTTATTTTGTGGCTATGAGATCATTCATATAAATTGCACTAGATTAAATAGGCTTTGGTTTGCAGTTTTCCACAGACACTCCTCACATAGGAATGAAGTGTGTTTGATTTTCATTCACTCTTCACATAACAATGAAGTATATTTCATTTTGGGAAGCCTAATTTTTTATAGAATAGTCCTGTAAAAATATTATGTGGATTGGAGTACAAATAGGCATCTATTTTCCATGTTAAATGGTAGTGTATAATTTCTAAAGCAAATGTTGTTATCTAGGTGATCTTCTGGTAATGTCTTAAAATAAGAAATAAGTTGGAATTGTTAATTTAAAGAGGGCTAAGCATTTCCTTAAAGATGCCTTATCTGGAAGCAACCTTTTTCATTTATAAATTATCTGTCTGTTCAGTAGTATAGTTAATATTGCAGGCATTCTCTGTGAAGCTCAGGCATTCTCATTTTTGTAGTATTTTCAGATGAGAGGTTTGAAAAGGTTAGTCTTTATTCTTAGAGTTGTCAACTTGGAGAATATGTAATGAATCACAATTAGAAAAATCACAGATTTTATGTTGATCAAACTCCAATTGCTCACTCAAAGAATTAATTCGATGGGAACAAGAGGGGCTGTGGAATTTTGAAGTTCAGAGAACTTAAGAGAGCCCTGATTCCTATGGAATCCTGGTTGCTTATCTGGGTAACATTTCCTTTTGTTTGTTGTCTGTTTCTAAATATGTCCATAATTGTCCTTAAAACTATGACACCTCTTTATAAAGAACATTAAGGTTTGTAAAAGGAGTAATGAACTTAGCAGTATTTATTCATGGCTTCTGTTCCATGAGAGAGAGAGCAGAACAGAATCGATCCCGGAGAACAGAGCCACCAGGGAAGAAGCTAGGGACACCAGTGTCTCATTCTCACAAAAAAATATTGCATTATATGAGATAGAAGTTATCTAAAATTAATTTAAAAATTAAAATTATCTAAAATCGAATTACCATCCCCAGGTGCCTAGGATAGAGAGCTACATGGCATTTAGTGACAATTGCCAATGTCCCATGAACAACTTTTGGACTTTAATTGGTGTTACAGTTTCCGGAACAGAAACTGTCCAGAAACAAGCAGGTTTATTTTCATTGCATGTCTATTTACTTTCATTTGGTCATCTTTATAGTGGGCCAGAACTCAAAGACTAACAGTGACATAGCAACAACACTGTAAAGATAAACAGAAAATAGTAATTGATGGGGCTGTTACTTTAAAGAATGAGTTATCTGCTGAGATATGTCAGCTGTTCCTGATCAAGTCTGGTCAAAGGAAATGGAAAGCACCTTCTCAAGTATTGGAGGGTGAGATGGGCAGATAAGCTTGAATGGATGTACTAGAACCAAAGCAGGTTTACATGATTTAGAAGATATACAAAGCATACATTTATATTTATTGATATCCCCGACATGAAAAATATAAACCAAAGGAATAAAGTTTTGTTTCAACTACAAAATGTATAGGCAAAATCTCTTGGAGAGAGACAAAGAAAGACACTGCTGATCCCTGGACAGAAAACCAAATTCCATGAGTGCAGTGTGGTGGGACTCAAACAGCACACACATCTGGCTGTGCAAACAACAGTGGACCTGTGGCATTTGTATATGACTGCCTGGGTTGACAGAACATGGAAGGTTCTTTGGTTTTCACTAAAATAGAGAGAAAAGTAACCATGTTGTATAAGGATTCTGGTTCATCCTTTAGTCTGCTACACTGCAGTTACAAAAGAAAAGGAGTCTCTGTTTATTTGGGAAGTGTTGTCACTTCATATTACTTTCACAACAAGGTAGAGATGACCCTCAGCAAGACAGCTCCAGATCTGAACTACCCAAAGACTGGGAGGTATTTTTGTTCTGTGCCTACATGTCCACGTGCTGAACCAGTAAGTGGCTACAAAGCCATTGTTCCATATCATTATGTGATAGATAAGGAAAGACTTGGTTTGCCATTCCCCTAAGCATCAAAACTTAGCCTTGAAGAAATGTTGAAGAAAATAAAATTATTAAAAGCCCAAGACTTAATTGGCCACCGCATCTTTGAAGGGTCACAGCCTTAAGGATTTTACAGGCAGTTCTTCTGGTTCATCAACCATGCCTACATTAGGGACAGGCTGCCACCACATCCGCAGTGACTTGTGCTCTGTCCAGCGTCACTGGGTTATTCTCCCTCAAGAAAGAAACAGGTGTAAACCAACCTATTTTCAGTGCAGCTGCCACCATGCAAGTGAGAGCCTGTCATGATGTTGAAAAATGCCACTGATGACAATGGATGGGTGCCCCTTTCTTCTTGCTCCCTCCACTGAGCGCTGTCAAGAGGTGAAGGCCAATAGCTGATATCACATTAACAGCAGCGATGGATAGACAAGTACAATGGAGCAAGTATGTTCAGCATGAATTATTGTTTCATGTTTACTCTACAAAATTGATGACTAAAGCAAATTGAGCATATATCTGTAAATAATATTTACCAACCCCTCGATTTGTTTGCCTTCATTGTATCTCTTTTGCAATTATTCATCATTTGTGGTATCAGGGCTTTCAGTCAAACTAAAGACAGTATTAAAAATCTAGGAGAAGCAACATAAAAAACATTATGCATGTGATGAAACTTCCAATCGATGGTATAGGTTGATAACTTTCTCAGTAACCTAAAACTTTTATGCCATAAAATAGCCTGATCCCTAGAGATACTGACTACAGCTTAGCAGCTGTTTTGTACACATATAGTTTATTTTTTTTCTGCAAAGACACAAAGGGGAGTGTGGTATCTGCTCCAGTGACATTACATGAGGGAGAGCTGGAGGTAAAAAGTAGACATGGAAGATACTTAGAGGAAGACTAATCCTTCATGTGATTACAGCTGAATCAAACTCTGCAGGCTCAGCTCTGTGATGTTCCTGTGGGACTGTGCTGCTGTAGCAGAAAGGGGCTATCTCTCATTCTTGCTTATGAAGTGTGGTCCCTTCCTCACATAACCACATTTTCCTGAACATCTTGGCCATTCCATCTGTTCCACTAGCCACAATTCCACACCAATTGTGGCTTTCTGGAGATACTTCTTCTGTTCATTCTTCCCCCACAAAAGGCAATAGATCTCATGTTGGAATGTCCCTGCCTTTCTTCCTGCTTCAAAAATGGCAGTACATAAAGAAATCTGCAGGCTGTAAAAAGGAAAAAGGTGCTGCTTCTCTTTTCCCAGAGAATTTCATAGAAATGTGCAATTTTCAGGAGCCCTGAAGCAGGTAGCTTCTGTCTGAGTAGCTGTTCTGCACTAGATAAAATGCTATAGCCAGAATGGATGTGTGTTGTGGTTTGAATGTAGCCTGAAGCCTGCCTGTTGAGTCACACTGATATGAACATATTCCTGTGAGTGTAAGACACACATACCTCCTCCATCCATTATCCAAATTTCATTCCAAGGCTACTGTAAGAAATATTCTGGCAGTCCATGAGACCCTATTGCTTTACTAGAGTGGCAAGCTATGAGTTGTGAGTGACAGGGTGTTCAGTGGCCTGCAAGAAATGTTGAGACTACACTGAAAACCCATCATTCAAAGCTCTGGAAATCAAAGAAGATCCTCACTGATATCCGACAAAACTCAAAGTTTTTTATAGACATTTCTATAGATGTCATGAGAGGTGTTGGTCCTTAGGCAGGGCTGAATATTAAAGAACTTTTGAATATCATCGTCATCTTGAAAGAAAGCCTGAAATAAGTCCTCCTCCTGGTGGCAGCTGTTACAGAGAGCTGAAAGATGCTAAGAGAGCCTATCAGGGCAGTGGTCTCCTAGACCTGCTGTTTACAAGCAGAGAACAGCTGGGCAGAGATGTGGTGGTTGGAGACTGTCTTGGGCACAGTCAGTGTGACACCCATCTACAAGGAGGGTCAGGAGGAGGATCTGGGGAACTACTGCATGACCTTGGTGCCAGCGAAGGTTATTGAGTAGATTATCTGGAGTGCAATCACATGGCACATACAGGACAACTGGGGAATCTGGCCCAGCCAGCATGTGTTCAGGAAATGCAGGTCCTGCTTGACCTACCTGATCTCATTTTATGACTGGGTGATGAGCCTAGAGGATGAGGGAAAGGCTGTGGAGGTGTCTACTTGGACTTCAGTAAAGCTTTTGATACTGTCTCCCATTCTCCTTGAGGCAGCCCATGGCTCAGACAGTTGCACTCCTTGCTGGGTTAAAAACTGGCTGGGTAGCTGGGCACACAGAGTGGTGGTGAACAGAGTCACATCCACTTGATGTCTGGTGAACCAGTGGTGATCCACAGGGCTCAGTACTGGGACTGGTCCTGTTTAACATCTTTATCAAAGGTCTGGGCAAGGGGATTGTGTGCACCCTCAGTAAATTCACCAACACTAAGTTGGGCAGGAGTTTTGATCTGCTGGAGAGTAGTAAGGCTACCTTGAGTACTGTGTCCAGTTCTGGGCCTCTCACTTCAACAAAGACATTGAGGAGCTGGAGCAAGTCCAGAGGAGGGCAGCAGAGCTGGGGAAAGGGCTGGAGCACAGGTTCTGTGAGAAGCAGCTGAGATTCCTTAGTCTGGAGAAGAGGGAGCTCAATGGGGAGCTTATCACTCTCCACAACTGCCTGAAAGGAGGTTGTAGCGAGGTGGAGTCTCTTCTCCCAGGCAACAGTGACAGGACAAGAGAACATAGCTACAAGCTGGATCAGGGGAGGTTTAGATTTGACATCGGGAAGAGTTTCTTCACTGAAAGAGTGGCCAGACATTGGAATGGGCTGCTCAGGGAGGTGGTGGAGTCACCATTCCCGAAAGTGCTCAAGAAATGAATGGATATGTGCCATGGTCCAGTTGACAACGTGGTGTTCTGTCAGTGGTGGGACTAGATGATTTTGGAGGTCTTTTCCAACCTTAATGATTCTATGTTTCTGTGATTCTAAATTTCCACTGGGGAAAAGGAAGCCTGGATGTGAGGCTGGTTTTGTAGCCATGACAACCAAAACAGAGGAGATGTGAATGAGGCAGGCACTTGGAAACAGAGCAGTGCAGGGCCTTGAAGAAAAGGCCAGATCCTAGGAAAAAAAGTGGAGCTGGTTGCTTGTATATAGGAGTTTGATCAGAAAAAGCACAGTTGAGTTTTACAACATGCTGTGCTTCTGAATGGTATGTAGAGACTTTTATGAAATGAGAGGAGGGTGTTGCCTCTAAAAGAAAGACAAATACAGCTGTAAAAATGATTTGGAGGAAGAAGAATATCAGGTGATAGGTTTTCCATGAAAGGAGAGGTATCTATCATGCGTGCAAAAAAAATCTGCGGTATGGACTGTGACACTGTAGGAAGAAAAAGACAGTTAGGAATGGAAATTAGGGGTGTCCATGTTTTGATTTTGAGTTATTCCAGTTGGAAATGCCAGATGTGGTTTTGGTTGGGCAAAAATCAGATGTGAATGTAGATATACAACTGAGCTATCAGCAAAATGTTGGCAGTTAAAGCATGTAAATGGCTGTACCTACCCTGGAAGGGATGTTAGGAAGGGGAAGCAAAGTAGTAAATAGTTTGCTACATGGATATATGTCTGGATTATCCCTAAACTCTGTCCCTTACTTGCTGTGTGATATTGGACAAGTAATTTAAATCTGTTTCTTATCCATCCTGTGACTTTACATAATTCACAAAAATCTATGAAAAGTATGTTTGCGGTTTTTTTTAACTATCTGTATGTGGGAAGTTTACCAAACTGGTCTCACTTTCAGTTTGGTCTTTAAATGTTACCTTAAGAAATTTACAAATGAAAAATAAGTAGATGTAAAAAAGTCTGAGGAGCACTGCAGAATATCCCAAAGTCACAGTGAGTCACTGTCTCTTACTGCTTAGATTCATTACATAGGGAACTTTTCCTTCAACCTGAGTGTCTGGATTACCAGTTCCCCAAAACATTTTTGTGCTCCTATGAGTGCTAATGAATCTAAAATGTTTGGTTCTAAAACATTTGAATCCGAGTCTTTGTTTGATGCATGAGTGTAAAACCATTCTAGAATTATTGTGCTTAACAGTTAAATATTTTTGTTTGAAAAAGAAAAAAATTCTGTTTTTTCTTCAATAAATATTCAGTTATACATTTATATAAATATATATTTATCCTAGATGATCTAAGGGTTTGATTTTCCCGATTACAAAATAGAAAGTAAAGCTACTAATAAATGAAAGCCAATAAATGACAATTCTGTTGTTTACTTAACAAGTTACTTCTTGATCTGCTTTTTGGCTAACTTTGAAGAGGTTGCTAATTTGGTCTCCTTCCTCCCAGTCCAGGTTAATATAACTTTGAGAATTTTTCTGAGGTAACCTATGCTCTTGGTATGTTACAAAGCCTGCTGTGATTATGGCAGGTTGCATTTCTGGTAAGCGGATGTAGCCATTCTCTTTTTTTAATTGTCTACACTGAAAAGCAATAAGCTGAAGTGCTCTTCAGGAAGACATGGAACCATACAGAAGTTCTGGATAAATTCAGCTGAGTAAAAGAGAGATTAAGGCTAAGTAATTTATGGCTTATGCTTGCAACACATGCCAGCTGTGGCCTCTGAGTGTGCCCTGCTTTCTTTCCAGTTCCACATTTCAGTGGAGAGACAGATCCTGTGGATTTGGCCACCTCACATCATTTGCTAGGCTACTCGAGGCCCATACAGCTTTGTGTGCTGCTGGCACACTAGTAACTGTGGAATCATAAATCTGACATGTAGTATTTTTTGTTTTCCTGTAAAGGGGAATGTGTATTTGTTTGGTTTCCCAGAAATTATGCTGCTCTTCAGAGCACAAATAGTATATGGACACTGTGCTGGTATGGCCACCAGGCTTGGTATCAGGTGAAAAATTAGTATGGGAAATCACTTGTACTGGCTCCTGAGGATTTTGTCTTTCAGTCTTGGTCAACACAAGAAATAGCAATGTGAATTTGTTTTTAAAGATAGCATTGCAAATTAAAAATAATCTATCTTTTTACCTGTTTAAATGTAAGCATGATCTTTATGGTATTTTGAAACAGGTCCTTTACATCTGTAAGTTTTGATGATAAGCCTGCTACATAAAGAGTTAATTTCTGGGAACATAAACCCAGAGCCAGAATTCTCCTTGACCAGTAAAAAACCAGATTGAGTTACTACTTTATTGCTTAATTACCTGGCATGTTTTGCTTTGATAGTTCTCCTTTTAGTTACTAAGAAATTCACAGATGCTTTCTCAAGAGTTGGGCAGAGTGGACTAGGTGTTTCTTATAATTTTTTCAGATGTTTACATTTTTAGCACTGGAGTCTCTTCGTAGGGACAGAGCAAACTTATGGCATCAGTCTTGTGTCAATTATTTTAAATACTTTTGACTATCATTACTACATGAACAGAACTTTATGCACCATCAATATTTTAAATGTAAATAAAATAGTTCTTTAAAAATGAAGATCACTTAAAACATAGTGCTGCTTGAATGTTGAAGAGCCATTATGTTTAATAGCATTTTTAAACTATTAAACTTGAGTGGTTACTTTTTATTTTGCATTTAGTCACTCAGGGGAGACATTTATTTTGTCCCATACTCTGCAAATAGTGATGCTGATAGTAGAGAAGATTCTCATTTTGAATAATGGTCTCATTTATATAATATCCCTTAGTATAATATATTCATATCTTAGAGAGAAATGAAAATTCACAAACTGCTAAGGGGTGTACAGAAAATCAAATGAAATGTATGTCTATAAAAAATCTTGGGGAAGGGGAAGTAAAAGGGTGAACACCCTCTTCTGGTAATTATTAGGTTTGAAGTTAACACCCTGTTTTAGCAATGGTGACATCAATAGGAAATACTGATAATAAAAAATAATTTGTATTATGGATTAGATAAGGCTTTTTTCAATATCCTTGGACAGCAAACTCCAGGACAATTCAGAATGGCTGACTGCATGAAAACGCAGAAAGAAATTATGGAATTAGATGCAGCAGTTTTTATAGCCCTGACTTAGCTTTATGTAGGCATTTGAGAGTCATTCTTGCTATTTTTTATTCACTTTTTATGGCTATTCCAGCATGTTCCAGTGATTCTCTTTTTATGCTGTGGTAGCACCAAAAGAAAGGCTCATTTATTTGCTACAAACCTTGCAGAAAAATGAATAAAAGACTGATTCATCGTTTGTTCCACACAACATATTTTTTCCTATTACTTTTGGGTGCCTTGCCAAATGCCTGGATTTATATTTCCTGATCCTGAGTGATTTGAAATTTGAACCAGAAAAATGGACAAATTGTAGGTGTAGGTGTACAAGTCTTTTTGGACACTCTTGATTAAGACAAAGAAGTGGGAACCTGAAGCAAATACAAATTTAGTAGTACTTGAATTATTGGTGCGATGATGGATGTTGGGTAGATAAATGTGCACATGGATGTGCAAATGCTAGAAGCTGTACACACACACACACACACACACATATATATATAGCCACCTTCTTAAATTTGTGGCTGTTATTTGTATCAACAGGAATTTGACCTGAATAGAATATATCCCCACATTTTAAGTAAATACTGCTTTTAAAACAGTTATTTATAGCATAAAATTAGCATTGCCTTTGCTAGACCTTGCAATTACCAGAGCTGCAAATGGAAAGTCAGCAACAAATTTTGGAGGTTTTAGTGTGGTGCTGGTTTCTGTGATCTTGTCAGAAGGGACAAATCAATGTATTGCAGCTTAAATGTATCTGTCTGCTAAAGATTCTTTAGAACCGAGTGAGATAGTAAAAAAATCTGCACTACAGGACTATCACTTTGTTATGGTATTGTAAATTTTAAAATATACTTTAATTTTAAAGAAGCAAACCTTACAAATTCCTCTTTTTCCTAAAGCAATCAAAATGGATTCAGGCAATACCTTTCTCACTAACCATGTATCATTTAGCTACCCACTTGTGCTTTGTAACCTTGACTTGATAAAGCTGTTTAAAAAGTTTTAAGAAATCTTTTGTATGGAGGATCGTTAATACATGGAAAAGATCCTATTACTTTATCTAAAGACTAATGCACTACAGTAGCCTTTTCAGTGAATATAAGCCATCTTCTCCAACATGTCTGTAATTCTGTTAAATATCTATTTAAAAGAAGTCTAACAGTGTTACTAAAGTGATAGATGTTATTTTTACTTTTAAAACTAGAAAGTACAGCACTTTCTGAAATATTTTAAGATCGTTTATGTGCAAAATGAATGCACATAAACTTTAAAGAATAGATTTTTCAACTCAGTAATTTTTTCACTCTTTGAGATTGTTTCAATTGCTGCAATAAGGGAATTTGAACTCCAAATAATTGGCAGCGCATTGTGAGTTTTATGTGGAATCTGTGGTCTTTTGAGCATGAAGCATAATTGTTCTTTGCTTTTAGACAGGTTTTTCTTCCCAATAGCATATTTTCCCATTCTCATTAATGGAAATTAAATAACTTAAGGTTTTTTTTTTACTTGCAAAGTTTGGGAAAATTTCTGTCTAAATTTATATCTCTGTTATCTGTCTAATTCATGCATTTCAGGAATTTTTATATTCTAACTATTAGTGTGGCATACAAATGCCATAGCTAATTGATGCATTTTATATTGGGCTGTATGGCTTGGTGTAAAATTTTTATGTAAGCAGGAATTTGTAAGGGAATTTGCAAAGGAAATTATCTGATAGTAATAAAAAAAGAGTTTTTTATATCTTATGTTATAGGGAGGCATAGATATACATGCTTGATACATATTTTTACCTATTAAAATTAACTTATATGAAAATAGAGGTATCTTGAAGGAATTGCTAGTCAAGTCTCTTTTTTCCCTTGCCTTCCACTGTCTTCTAAAGAGCTTTTAAGCCAGTAGATTCATAGCAAATCTTGCTTTTGTAATGCAAATAAAACAAATGTTTTCCGTATGATTATGGTTACTTGATCCCTCTGCTGTACTCTGGTACATGCAATACACACTGCTCACTGCCAAGGCATGGCTGCTTTCCAATGTATACAATCTAAAGACTTTAGGCTCAATACCCAGGTTCACACTTTCAAAGCACTACACTTTTGTCATGTATACTATGTGTGCACAGTAACTAATGAACTGTGGATTTCCTTGCTCACTAGGACAGTGTTTGGAAATCAACCTCTCTTCTGGTCCAAGATTTCTGTGTATCTTCATACATAGCAATGTTTAATGAATTTGAGGCTACTGTATTCCTTATTTTGGGACCTTTACCTGAAGTTGTAACAGGTGTGATGGAATTAGGCAAAGTAATGTTTCTTGCCTGTTTGTACGCTATTTTAGCACTAGAAAAAAGCCTGTGGTCATTTGCTCTTCATAAGGCTACTGTCACATACTCACTGTGGTGCTGTTAAAAAGAAGATCCATGGATACACACAGGAAAATAGAATGCCGTACACTTGTTTCCAAGAAGATGCTGTGTATTTGCCTTCTGAATCACTGTCCTGGTTCCCACTTACAGACATAAATTTAGAATAATTTAAAATCACTATTCCTGCTTTAAAAAAAAAAAAAAAGGAAAAAGAGGTAGTTTCTTCTATGCACAAGAGGAAATTTTAGGGAAAGGTCTAGGGAAAAAGTGGATTTATTGAAATTATTTTGCTGAACACAGTGCCTCAAGTCACAAGAAGTGCATGAATTGCAGCACATGCCTTTGCCAACATTCCTTGTTGTTTAAGCTGTGTTAGCTGCTCATTTGGCATGCAAGCTTTCTGGCTCACTGAGAGACACCTATTTCTCCTCCAGCTGAATGGGGAAGAAGAGTCATACCATTCAATACTGACATATTTGTTTTAGGGGTGCCTTGTTTACTTTATGTTATTGATCTGAAACTTGCTCTGTACGTGTGGCTTTTGTGCCTAGCACCAGGCATTTTACAGAAAAAGGGAAGCTTCCAGTGGTGGCATCAATTGTCAGAGGTTCACGGTTTCTATATGAGATGGTCTAGAATGGTCCATACTACCTGAATTTTTAGAAGATATGGAATATTTTTTGTGGTGGCAGAATATCTGTTCACCTATTTTATTAGACCATAACAGGTGGACCATTGTTCCAGTTTAACTTTTCTTGCTAACTTAAGAAACCTTCTACTGGATGTATGGATGAAAGAATGGAACTGTTCAAATTGATCACAAGTACCTTTAGAATCTCTATGAAATGTGCATTTTGGAAGACTGGAAAGCAAAAAATCTTGAAACCTAGCATAAGTACCAATAGGTTACATCTTCTCTGTGTTTTGCTTTTGTAGTGAATTTTGCACAGACGTCATGACAAGAAAAGAAAGCTGTTCAGAATGTTCTGGGGAGCAGGATATGAATGTTTCAAGTAGCCAGAATGAAAGTTTCAAAAAGATGAGACCTCCACCCACAGGCACAAAATTATAGAAATATATGTGGACATCAGGTAAAAGGACCAATTGTGAGGGACTTGTGCTTTGTGTTAAAGCTCTTTTATAAGTTGAAGTAGAGCATGCCATCATGAGGAATTCAAACCATGCTGAGGTAGAGTGCCTCTGCATCAAGACACAGAGGAGTACTGCGAATGAGAGAGGACCCTATCTTCCTGGAAACTAACCATATTAAAACCTGTTTGAAATTAATCTCCTTGATTATTAACCTGTGCCTCATTACTATTCTGTGGTAAATGTGGAACACAGTGAGCAGAGCAAGTGAAGTAAGTACTCTGCTAAGCTTAGGGACAAAGTAGTCATGGTGCCTGTCTTTCTGCATTATCATATGGAAGAATGGAGAGTTATATTTACTTTTTGGTGACTAAGTGAATGACATTGTAAATGCCTCTGAGGCAGAGAAACATTACACCACCAGTTCCAAAGAATGCTTAAATTCTTCCCAATCCTCATTAAGTTTCATTACAATGCATCTTGTAATACTTACTGGAATTGGTCCCATCCATTTAAAAAGAGTCTTCACCTTTGATTCAGACTAATCCTCCAGCTGTGATTCAAGCTGGTCTGATTCAGCACCTCAATGATTCTGCCAGGTACTGGGTTTACTTGTGGAGCAGATCACAGGAGACTGGAATAGTATTTGTACATCTCAGAATAATGGCAGTGATGAAATTGTACCTTGACTATCTATAGTTCATCTGGAGATGTGTCTTGAATGTGCTTCTTATTCATAATTTGTGATTCCTGTTTTTATGTTTGCATTATTGTATAGCTGGACACTTGGGCAAGATAAAACACTTTCCCCAGACTAGATAATATCTCACTACACAGAGGGGAACAAAGTGATGTGTGGTCGATGAATAGTTAAAAATGTGATGTAGCTATGGCAGGTCCTTAGGAAGTGGGATTAGGAAATAAACTAATAATGATGAGTTCAAAGAAAGGGGTTTGGAGTGAAGTACCAAGTACTCTACAGGAGCTGACATATACATGTGCCCAAGACCTTGTTTCTCCAAAGTAGAAACTTCTTAGCAGAAATGTAAGTTTTTTAGAACCAAAATGAAATTAAAATCCATATTTTCATCTGAACAAATGATCTTTAAGTTTATCAGTAGTGTAGTTAGATGTCTTTTGTCTAGGCCACAGAATTTCACTGATTCTCTCGTCAGTTATACTGGTTATTTTTGTTTGGCTAGTGTTGATTTTCTAGTTGATTTTGATTCAAATTTATCAGGACACAGGGATTCCACCACTTTTCTTGGTACTTCCAAGAATCTTTTGCTGCCATTGATACAATTGTACTTTCCTCTTCATATTTATTTTATTTGGATATAAATTCCAGTCATGGTTCTCTGTTCCATCTGTTTCTGCAGAATTTAGAAACTATTTACAGCTTGGTGATTTCTTCTTGTAAGGATCTTAATCGTTGTAATCACATCTCAATCTTCTTTTGCAAATCTACCCACACCAAATTTGACCTCTCATTGTTAAATTTTCCTTCCCTCCCATCAGTTTTGTAATTCCTAGAGCCACTTCTAATACAATTTTAAAAGCCTGTTCACCGGAATGTATATAGTGTCTCAGTACTGCTGCACAGAAGGGTAAAGCACTCTCCCTCCTACTGCAGGAAGTAATGGGAGAAAAAAAGGTTCCAGTATGATATCTTATTTAGGAATGCTTGTTTGCTTAACATTAAAAGCAAGAAGTGTTTCCTCTCCTAAAGATGTTGCCACATAAAAGTTTAGTTCTGCAAAGTCCTTGTTCACGTGTCTGACTTCACTGATTGATCAGGTCTGATCATGCCAGCATTGCCTGATGTGCAGCTGTGGGCTGTGTCATCTGCAAACTGACTTAACAACTGGAACCTCTGAAGGAAGGGACTATCATTAAAAAAGGAGTTTCTGGATAGTACTTGACATACTGGATCCTACCCTAGCTGCAACTTTTAGATACTATGAAAATATAAAAGTTAAATTTATTATGATAATAAAAGATTGTGGGAGCTGTGCTGCTGAAATCGATCAGGGTAAGATTAAACAATAAAAAGTGGGTTTGAGTCACACTGAAGTAAGGAGGAGCATTCATTGGACCTTGGATCATGCCCAAAATTAAAGCTTTCTTTCTTAAAAGAGATTTTACATTCACTATTCTCCTACACAATTTTCCAAGGATATTTAAGAAACAACAACTTAAAAATTAGCACCTTTCTTATGTTCTATATTATTGGATGTATAACTTCTTAATATATTAGTGATACAAACTTAAGTAATAAAAAGAAATGTGGGTTTTGTTTATTTTTTTTTTATTTTGCAAATACCACCGGCATGTTTTAAGGCAAGTAAGATTCTGCCTGTGTGTGGAAGGGGGAGAGCTGGTGTATTGATCAGCTGAAGTGCTGCAGAGACTATAAACTGATAGTCAGAAGCAGGAAAAAAACCCAAAAAGAAATCACAGGAGAACACATAGCAGCAGAAAAATCTGTGGAAAATGATCCACTGCTGTCTTCTTCTCAGTTTCTATCCCCAAATGAGACTACATCTCAATCTGTTTCTGGTCAAGACCAAGCATAACAAACCTTAAACATTTGGTTTATATTTTTTCTCCCTGAAACTTTCAAGGAATTATACAGAAAATCACGGCATGTCTTTAAAAATTCTGATCAGGTTTCCTCTGGAGTCTTGCTGCTGGAAGAATGTCTTATGGGTAAATTTCCACTCTCTCAGCAGGGCAGTGTTTTGCATGAACCAACTCCCAGGAGAAAAAATTGTGTGCTTATTCTGTACAACAAGGCTCAGGCAGCATCTCCATATTAAACTGACCAGAGGGAGGGAGGGGAAGCAGTTGACCTGAGGGGAAAGGGGAAGGGCTGAGGACAATAAGACAGCATTAGTTTCCAAAGCTAGACAGTGTTGTTCATAAGAAAAACAAACAAGAAAAATCCCCCAAACCCCCAAAAACTAAAATCAAACCCAACCAAAAAAACCCCACATAGCCACAAAAAAAGCCCTCTGAAATATTTCTACAAGTATATTACAACAGTTGAAGAGTGTGAATGACACCTTACCAAAAATACACTCACCAAAGGTATGAGATAAAGTCCTCAAACCAGAAATCCCTGTGTAATTTTCTAGTGTGTTTAGAGAAAGTCAGAAAAATACTCTCCTTCTTTTTCTCTTTTACTGCCTGGACTTTAGATTTATTTTATGCTTCCTTAAAGACTGACTTCACTTTTTAGGCTTTTTTGAACCTGGTTGTCAGTACATACTGTTTCACTAATGGATCTTGTTGTTACTGGGCTATTTCTTGGTATGGTTCTGTGATTCAATACTTTTAATTATCTTTTTATTACAACATGTACCAGGTCCTAACATACAGTAGATTTACTGATAAGGCAATATACCACTTGTATTGTATTGTATCCACTTATAGTCATTTTTATAATGGTATCTTGCTAATAAAACGTTATCTTATTCATTCAATTGGTGTGTAATAAATCAACAGCCTGTTCGCTTTCTTCTCATGCAGATATCGGCATAAGTATGTACGACTGTGTGCATGTACTAAACCTGATGATGTTGCTTGCATACAAATGGAAATTAGCCTGAGCATTCCATTAATGAAAGTGTAGCTGTTTTTCTGTGACCTGAGTAAAATTAATGCCCTAAATACATAAAATAACATGGGAATTTATTTTATCTCACATGAGTAATTTGAAAAAATGTATTCAGCCCGTTTTTTCCCTGCCATTTTTCCCATATTACAGATTTCAAAACCTAAATAATTGTAAATTGGGTTTTTTTTCCTGTGGTATAAGATAAATCAGGGATTCCCCAATTTACATTTTCTGTTTAATACCACTAAGATGCGGCATTAGCTAGCTGTGGAAGTAGCAGCAAATCTCACTCTACATATATGCAAATGAGGATGTATTTAGCAGCTTACACTACATTGATATCACATTTAGAAATGTGTGATATACATAATGAAAGATGAAGTAATGCTCCATGCCCTTGCTTTAAAGGTGGCCCATAGAAAGCAGCACTTACATTGTACCTCCTTTCAGAAGAACTTGAATAAGACTAAAAATATCTACAGGATGTGATGACAAACACAAAAATACCTTGGGTTTAGTCTGGATGAACTGTTGAATCTCTATCTGTGAGCTGCAATTTTGAATTCAGACTACAAGTGAGAGGTAATCGATATCTCTACAGTACTCCAGACATATCTTGACCAATGCTATAGCCTCTGTCAGAGATGACAGAAAATTCTATTGATGTGTATATACAAGGTATTTGATGGTTTAAGTTATGACAGGTTTTAAATAAATTTGTCCATCTGTTTATGAAAAGACAAGTTGGAAGGCAAAAGTAAGCAGTGTCCTTTAAGATAGCATCCAGCATGTTAACAGTTGAAACAGGATAACTATGCTAAATTTGTACGCATTTTCCTTTTTTTTCTGCCTTCTTTCAAAGGGAGTGTTATGAACTCATAACAATAGTCTTTCTTTTAAAACCCAATCATCATCATAATAATAATAAAAACTGTGAGCTGGGGCAAGGAAGGGGAAGATGTGGGTGTATAAAAACACAGATTTTCCAAACAATGTTCCCTTCTAACTTAAAACTATATCATCAAATACAAACCCAGGTAGGGGGCTTAATCCTCCCAAGCACAGTGCAAGCACAATGTCTGTGACCTTTCCTGTGTAAGTAGAGTGAATTTTAAAAAAATGTCCAAAGCAAAAAGTATTTTATTGTCTAAACCCCAGCTTTTCAATGTGCAAGTGTTTTACAAAATATAAGAACAAGATAAAAGAATCCTAACACTTTCTATACAAAGGATTCACTGTTTTAGTGCATTGTTTCTCAGTCTGAGCTAAGCTTTTTCTGTTCGTATTAAATGTTATTGCTGGCTATGCTGAAATCTCTGAATGACATGCCAAACCTGGAATCCTGGCTGTACAGATCGATGGTGCTAGTGCATTTTATTTCCTTTCTGTAGCCAAGTCCTAGGTGGGCAGGCAGCAAGGTACTTAACATTAGTGTGAGTAAAGTGCTTAAAGCTTAAGCATGTGCCAAGGGCTTCACTGGATCTGCTTCATAGTTAACTTTCAGACTGATATAAAATTAACTTGTTAATCAATGACACTGTTTTGGAAAGAAAATTTGTGTTTGAAGAGAAAATTTGTATTATAAGTATACAAACAAAGAATCTTTGTACACTCATAAGTACTACAGGTAGGGGAAAGTGGTTGGAGATAAACATGACAAATCATTGACAAACAGTGATGTCAGATTGCTTGTTTAGGTAAGTGGAGGCAGACAATGTGTGTTGTAGTATGGCCAAATGGAGATGAATTAGGGACCAAGCCAGTGTTTGGAAAATGGAGACTGTATTGTGGGAAGCTGTGGCTTCAAAAGGCTTTTGAGTTCTGGTAAATAAGCAGCTAAAGGTGAGCTGCCAGCTAACACAGTAAGGAAGCTAATGTGATGTTTCAATATATCAAATGGGGAAATCTCAAGAAAAAGATAGGAAAATGATATTATTTTGTGGGTCTGATGAAAATCTAATGGGGCCTTAGGTTCAGTTTTGGCACACACTTTTCAAGAAAGACAATACTTTGGAGAGTGTTGGAAGGGAAAAAAAAAGAATGGTTAAAATATTTTGTTAAAAATATTCTTTGCAATGAAAGAATCTGAGATCTCCATCTGTTTTCTTATCAGAGGAGGTTACTTAGTCCTGGTATACAAGAACTAAAATAGAGAAGAAAATTCGAGAAGGTTACACACAAAAGCAAAGCAACACTCTGAAGCTGGAAATTGAGGATACTTTCTTAAATTAATCATTGTAATACACTTTTCAAAATCAATGGAGCAACTTACGTAGGTTTTTTTAACCCTATGATTTCTTACTGCAGAAAACATATAAATAGGCCTTTTTTTGTTAGAAGTCTGTGCTCCTATTCAAAACAGTATTAAAAAAAAATCTTCATTCTGAGTTACACATAAGAGTCAGTTTTCATTACAACAATGACTCTTCAGCCTTATCTTTTTTCTGATAAAAATCTGTAGGAAGCAGTTTAGTTCCCTCTTTTAACAAAAAAAAAATCAAACCAGTTTTCTATTTGGAGAAATGTATAATACCTTCATAAAAAGATAGGTACCCTCCTCTCTTAGTCTCTGCTATGTTTACACTAAAGGGGCTCTGAAAACGATAATTCCTTTCATATGCATGAGGAAAAAATTCTGATAATTATGAAAGAATGGACACTTCGTCTTGAAACTGAAAGAGAGTAGGTTTAGATTGGATACTAGAAAGGAATTCTTTACTGTGAGAATGGAGAGGCACTGGAAGAGATTGCCCAGAGAAATTGGGGATGCCCCATGCCTGGAAGTGTTCGAGGCCAAGCCAGATGGGGCTTTGAGCAACCTGGTCTAGTGAAAGCTGTTCCTGTTCACAGCAGAGGGGTTGGAACTAGATAAGCTTTCAGGTCCCTTTCAACCCAAACTATTTTATGATTCAAAGACCTTTTGTTTTCAGAAGTCAAAACAGCACAGAATAGAAATGCAGGCCTAAAGCCACCTCATATTAACCAGACAGAGGGCTGATTTAGCTGAAAATACTGTGACTTGTAGTACTGTGGGACATGAGAATGATATTCACTGATGAGGGTTTTGGATGGAGCTGCCCCCTCCCCTGGGACTGATGCTCTGGAAGGCAAGCACTGAGCACCCAGCACGGTTCAAATTTGGTGCTAGTGCTCAGTGAATTGTGCTTTGAGGGTGTGGGTGCTGAGCTCCTCTGCGTGGTGCAAAGGGCTGTGACATCCAGAGCAAGAGTCTCTGATGGGTGTGATTGCATGAGCAGTGCTGGTTATGACTCAGTTGAGTCTGTACAAGAGATGTACCTTTCATACAAAACGATTTGTTCAAAACCACACATGAAAAGCTTCTAATTGGTTTTAAAATGTTTCTTTGATATTTATTTATGTTTTTGAGCTTGTGTGAATTTCTTTCAATTACAACACCATCTTGGTCTGTTATGGCATAGCCTAAATTAAAGGCTAGGTTGTACTGAGGTCAAAGATCAGCATGCTACATTGTCACCTTCTGTACTCAATGCTCCTTCTTTAGACTAAGACAGTGCTTACATTTCCCCCCCTTCTAAAATTACAGGGAAATCGTCAGGGTTTCATTTTTTTTTCTTTATGAAAGGTTAATATAGATGAACCTAAGGCCAGTCAGGTTTAAACATCATCAGATTGTCATATAGCTCTATGTTAAATTATAGAAGGAAGAACCTTTGGAAATCAAAGTCTTTTAAAGAGATTGATGGTATTTGGGCTTGATCCTGAATGGTACTAAGCATTCTTTCCTTGGTCCTGTAAATTCTTCACTTTTAAGTTATCTGCAGCTGTCTCCGTGTTTTAGGTCAAGCATGTGTTTAAGTGTTTTGTTGGATTTGGGCCAGAATGTTCAGCATTATAACTGAAGAGGTTTAACCTGTGGAATCTGGATCCCTTAAACTTGAAATCAGACATCTAACATTTCCAGGACCAGCAATTCAAATAACTTTCAATCCCTCTCGGCTGAAGTATTGATTAAGAAACAAGTCATCATCAGTTGTGCTTAGGCTCTGATCTTGCAAACAGCTTCACATATGCTGGACATCACTAACCCACACATTTCAGTGTTAACATGTAAAGACTTTGAGTGTTTTGGAGAGAGAAATCATCCTCACTGCAGTTTTTTTAACAAGGAGTGCAGTGCAGTGGGGTCTTTTGGTGAATGATAAAATGTTTTGGTCCAAATTTTGAAATACCTTTTGCCTTCTCTGAAAAAGTTTGACTTCACTTATGATCGGCAGGGAGGAATTTGCTTGCTGCAGTTTGTAATTTGGCAGGGGGATATTTTACTGCTTGTTAGAGAGAAATGAGTTCTGCTTCCTAGTTGGGACTTTGTTTTCATTGGATGAGAATGAGAGCAAATATTTGGACATAAATGTTTTATGGCAGTACCATATGGTTCTTGGTATTTTATTTTTAATTTTTTGCAGTTGCATTAAAATTCCTTTAATATTACCAATGTATTTAATTTAAAAGATAACTGCTGCATGTAACCTGAACAGCTGTTTTTCCTGAAATTGCCATAGCATCAAGGCTTTTGGTTCTTTGAAACCCAGTGGTTTATGTGAATAGACAGTTATGTCTCTGGTTTGTTTGGGGAGAACTTGTTTCTATTTTAACTAATAAATACCATGTCAGTTATATTGCTTTGCCACAGCTTTGCTCTAAATTGTAGTTGATGATTAATTTCTAATTGCAATCAGCGAAATGAAATGGTTGGTTAATATGTGTTGCCAGGATTTTCTTCCCTTTGAAAAAAATAGCACTAAAAGAAATGCAAAGAAATCAAACTACAAAAATGTTCTTGCTTTCCCCCTTCACTTCCCAAAGGAAAAAAATTCCCTTAACTGGTACTTGAAACCTGAAGATTTACCTTATTCTCTTCTCCCAGGGTAGTACTACAGAGGAAATGAACTTCAAAACCCGAAGGCCCTTGCCATACCTGGGGACTTGCTGGGACAAATGAAACACACAGGGGTTTAATCTTATGAGTATCTTCACAGAAAAAAAAAAAGTTAGATTGGAGTAAAATGACTATAAAATTATCACTCAGTATTTTCCAGCACCCAACAAGTGTGCATGATATTTAACTAAAACCACAGAATAAGAGCTGTACCTGAACAGCCCATGTGTGCACTAAATCATGCTGTAATAAATATGGAAGAAGGACAATGGGGCACTTGAAAGTCTCTTTTTAACTGTATCTTTCTCACTCTCACACTCCTCTTTCTTCTCTTTTAAAAATTCTGCAATTTTTTGGGTGCGGAAAGGGAGGAGAAAAGTAAGATTTCATATCGAAGTCTTAATTTTATATTTATATTCTAAAAACTTATTTTCTGTGAGAAGTTAATTCAGTAATAGTCACCAGATGGTGTGCAAATACTAATGAGGGATGTTATGACTCTTGGGTTCCTTGTGGAGGTTGGAGGAGTCGGCATCTTGCCATCAGAAAATAGATGCCGGGGGAGTAGAAGTGCTCCCTGGGGAGGATGTGACTGGACTGGCAGGGCTTCATTTTTGTTGCTGCTTTGTTGGTGGGAGTTCTACAAGTTGTAAGAAACTTTTTCTTCATTAGCTTTAATGATAGAGAAAATGGTGGGACATGGTGCTCTGTATCACGGCTTTGAAGAGTGTGATTAATCTTCATTTTCACTGAATCTGAGCAAATACTTAATGCAGTTTTTGAAAGAGAAATAAAGCACTGCTGTTTGGAGACTGGGACACAGGCTGGGCTGGTCATGTGTAGGACAAAGAAACATTTATTTACAGGGAAATGTTCTCATTTTTTCTAGAGCAATACTTAATGCTACCTCTTTAGAATGATAATGCTGTGTGCTCTCTGCCATATGATTTATTGCTAGTTAATCCATCACATCTGTTCTCTGTCCCAGTGGCAGCATATAAACATCGTAAGGCAAGCAAGATGAAACGGAGCTCTGGGATGTCTTTTATAACAGATCTCTGTAAGTGTGAAAGTAGAAATGTCTGTTGATTCATAGCAGCATGCTAAGGAGCTTCTAGTCAACAATGGGCACTGACGTGTCAATTCCCTCGTGTGACTTGGGCTCTTTTCCCATCCACTCACTCACTCGTCCTCAGAATTTACACTGCCAAACTGAAAAGAAAATGTTGACAAATACATAACACTGTCTCTTTCAGATACAATGTATTTTTATTTGCTAGCAGGAGTGCTACTGACTTCAACTCTTGAAAACCCCGAAACGTGCATGCAGGGCTTTGTAATGAGCTGTAGAGTACTGTGCTGCTATGACGTCGAAGCCAAGGTGGTCCTGTCCAGTCTGAAACAGTCCATTGGTCTTATTCAGGTGCATGAAAGGTGCATCCATATTATGTAATCTGTGATGATGTTCTTTTACATCCCTCCTGGTGGAAATTGTTAGACACAGAGATTTCTATGCAGCCCTAACATGAAGGAATAAGACATAATTGCGAAGAACTGCATTTCTTCTGTTTTCAGTGATAGATAGAGTTAAATGTCTGCTGTCGTAGCCTTTTTATGAATACTAATCTTGGAAAAACAAACAAACCACAGCAGTTTTTTTATATAATAGATTTCTTGAGAGTGCTAAGAAGTATACCTGAATATATATGAACCTATAAAAAGCAAAGGAATCCATTAGGAATTGTAGTGATGTCAGCATCATTAAGGTGAAATGAAAATATTTTGAGAACTATATTTTCTGTATTGATGCCATCAGTAAAGCATGTAAGATAACACATAAAACATGATGAATTTAAGGAACTAAAAAATGGACCACTTGACCAAAGTAGAAATAGAAAAATCCAAGTGCACCTAAGTCTCCACTCTATGACATTTTCTTCTTTTCACTCTATTAATTTCTGTTTGCAATTCTAAGTGACATGTCAAAAGCTAGAATATATATTCATCTCTTGCCACTGAAATTTTTATGTTCTCTGTTATCCAGGTTATTTAAATTGTGACCAAAGTTCTGAACTTAATACATTTTGCTGTCTTTAATAGTATGCTGTGTCACACATTCCATTGTAGATGTCTGAAGAAATCCTGCAAGTGTAAATGGTATGTCAGAACATAGATTTGGAAAGTGCTTCTATTACCATTGTAATGGTATTTATCCTTCCCACCCCACCCCCCCAAACCAAATAACAAACAACAACAACAAACAAACCGACCGACCAACCAACCAAACAAAAGCCTGTAAGCATTCCAGGTGTGATCACACCAGTACAGAGGAGAACCTCCCTTGACCTGCAGGCAGCACTCACTCAAATCAAATCAAATAGTACCTCTCATGATTTGCACTCAATGGTACCAGCTGAGATATAGCCACGTCTAGCTTTCATATGCCTTCAGTTTTCAGTTTTGAAATCAGCTGCAGTGTCTGATCTCTTATCAGCTCCTGATTAAACTGATCTTTTCATATGGCCACGAGAATAAGACATTGCACTTTATAGATGTGTATTGTTTTCAGTTTGGGAAGTTAGGTAAAACTGTTTCTGATAGAAAAGTTGGTTCTACACTGTTATATTCGTTATGTATTACAGAAGTACCTAATCAAGCTCCTATACTGGTTTCTTTTAAGGGAAGGAGGCAGGAGAGTTTGCTCTGGCTGTATTTGTAAATTAAGTATCATCCTGGACTGTTCCCAAGCACTGCCATTCTGCTAATACTTTGGGGGAACAGTTCCTGGCAGAGCTTTCTTCTGTGCCCAGCAGCACTTTCCCAGATGATTCCCACACATGGCCCAGGAATTAACGCAGGTGAGGGACCACTCCCTACAGCTGTTGGCACATGTTCTCCCTGTTTTTGATGCTCAAGATGGTTTATAAAGTGGTTGCACACCATTCTGTTCTTGCTTACCTCAGTGCCATAGTATGGTCTCAGGCACGTTTAAATTATGAGTATGGGCACAACCTCTGTCTCTGGGTCCCATGATGTCTCCAGTATGTGTGCCAGGATATAAACAGGAAAATGAGGTTATAGTGGGGAAAGAACTAAATTAACACAGAGGAATTTTAAAATAGAGTTTATAATTCCCAATCAATACCAGATGGAAGAGATTTGTAAATACCATTGCAGAAGTAAAGTTAAGAAAGGGTTTAAAGGATAAAGTGAAGGCATTTTAAAAGTTTGGTGGAGGTGTTCTCTCTACATGCCAAGGCAGTCTGAGGGAAATCATCAGTGCTTGCAGGGCAGCAGCAAGAATTTGGTGTTCATGCTGTTTTCAGAATGAAATGGGGGACAAGGTCTCAATAAAGTAAGAGATTTACATAATAGTTTGTTGTGAAGTTCTAACAAGGCATTTTGTTTACTGAAGTGGAAATCCTCAACCAGTGAGCCAAAGGGCCTGTGTAGATTGGCAAGATATACAGAAAACTGTAAGACCTCAGAATTTTCTAACAAAAAATCATAAGACATAGCAATGTACCAATAATTGGCTTAGTCTTGTAAATTGTGATTATCTGAGGAACAGCAAATACAACTGCAAATTATGTTTATTGTAGTTGCACATATTTATCAAAACACAGACATGTATTAGCTCAGATATTTAACCCACCAAAAGCTAGGTAAATTTTCCTGTTTGGTGTATCAGTCTTAATAGCTTGTATAATTGCAAACGCACAAAGACAGAGATGTTAGCAGAAATATGTTTTCCCTACAGAATTGTGGGAATATCAATATATCTAAGGAGAATGGAGATATTATTAAAGGCACATTGGGGCAAGACAGTATTGCAGGGTGTTGGAAGAAAGCAATCAAGCAACTCACTGTTGTTGTTGGATTTCACATGCCCCAGGCCACCCCTTCAATGTATTATGCAGGTGATACAGATCCTGATAGTTTCGTTTGCTTCTCACCCTTTTATTAGACCAAATAATGGTGGTTTTTCTCAGCTTTGAAGCAGAAGCTACTCATAATAACACACAACCAAAAGTGTTGTTTGCCATGGTTCAGACCAGTGGCAAACTCTACATTAGCAGCTAATCTAGAGGCTGAACTCAGTCAGATGACCAAAAACTAATTTCCAATGAGCTGTTTACTATATTTAATTCAAGGACAGATCATACCACATTTCCACTGACACACTCAAGAAGCAAAGGACAAAAGTAGGACCATGAAAAAGGGAATCTCAAAGTTAAGTAATAAAGGAGTTTGTTGGAGTAGTGAACACTTAAAGAGAATGAAGATGGAATTGAAGTCCTAGGAGTTGCCAAGAGGTATGTTTTCAATCCTAAAATCTTTTTTGCACTGTGATGAAGCTTTACCTTTTTTTAAGTGCAATTTATTTATTTTTCATCTTAATCTAGATTTATTAGGCAGTAGAAAAAAAATAATAGTTTTCCAGCTGTATTTCAGATAAGCCTTTAAACCACTTGTGGAAATGACAGAACAACTGCCCTGCACAAACCTTGAATCTTTTTCAGGTGGACGGATACCTAAATTATTTAAAAGTATTTTTTTTCTATTGGAGGTGACTTGGAAAAGTTGTGCAAGGGCTGAACATAAAAATAGGAACCACTTTTAAAAATTTATAACTGACATAATATAAATAATCATTATACAAGTGTAGCTCTCCAGTGACTTGCTAAGAAAAGAGAGAGTTTCTTTAGGTCACCATTGTTATACATGACAACAACATTGACTTTTTATGAAGGCAGGGATAGAACCCAGGGTTGCTGAGCTGTTTCCCTTTGACACTGAGTATTTGTGCTAGTGGGTAAATCTCTGTTTTCATTTCACCTTCTAGTGGTAGGCATGCCAGGGGGGTTGGGAAGAGAGAATCTTTAAGGTTCCTTTCAACGTAAACCATTGTATGATTCCATAATTTTCCCAAATGCTCTCAGGGCACATGTCTAGGAAAACAAGCCGAACTGGAAAGGTGCTCTTGGTGTTCCATCTTTCTTTGTAAATCCATGTAAAATAGGATTGTCTTCCCTGAATGTGTAAATTACTTGGTGTTGAGTGCAAAGTGTTGTGGTTTTTGGACAATCTGCATCAAAATCCAAGTGTTTATAAGCAGGTACAGATATTTACTTTCTATATATCTGTTCAAAACAATTTTGAAATCCCATTAGAATAGTTTCTTCACTAGTAGATCTCTTTACCTTGTGTTGAAATAATTTTTTAATTCACTTGCATTATGTAAATGATTGTTCACTATACCTAGTTTAGCCTTCACTAGTGTTAGTATCAATTCTACTTTCTTGATTTTTTGCATTGGGCTCTTTACTGTGGACTGGGACTTGGTGTGAGGAGCTACTTTGCCAGACAGGGCTTTAGTGTGTCTAACTGCTGCTCCTGTGGCAACTCTTTTGCCCCTAATCAAGGCACTAGGGCTTTGTGATCTCCTGCCTGGTTACCAGGGCTGTGGTGAGCACAGTGATGCTTTCCTGCAGACTTGCACGAGATTATATCTGGATTTTTTGGGGTACAAATGAGGGATTAAGAAAAGGTTTTGAGAGGACTGCCTGAGCTCAGGTGGTTTAGTGCGCATTTGGGTTGCCAAATGGATGTTTAGCCCCTCAAAGAGAGTGGTCTCGCTGACTGTAGCTTGACCTTCACATTTATGGGAAAAGGTTCATGCGTGCAGGAGGGAAGATGGCTGTGTATAAACTCGAGCATTACTCCACTGAATTAACATATTTAAGCCCATAAAATATCTTTCACAATGTGATTTTTCAGGGGGAAGGGTGTGTATGTTTATCTACTGAGTTATAATGGTTCTGAGAGTAAATGTTCATTAAATCTTTGTATTTAGGAAACTTTTCTAATCCCTTGTGATGGTGACTAAATACTGTCTGATAAGTGTTGCAGTCAATGTCACACTTGTCAAACAGTGCCTTGAAATGGGATATTTTTTCCCTGAATACTGCTAAAAATCATTATTCATTTATTAAGCACCAAAAGTGCATTACTGCAATACAAAGAACAGAATAAAACTCAGTTTGGCTCCTAGGAGATTACAAGACAGCAGATATTTAAAGAAATAAATATGCTGGGCAATTCAGTTGTTCTGACTGGCAGTAATGCCATTATTTTTTCTTCATCTGTCCTCCCTTGTAGCTCACATGGAAGATGATGAATGACCACTTTTATCTAAGCTAGTGAATACTGCAAAAGAAACATCTGGCATGGGAAACACACAATGTCTACATACGAGAATAAAAGTGAGACCTAGGTACAAAATTCCTCACCCAGTTTTCCTTCATTATTGTGCTACCCATACAGCAAGAGGGCTGTGGTGCTCACATGGTTTAGTGGCTGGAGAAGCAAATTTGGTAGACAGAGTATAATTTTATTTCTGACAAGCTGTATGACATTAGGGAGGTTATCTTATTTATCAGGGTTTCAATTAATCCAACTATAAAAGGTAGAAAATAATGATTTTGCACCCTTCCAAAGAGCTTGAAAGCATCATAGATAAGAGAATATGCAAAATATTAGTGATATTCAAATTGATTAGAGAGAAACTCCTTACTGATCACTTGGGATCAGCTGTTTTAACTAGATTTTAGGCACATCTCCAAATATTGGTATTCATAAATCAGTTTAAGAAAAGTTTTCAAAGCTGTACCTCATGATCACATTTGGTGTAATCCTTGAGAAAAATGAAATCCCAAGCTATTGTTTTCTAATGTCATTAACTATTCCTCTGCAGAGTTTAGCTAATGAATTTTAAAGGCTGATTGGCCTTCAACTGGTCATTGTCTAGTCTGAACCTGTATAGAGCTTACCTTGAGTCCAGTGGTTCTGCTTGAATGATAGATTAACTTTCAGGAGTGAAAAGAACCAGACAGAATAAACAATGCCTCATTCCAGTCTTGGTTTAGGCATTTCTAATAATAGAAAATCCACTACAAACCTTGGTAAATTGCTCTGGGGTTAATTGTGTTCACTGCAGAAATCTTTTCCCTAGCTTGAATTTGCTTAGCTTCAACTGAGGTTTCAGTGTTAATTCTCATATTGATTTTAAAACGTGAAAATTCATTTTTATTTTTAACAGGAAATGGGTCTGAGTTTCAGTACACCATGGAATAGAAACAATGTTGATATTATTTTTCTATGAAATATTTTTGTTGTTATTCATTCAGCTCTACTATTATCCTGAAATAGTTTTGCAATTTTTTAACTCTGTTTCATTTCTTGGGAATAGAAGTTAAATGTATGCAAGAGTAAATTTCATAACTCTTCTTCTTTATTTTTCATGAATATTTTGTTACATCATTTGCTTTTCTTCAATCCAGTAGCTCCACAATTCTACTGTTTCCATTAAAACACCATCAGTGGTATACATGTAATTTCTTTTTAATTCCATAAAATGAATTTCAAGAGGTCTTTGCAGAACTGATGAGGTTATGTAGTGAAAATTAGAGGCTGGATAATAGCATTTTTTTCTAGAGAAAAGCAGAGGACTTCTGCCTTTGTTCCATTTTGCATTAAAAATACATTGCTATAAATACACATGAATTTTTAAAAGAAATTTTGGCGAAAAATGACCACTGAACCATGTTATACAGAAGAATGAAATAGTTTATAAATAGTAAATAAAACACTTGCAAACATAATTGTCCAGTGAAGAGAATTATAGGGACTGAAACGGACTGATACATGTATACAAGACTGAAAGCTTGGTTTGTTTCCATTTAGTCATGCTCACAATAAACAACCATTTTTTCTGGACTGAGCCTAAACTGGAGTACAGCAGACCCTCATGATTGTATACTGTTTTGAAAAATATAAAAATATGCTGATATTTGCTGTTATGGTAGCAACTGCATTAACAGGAAATAATTTGGAATAAGTTCTAATAAATATATGCTGAATATATAGACTGAAATATATATATGAAGATATATTAATATATCCAAATACATATATATATATATGAATATTTGAATATATCATAGAATCATAGAATGGCCTGAGTTGGAAGAGACCTG
>VZRM01007744.1:858669-892659 GCA_013397955.1 Grantiella picta | reverse complement strand
TAAAATAAAATAAAATGAAATATAAATTTACTAATTTACCTGTAATTTCTTGTCAGAAATGAAGTAAAAATATATCATTAAATCTAATCCTTTGTGTCACAAAAATATAAATATGGTTTATACCAAAACTCTGAATTAAATAACAAGTGTAAGACTATGTGATATTTTCCTTAAGGCTCTGAATTCCAGAGTCACATTATAAAACACATTTCCAAGACATACCTAATAAGACTCAGTATTATAACAGTAAAATGGTCTCTGACCAAGAAAAAAAACAAGCACCAATAGACACACACATGTATACATATATATATATGTATTCATAATTTAAATTCTCAGTGTTGTAACTGATCCTATGCGTCTAGTGTTTTTCCTGTAACTTCTGAAAATTAACAGTTGCCAATTTAATAATTTCTTTATGCACAAGCACTGCTTAATGAAGGAACTCAAAATATATTTAAAAATACTTAAGTTATACCTAAAGCCCCCCAAGCTGTGAACTGACATATTCGTGCACACTTTCTGCAGTCAAAAAGAAGCAATCAAAATTTGCAATGGTATTCAGAGGTAGTTCTTTTCTCTGTGTAATTCAGATTTAAATTAATTGTTTTATTTTTTAAAAGGAAAAAGAGCATAATCTGAATTAGAGATTTTAAAATACGCAATAGCTGTGGGAACTAATACATTCAAAACTAGTTCAGTTAGGACGTATATCAAAGTAATTCACATTAGATGCCCTCTGAGTATTGCTGATCTACTTCTACACAGAAATAAAACTCAAACTGAAACTTTAATTCAAATTAATTTGAAAAATTTTATTATGAAGTAATTTAAATCTTGTGTCACATAATGGATGATTTCTTTCTGTACTTTTGTATTGAAAATAAGTACCTCACTATGATCTAGCATAAAAAATAGATCTGCAACTACTTTTCTCCTCTCAACTGATGACTTTAAATTTTTTTTAATTGATGTATCTTTTTATAATTATACCTATACAATCACTTCTTTCACATAAGTGGATTACTGCACTTCTCCCTTCTGAGCACCAACTGTGCTTCACTGGTAGTTATTGTTGCAAGTCCAAAGCTGAACAACTCAAAAACCATTCCACTGACAAAACTCTGCTGTGCTAAAGCAGTAGGCTACCATCTGCATTTCTCCCCTGAACTCATTTTTAAATAATATATTGTATAACTGAGCAATTCTCCCCGTACTTGGGGAGCTTATTCTCTTTTCCTTCATCATTTCCAAACAGCTCTTTTCTTTTGCTTGCTATTATCTCCAGAAGACTGCAAATTCTACAGAGCTGCAGGTGACTTTTAACAGAAGTGAGGAATAGATACAATGGATAATTTAAAGCAAGACAGACCACAGCAGAAAGGAAAAGTTGCCTGCAGAGTGAATGTATCCAAATCTTAATGATGCTTTCTCTATTGGAGTTACTGTCCTGCACTGTTTTGAAAGATGTAGTTATTCTCCTCTGCTTAATTTAATTTAACATTTTTAAACTCACTGCCAGATTTCCAGATCATGAAAATTATCATCTTAACATCTGCCTTATTCTTCCTTTATATCATTGCAGAGAAGATTTTTTTTTTTTTTTTAATCCAGTACAAATCTTTGTTTTTCCACTCCCTCTAACAGCTTGGTAAGTAGCTTCACACCATCATGTTTCACATTTACATTTGATGCCAAGTCCCTTTCTACTGATTATCTCAGCTGGAATGCCAGAGAGTCAGGGAGGAGGGGAAGGGTTTAGCTGTTATGTCCTGCAAACGAAATCATCTGTTATTCAAAAGCAGTATGCTGTGCTCAGTTCTCAGAACTGCACATAGAACTGTGCTTTTTCTTTTGCCCTCTGACCTTGAAAATACAAAAGGAAATGAATAGCAGAAAAGTTACTATATATGAAAGAGTGCCACTCAGGTACAGCCATGTAAATGCAACTGTGATTTGAGGACGGGGCTTATTTTGGATCCAGATTTTTTTATTATGAAATATAAACTCTCTTCAACCAAGTCATGATCCTTGAGTAGAAGCAAATCTGAAAATTGCAAGAAAAAAATAAAGTAAATACTAATATTTTACAAAATGTCATGAACAGTGTTTATATGGTAGACTATTGCCCCTATAAACTCTCATCTAATACAAAATATCCAAAAAGAGAGCAAATAGAAATCCTCACAGCTAATATAAACAGAGGGGTTAAGAAAGGATTTATATATTTCAATATTTTTCAGATATGGCTAGAGAGCAGCTCTTAGGTCATACTAAATAGGTTTCCAAATAAGGACAGTTTAACCTCCAATATTGCTGTGGAGGTGGAGAATAAATGTATCAGGAATACACACTAAATATGCCAGGAATACATTAAACACTCCAGGAAAAAGGCCTCATATAGTTCTGAAAGTCAGGTGCATAATGGCAGCCTTGTTCTGTTTCATGACACAGAGTAATCCTTATACATTTTATCTAAGAATTTCATATATACACTTAACTGTCTGTCCACTGTCAGGAAGCTGAGAAATAAACAAGCAGTTGAGGTACTGATGTCATTTTATTACAGTCACAATTCACACGGAACAGGTTTTAGAGGTATCACTTGGGTTAGGGTCCATTTTGAAATCATCTCCAAGACAAGAAACCTAAAATAATGAATTAATCTCTTCATCATCATTAAAGATTAAAACAATGCTCTGTACTTTGAGGGGAAAATGTGCCTCCAGGGGCTACTTTCCCATGGGAGTCCAGACTAGTGGATTTGTTGCAGTTTAGTAACCCTTCTTCTCTGACAGCATGGATAAATTTCTGTATGAGAAAAAAGAGGAAGAAGAAGCTTTTGGAACACAGCGGGCAATAATGTTTGCTTGGGTCATAATGTGCATAAATCATGGCTATGGAAGACCCTAATTGTGTGACTTGCAACATTTTTCTGGGTGTTGGTATTTACCAGCATATATATGGAGGTTTAAAGGTTAAATTCAGAAATGACTGGCTAAAAAATAAAAAAGCATGGTAGAAGAACTGTAATAACATTTTGAGGAACATTTATGCTCTAGAGAAGATGTATGGTTGAAATGAATGTGCATTAAAATATTTAAAGGTTTAAATGTGGGATAGCCACATCGGATAAAGAAACATGTTTCACTGGGGCCTCTGTGTATTTGTACATGCAGCCCCATTCTTTTAGATATTGAACTGCATGTTTTACATGAGGCTAACAGGACTACAGAAAAGTGTGGGTAATCAACCAGCTATGAAGATATGTGAAGGCATTGAAGCATCATCATCCATAAAGTGTTATTTGTATCATTATGTTTTGTATGTACTTTCTTGAGGTAAAAGAAAATCAAAACTGCCTAAATAAATTTCAGTTGGAGAGATGATTTTCCCCAGTAATACGTGAAGCTGATACCTTCAAGGGGATGGAGGTATTTTGACTTTGAGAGAGAAAATAATTTCGCTGCTCATACATGTCTATTTCAATTTGCTGTGTCTTAGGAGTCTGAGTCATTTACCTCGTACAGAAACAAAAGGGCTCTGTAGTGTGGCAGATAGAGAGTGATGAGGATACTCGTGGGTGTCTAGGATGTCTCTGGATACTGATGTTCAGGCAACTGCATCCCACTCAGGTTCAGAGACAGACAAAGAACTGTTGGAATAAACATCACAGACTTGTGACTTACTTAGGAATTCTATGAAAAACAATAAATTGTCTCAATAGTACTGCTCAAAATGATGTGAAAGCATGTAGAAAGGCTGCAGATTTTTTGCCTCTTCATGGCTATGCAAGCTGTGCAAATATATATTTTTAGGCGACACAATAACACACATTCTCCAACAATAAGAAACAACAATGATGTCACAGACACGGAAAGAAATTAACTCTCTAGCTTCATCTACATCTCAGACTACAAATTCAGAGTCAATGGTTTATAATGGAAAATTGTTTTTTAATACAATTACATCTGATTATGGTGGTGGTTAGCTACACCCGTTTTCCTGTGTCTCCCATGGGATTTATCCACTCAATGCGATTAGCTTGCCTATTTAATTAATGATTATCATTTTTGAATTGAATAGCCATTGAATAGCCATATGGGACACAGGACTCAAAGTTTTTCGAAAAGCGTGAGGATCAAAACTGTGAAAAGTCAGGTTAAATCTCTTGAATGAAAATATTTTCTTTAACAATATAAGGAAAATTACATTTGGGAGAGAGTCTACGGTATAAAATATACCACATATATGACTTTTAAGGGCAAATAAATGACATCTGAATGTTAATTAAAATTCTGTGACTGTCAGATCAAGGTATTGGTATCCCCATCCATTTTACTCTGGTGAATCATCATTCTTATTAGGAGTCATTCTATCATTATTTAATTTTTTTAAAATATTTTTATGCAATATTTTCTACAGAACAAAAATCTTCTCAAATATTTATAGTGCTGTATTTGCATCACTGGACAAGTTGGAATATCCAAGCTATGTTACAAACTGAAAATAAAAGAAAGTTTTTTGCTCTTATCAGGAAGCTGTACTGTACTCTCTTAGTGTTCCAGACTATAGTTGATGAAAAAAACTAATATGAGACATAATAGTCTGTATTACAGAAAATATGTAACTTATTCAAGTGACCAAACCTGGGATCATTAATTCCCAATTAAAAAAAAAAAAAGGTATAACCTTTGAAGAAAAGGATGAGAATTCAGAAGAGCTTCATAGATCATGGTAACAGTGTAGCTGAAAATGACACTAGGAGGAAATTCTTTGAATTCTATTTACTGTTACTATTTTTAGGCATAACTCATTGTTTCTTCATTCTGACAATGTTTGGGAATCTACTTATGAGACCATTATTACTGAAATTAAAATGATATGCATGACTTGTGTCAGAATGCAGTGTTTAAAATGGGAAAATACTATTAAAAATATTTACCTAAATTACTTTGAAAATAAAATAAATCCTGTGTAAAGGTTTTATTCTTACTATTAATTTCCAAGGACATTTTAATGAACTAATCTGTAACTACAATATACACTACAAATGGAAATTGAGCCATAGTTATCTGTGCAAATGTGTTCTCTCATAGATATTCATAGTGAAAAAGCACATCAGCAATTCTGAAGCAGGGCTCTGATTCAGCAGTCAGAAAATATAACACTACTGACAACACCAAGCATTTGAGTGTTACATCGAAAAATAAAATTCAATAATTTCTGCAACTGATAATTATTAGATTTTACTAAGATATTATAAGGAACATAATAAAAGTTTTGAGTGTATAAAAGTGTTGTGAAGTCTTAATTTTCTTCAGTTTGATAAATCTTAATTCCAGTGAGACAATCACAAAACATATAATTCCAGTGCGACAATCCCAAAACATATAATGAACAATGTTGCCTAGATTTTCACTCAAAATGCATATATTATATCCGACCTCCATCAGAAAAGTGGACATCCAGTCATATTTCTAACTATTCCATTTATACTTACTCTCTTTTAAGTGTTTTTCATTCTTGAATCTACATCTTTTTTAAGATGTAGATTTACATTTTAATACATTTTAAACTGTCTATATTGTAGAAGAAAGACTACTGGAAAGAGTCTTTGTTAAAAAAAAAAAAATTAAAAAGTTTGGCATACCTTACATAGTGTAGTACTCTCACTGGGAATCAAACATCTTGAATATGACAACCAGTAGCTGTCTGGATGGTTACCAGAGTCTCTGTTGCATTATTCAGGTGGCAGACCTCAAACTTTTGCCAAACCCCTAGAATCCAGCTGGCTCAGGATCCTGCATGGCCACTTCAGGCTATGCATGACCAATTTCTATTATCTTACACTGTGTATAAATGTGTCAACTTATCTACATAAAAATCCAATTCTACATGATCACTCTTGCATCAACAGAAGCTATTTCTACAGGCTATTTAAAATTGTCTGCATGTAGTTTAGTAAATTCTACATCGGGAACTGGCTTGTGAAGTTCTTGGGGTGACCAGATTCTCCATCCAGCATGTTAGTTAACATTTCTGTAACATAAAAGGACAGAAATGTTGTCTCCACTTGGCCTAAGCACAACAGGAGCTGCCTAGGGGCATCTCCAGAACTGTCTGAAATATTCACCTGGAAGCATTACACTAAAGTGCTTAATTGGAAAACTGGTTGAAATAGTGGTAGGAATCAATCCTCTCACCTGAAGTTGGTGCATCATTTCAAACCTCTCCATTGTCTCACCTATGCAGAAAACAGCTGTACAGCTGCTTAGGACTACCTGAGGAATTGGTTTAAATGCATTTGTGTTACACACAGATACACAGGTACACTGTAGTTGTAATGTTATGAAAAACAATAATTTTAACTTTATAACATAACTTAAATTTCATAGACTTTGCCATAATGTTTTCCATGTAATTTTAAATATATGAAGAAACATTCTAGGGAGAACTGCTAGGATGAACAGAAACCTTACACTGGTATCAATAACAAAGCAGAAGCCAGCATTTAATTCAACTGAAAAAATTGTGAAGTCAATAAAATGGATCCTTCTGGCGTTGAATACCTGTCATTGCTACATTCTCAGTTGTTATTCTGACAGGATTTAAGAGATGTGTCTTACCTCTTGACTTCTCTAAATCTAGTATACTTTGAAGCTCTCTGGAAAACAGTCATTCATTATTTAAGATAGGTGAATATCTTAAGTATTATTTAAAGTAGCTTCATAATGTGGTGACAGGACACAAATGCTATTATTCTTCTAGAGTTAGGAGAAAAAAATCATGCATGCATCTATAGATATTACAAATTTAAACTTTTTGAAAGGTCTTAATTTTTTCATTGAGAATCTTTTCTGTGGGCTTAATAGAGATTTGAATATAGGTTGAGATGTAAGGATGTCCTTTGCATACCAGTAGAATACAAACTATATGAACTGCTTGCAGTAAATATTTTAAGATTCTCTGACAACCAAGTCAATTCTACTGTCATATTAATAGGTAGGTGATTAGGTGGGAAACAGAGAAAAATTTCTTTCAGCTCTGTTCGTTTTATAGGAAACAAATTGTCAAGCCACATAGAAATATGGTGTTGTTTTTTATACATGTATGAAATATTTTGAATGTCACCAAGTTTGTATAATAAATATCTTATCTGCAAGCTAGATACTACAGCTTCCATTGTATCTAAAATTTTATTTGCTGTAGAAATGTTTACAAAAGGTATTGAATGTATTCATAGGAGGAAATGCAACCGTTTGTAGCACTATAAAAAACAGGTGAGGAGTAAATTTTTGGTAGTTTGCAGTCACTTCTCTGCAACAGCAACCAGTACTTTGCATATTTCATATTGAGACATTAATTGGCTTGTTTTGTTTTCCCCTTCTTGCCTTTACGGTAAGATTTCCCCAAAACCTTACATCTCTACAGTTCCTAATTTCAAATGTGAATTTACAGATTTTATATCAGTTTCTCTTTTGGCCACCACTGTTCTTTAGAACAAAGCTTTTCCCCCAGTGTGTTTCACCTCATGAATGTTCATAGAGGATAATCATACTCATCCATGTCTTTGTTCTGTTCAAATGGCTTCTTATCTTCTCTCATAAAATAGACTCACTTACTAGTCTTCTTTACTTCAAATTTCAGTTTATTTTCATTTTAAGCAGATGACCAGACAGTGTGACGTATTTTGACTTAGTCTCAGCAGTAAATTGTGAAATTACATGACTATTCTCTAGTGTTACTGGAAGTACCTCTGTAATTTATCTTAGGGGTTTTTTAATGGTTGCATAATGTAAAGGGCAGATCATCATACTATGATCCCTTTTGGTGGCTGCCTTCGTTTACTTTCGAGGTGTCTCCGGCTGATATGTTTCTGCCTTACAATAGAAGTTCCTGAGACCTTGCATTTTGTACTTCTTTCATCTAAGCTCTATTATCCAAGTGTTTAAGCTTATAACATTCTTTCTGTATGAAATCCCAGATGTTGCCTCACAAATTTTAAAAGCAAATGTCTCAGTGCAAGGAGCCTGATCACATGAAATTTAGGTGGGAACATAGAATGCACTTTATATTAAAATCCAAGGATTTAGCATTAGTCTAACTAAAACCTTAACCGTCTAATCAAGGAATTATTACTTAATTAGAAGGATGATAATGCTTCAACTCCAACTTATCCATTTATTTAGTAACATCTAATTTTCAGTAATGCCATACAGAGATTTTCTAGAATTAGCACCTTTCTTTGTTGTTATTCTGACCTTTACACTCTGTTTGTGTGTTCCAATTCTTTAGAGAGAAAACAGGGAAGGTTACAGCATCTTGTATCCCATGTTCCTTTCTGAAAGTAGTGTTTTGTTAACCTTGATGGCTTCTCTCTCCTCATATAAGGTCTGCTCGAGGTTTTTTCTGTTTGTTAAAGTTGTCTGCTTACTTGCTCTTTCTACATGGTTTTAAACTTTCCTGTTATATCCAAACTTACTGTATTTTGGACTTGTTCTGTATTTATTTTGTTATCCCTAAAATTAGTTTTACCCAGCTCCAAAAGCAAAAAACCCAGCCAACTGATTGGAAAAAATCATAGTGTCATTTACAAAGATTGCTCTTCTTAGTTAAGAAGGGGGGAAAAAAGGGAAAAAACATTCCTGGTCTAATCTCAGATGACTGATTTTTAAATACTTTTTTTTATTCATCTACATACCTTTTGACCTGTTGACTAAAACTGTATGATATCACTGACTATTTACTTCTTTTTTGCACTGTCTGACTCTCATGTATAGTCACAGAAAAATCAATGGAAATTAATGTTGTGCTGAAAAATTGCTCCCTGAATAGTTTCTTCCGGGTCTTGAGGATTAAAGTATTATGTACTTTGCTACTTACTAGCATTTTCTATGTAGCTACGCGACAATGTGATATGTTTTACTCTTTCTTTCATGTTTTTGGTTCCTCTCTATCACTTGAATCATGAGTTTACATGGTCTTTGAATTATTTGAACTAGGTATCTATCCTGTATCTTGACTTTACTGCTTACTCACCACTATTCTGGATTCATACATAGGAAATGAAGTCAGTAAAGGGCCATAAAACAGTCTTTCTCAGAACTACCAGATTACATTAAAGCAGATTTGATTAAAATAGACATTTCACACATTTCTTTTCACTAAAAGATTCTTTATTAGAATTAGATGAGTCTTATGATTACATGGAATACTTTTTTAGCAATCTTAAAAAATATATGGCTGTTCATTAGTCAATAATTTTCAAAAATTAACTGGATTGATTATAAGAATAACAAATTTTATTGACATGACTGGACAGTAAGATAGGGAAAAAAAGCAACCACCACTTACAACTTTTATAAAACACAAAGACCAGCCGGGCACCCAATTCTTATTGCAAGTAAATGGGAACTGGAAGCATAAAATTGTTTATACCTCTGAAAATCTCTTTCATAAAGAAGTTTGCCTCCAGTGATCAATCTTCACAAGTTTTTAGTATAAAGGAACTATTTTTATCTTAATGAAATATGGATATATTACCTTGCCTTGGTGATTTCTTGCATGTTGACAATCTTGACTAATGTTCCTCAAGCCTTCTCATCCATTATTACAAGATCTAATACAAATTCTTGGTAGATACTACAGAATCAGATTGAGGGAACATAATCTTCTCTTTGTCTCCTGTAGTTTTTCATTTCTAAACAAAGTAAGTGTAGACACTAGAAGATGAAGATAGTACAGTGTTTCTTCCATTGTACACTAATTCTCTGCAGATGCAAATAATCACAGTATGTTAGACACTAAAGAATTAGGAACATTAGGTTACAAGATTATGTTTAATGTATAAAAAAGTATTTTAAAGGTTTAATGAGTAGTTTCACAAACCAATTTATATTTTGCCAATGACTTCAAAAAAAGTAATATTTTGAATAAATTTCTGGTCATGCCTGGAGACTCACAAAATAAATTTTTTATGAAAGGTCTTTTCCTCCATATATTGCATACAGTAAAAATATGATAGTAGAAAAAAGTATCTGACTGTAATATACATTACTGATATAAATTGCTGGTTCCTAACACAAAATATAAGCAGTCCATCCATTCAAACCTCATTCTTTTCTACATATTGTATTTTTGTTGTGTTAGTAGAAAACTCATTGTGGAGAGGGAAACGCACTTGTGCAAGCTAGTAATGCCTAGCACAATTTCAACCACCTAGCATGGGTCAAATATTGAACCTGTTTCTTGTTTCATTTTAAAAAAGAGTGGTAGTACTCTTATCACCTTTTCATTCAACAGCTTCGTGATGACAGCTATTATGAAGGACACGACAGACATAGTCTGACTTTGTTCTTGAATTCAAGGACCCGAGACTCCATTTTCATGGAGATTAACTAATTAGTCTGAAGGCTATCCAGGAGAAAGATATCCTTTCAATTCCTTCTGCCAAAGATGCTCCACGATGCATAAAATTATTAAACATTAGCTAGGCATAGGTAAGCCTGATTTTATGACTGCATGGTTAGAGTACTCTTCTAAAATGGAAGATGTGTATAACCTCTTCTAATTGTAATCAGCTTTGTGTTGTAATTATGTATTGGGGAAGGGGAGGGTGAAGGAAGAAGAAACCAAAACCAAAACCAAAAATAAAAATAAAAACAAAACCAGAGAAAAGATATATCTTTTCTAATTTCAAGGCACCTACAGTGTTAAAATTTTCCAGGATTAGCCTCTACTCCTGGTACATTTGTTCTGTACATCCTCTATTGTATCTGACAACTCTCTTGTTACACCTTGTGTTTCCCCAGAGTATCTAAAATGGCATCACTCTCCAAAGTTATGGCAAGGGAACTAAAGTTCTAATCAACAAGTGAGCCAACTGAGCTTTCTGAGTTATTTGTCTCAACATAAAATATGCTTGTCCAGCTGAAGAGTTTTCATATTGCCTATGGGCTTTGTATGATTGCTCCACTGTAAGTGTTAAGTGCTAATTCAAATGACCTGGAGTATATGAGACATCTCCTTGACACTGGCAGGTATGGTGCAGACTCTATGGAAAACTTTACTTCTTGTGCCCAGCTAAAGTGGCAAGGTTTTGGTAGTGGCAGGGCTGCAAGAGTGACTTATGTGAGAAGCTTACCCCACCACGTTTGACCAGGCCAGTTCAGGACAGCTCCAAGAGGGATCCAAAGCTGAGCTTATCAGTGACATTGGCAGTGTCTCTGTGATTACATATGTAGGAAGGGATATAAAACACTGCACAACAGCAACTGTGAGAGCAGTGAGGAAATATGAGGGAAAAGCCCTGCAGACACCAAGTCTGTTAAGAAGTGGGAGGGAAGAGGTGCTCAGGCACCTGAGTAGAGATTCCCCTGGCAAAGCTCATGAACTATGCAAGTTGTTTCCCAGCAGCTGATGGAGGTCCATGGTGGAGCAGATATCCACCTGCAGACCGAGGAGGACCCCATGGTGGAACAGGTGGAAGTACCCTGAAGGAAGCTGCTGCCTGTGGAGAGGAGCACATGCAGGAGCAGTTTTTATGGCATGACTTGTGATCCCCTGAGGCTCACACTGGTGCAGGGCTGCATTCTGGGGCAGGGAGCCCATGCTGGAGCAGGAGAAGAGCCTGAAGAGGAGCGAGCAGAAAAGACAGCCTGTGATGAGCTGTCCACAACTCCCATTCCTCACCTTCCTGAACAGCTCAAACCGAAAGAGGTAGAAGAATCCAGAGTGAAGCTGAGACTAGAAAGGAGGGAGGGGTTCGTGGAACCTGTGCTTTTAGAACTGTTCTTATTTTCTTGTTATACTACTGTGTTATTAATTGACAATAAAATAATCTTCCCCTAGTCATGTCTGTTTTGTCTGTGACAATAACTGCTGAGTGTTCTCCCTGTCCTTATCTGGTCCCATGAGTTTTTGTTTTATTTTCTCTCCTGTCCTGTTGAGGAGGGCCAGGATTTATGGGCACCTTGTGGCCAGCCAAGGTCAGCTCACCATACTGCTCTGCACTGATAGGTAGATAGCAAGGTTGATAGTCCAGGATATTTCAAATGACACTAAATTCCTATTTGATACAGTTGTACTGAGCACTACACAGCTACCCCAGAATGTATTAGGAACTGCTCCCTTCCTGAAGTAATGAGGAGATAGTCAGCTCTATGAAGCCAGGTATTCCCCTGTGCATGCTAGACACCACCAGACACTGAACAGACAATTGAAACCCCCGGCAACCCCTAAATGGAGGTGGCTTCATTTAAGGCTGTGGAGTCAAGTAGACAAGTAGTACAATATTGACACTAAGTAACAGGCTACAAGCTTTGTATGGCATTTGAAAGGCCTCAAGAATGAGACTTGCCAGACCTTCTTGGCCTGAACTTCTTTAGAAACTTAAGATCTATATTTTTACATGGTTAATTTGTAACTTTTTAGCTATGGATAATTTGTTTGGGGGTTCTTCTTGTTTGATTGAGGTTTTTTGTTTGTTTGTTTTTGGGGTTTTTTTGTTTTGCTTTGTTTTGTTGTTTTTTGTGTTTTTTCGGGTTTTTGTGGGTTTTTTTGTTTTTTTGGTTTTTTTTTTTTTTTTTTTTTTTTGTTTGCTTGGTTGGTTGGCTGGCTTTTTAAAATTTTTTCCTGCTTATGTTTGTATGACAGAACCATAGTTTTACATTTAACAGCAGAAACAAGTAAACATTTTGTTCGGAATGATACACTTAAAACTCCAATGTGGTGACATAGTATAGAGAAATACAGGTCCATTTTCAAGCAGAAGGCTTGAAAAACAGGAATAAAAAACACATTAAAGGGGGAGTAAATGCAAGATTCGATAATGCCAGAGGCACAGAGTAGGAGTGGCTAAACTGTGTCTTTAAAACACTCACAAAGAATCAGTTAAATACTCACATGTAGAATTGAATGAAGCACATTTCAGGGAAAATCAAGAGAGCAAAGAACTGCTGCCTACTGTAAAACTCTTTTTATTCCCCTAAAACAGTACTAATTTTTTTTATTTTCTGTTTGTTTTGTTGTTGTTGTTGTTGTTTAACAATTTAATCTGAAGTAATAATAAGTATTTGGATCTTGGGTTTTTTTCCTGTTTGTCCACCAGATATTCATAGTAAACAGCTGATACATCAAACAAAACCAGTGGTGACTCAAGGGCTCTCAACTGGGCCATAAATCCAAGAAAATGCCCTAGAATATCACGTCTGCCTTTAAAAGTTCATATTGTGAGAAAATAAGGCTCTTTTGACTTTAACATGATCTTACCTCTAGACAGATAGCTGAGGTATGCACTGTTTTCAGATACTTGCAATGATTTGTGCTCTATTATCAATGTCAAGAAAAAGAGCCAAAGTAATATCAGTTTTGAACAGTGCTAGTGTTCATTTATTTATCCTGTTCTCTTTTATACAAAGTAGTTCAAAATAGTAAAGCCATTAGTAATGTAATTGCCATTTGCATGATTTGGAGAAAGCATGTCAAGTATGGAAATCAATGAACAATTTGTGATAAATTGATCCCCATTGTATCCCTGCAAATTGAATAACACCAAATATATGTTCCAATTGATTAGGTCTTTAGATGCAGATTCTTGGCAGTGGTGAAAAGCTGCATATATTAGGAAGCATGTTTGTAGGAGTAAATTATTGAATTTATACATATATATGTGTATGTATAAATATGTATATATGTAAGTTTTGTTTCTGCTTTCTCACCTTCTTTCGCCTCCTTCTAGCTATAATCTCCCCCACAATCAGTACCCAGGTCAAACAGCAAAGTCAGGTTCATGAATCGAATGAAAGTGCTGGACCTACCAGTTTTTTAAGTGTTGCAGGTTTGACTGCAGGCTCTGTTCATTATGGCTGTTCATCATGACTGTGGCGTAAGACTTTAAAATTAATGCAACACACTGCCCTGATATAACTGACTGAAAAAAAACCAAACCCCATATCTATTCTGTAGAAGCTAACACTGTATTCCGTTTTTACAGATGGAAATTATTATCAGTAATAATGTCCTAAAAAAAAAGGACTTTAATTTTTTCAGGACTGCCTAATTCCCAGGATCTACCATTTTCTGTTTGTTACCAAACAAAAAAAAAAAAAAAACCAACCAAAAAAACAAAAAACCAAAAAAAACCAAAAACCAAAAAAACCTCCAAAACAAAACAAAAACACACAAAAACAAACAAACAAAAAAAACCCAACAAAAAAAAAAACAAAACCCAAAAAATCCCTGAATGCTTTCGGAAAGTCTGAGACAGTTACAGTTTCAAAGTTTCAAAAAGAAAGTGTAGTCAAATATTCTTCCTCAAGGACATTGCATACATTTATTTTCTTTTAAAATTTCTAAGGTTTTTCTTTCACAAAAAACACCCCCAAACAACAACAACAAAAAAGCCCCACAAACACACATAAAACCCCAGATCACCCTGAAAAGAACTTGAAGCCCAGAGAAATTGAAAACAAAGTGTAAATGCAGTGGTCTGCATGTAAATAATCCATTCAAACCTTTCTATTAATATCTCCCACCTAATGTATACAGTTGTAGATTTTGATTTAGGTGTGGGTTTGGTTTTTTTCTAAGAAGAAGATTGCTAGAAATCACTCCTCCCATCTCAATATTTTTATATTATATAAAGATTCTAGGTACTTCTATTAATCTTGCCAGGGAAAGCCTCTCTCAAGGCTGTATAAAATATCAATTTTCTATTCAGCCCAAGGAAACATCCTTATTTGTATTACTTTATGTGTTATGCATGGGATCATCAAACCCAACACAATAATAATTGTTAATTTATAACCGGCAGAATAAAACTCTTCAATACAACAAATTTGTTGCTAATCAAGATGTAAAAGTACCAGAATCTAATATGGATCCTATTATAATAATTGTGTTTGATTTGAAAATGTCTTTATCATGAAGCTAACCCTGGCAATCTTTGCTGAGTATTTTCATGCAGGAAGTTCTTTGTCTCATTCAAAATGAAAATGAAGAAGAATTGAAGAATATAAATTGATTTTGAGAGGTACAAAATACAATGAAACGGAAAACAGAAGTTTAGAAAATTGCCATGGTGCATAAATGTATGAAGAATTCTTGTTTTGTGTTATGAGCATAAGATTGTCCTTCAAAGTCATACTGTGCACCTTCTGTCCAATCTTTCTCTTCTGATTTGCTTTTTGAAATATTTTTTTCAAACAAATGGTTCTAGACTACTTTTTATGATTATGACTATTGTTATTAATATTGATGAACACATAACATTGCAACATAATTTACCTTTAAAAAAGAACATATTCATTTTGTAGTGCTTCCTAATATTTTATTTTGAGGGCATAGTCATTTTGGAAATTTCAGGATATGAACTCCACTAAGGAGTTAATTCTTCTCATCATTAACATTTTTGGTCGCCATAACTCTACTGCTTCAAAGGACTTTTAGTAACAGAAACTAGGCTGAACAGCCCTCACTCACATGGAGAAAGCAAAAGTTTATCTTTAAAAAAACATAAATCACATTGTTGTTCTGTTTAAACTTTGAAATGTTTTACACAGAGGCTATCATGGCTCAACATAAAAGCATCCTCCCTTTTCATGTAAAATCAGTTTAATTATGATGAACAAAGTCAACACAGTTAGGGTCTGAAGTCTACTGCAAAATGCATTGACTGACACACTGCTACTGAAGAACCCCACTTGCTCTTGGCCTTATGAATATCTGCCACTTCACTGTCTCATGACTCATTGCACTCCTGCATCCATAGCTGACATCTGCTCTGACTGCCAGGTTATTTACAAGCAAACACAAAGTTTAAAGGTTATTATGTGCCCTTAATTGTATGTAAAACCTAACTTTAAAAAAACAATTTTAGAAAGAAATTTTTCATTGTCCAAGTGGGACATACACAGAATTTAATTCTGTCCCAGGAAGATTCTGAGGTGAAAGTATGACATTTTTATGCCTAGAAAAGATATGTAAGGTTATTTTTAGTTCTTTTATGACTCCCACTGAGTCTTGTATGGCTTGACTAAAGATAAGTAAGGGAGCCCAGATTTTCAAGTGGAAGGGTACAAAATTAATCCCAATACTGTTTTTTAATTCTCTAACACAATTATTATAATTCAACATTTAAATTGTGATAATCTGTAGAGTCCCCAACCAGGGATTAGGCTGAACACATTTTAAGAAAAGAAAGTCTTTCTTCCCCCAGTGGGTAAAAAATATTTTGCTCTCATCTAGGATGATCAATATAAATAATTTTAATTTAGCAACGTGTTAATAGTGTTATCTCTCAGATTCATATGGATCCTTTTATGGTATCTAATCGAAAAACACACCATGCAGCTAAAGATGGGATGCTGCATTTGGTTACTTTTCTTTTTTCCTGTGGTCTGTCTTCTTTGCTGTGGAGCATTTCATCACATTATGGACAAAGGAGTAGAGAATAAGGCTTAAAACTTCATGCTACTTCTCCAAGTAAGTAATTATATGTTGCGGGCAGGCTGGGCCGATGACCCTCTCTGGTCACGGAGCCCGCAGTTCCAGGTTCGTGGACCTTAGAGCCCTTAATCAAGAGGCACTGAGTTCTACGCAGTGACACAGCAGGAGGAGCTAGTCGCAGCAAGGAAGAGATGCAGGCTCTCGAGGTGGGATTGAAGGAGTTTATTGAAGGAGATAGGCAGGGGGAAAGATGGCGCTCAAGAGCCCCGAGGAGCTCTGTGCCCCCGGTTATAAGGGACGGGGTAAGGGAAGGAGTTTGTACTCCTAGACCAATGGGTTTACAGTTTGGGGAGATAGACATATACCTTAACCAATCACATTACAACAGAGGAGGAACAGACAACTTAACGAACCAATCAGGTAGTACTGGATAGTTAAAGAAAGACGAAGCTTCTAGAACAACTTCTATATATGGAAAGGAGAGGGGTGGAGTCACTTCATTGGGATCTGCCCCCGAGGCTTTACCATTTCGAACACCAGGGGGTTTCCTGGGACATACCATGACTATTCGTCTTCCCAGGGTTCTGGCTGATCCTCTGCCCCTGAGGGAACATCCCGGGAGGGTAGCTCCACGAGAGCCACCTCCACAATTATACACCAACTGTGCAATCAGCTTTAAACATTATTCTTAAAATGGGATAAATTTATCTCCAGGTGTGGGAGAGGAGTGAGTGTGCAGTCAGAGGATATATTTTTCATGTGCCTTGTATATGTAAACAAAGTTTTGGATTATTGTGTATAATATAAAGTAGAGGAGAACTGTATTTAAATACTTTTTTAATCTCTGCTACATGCCTTTACCTACCTAGCATGAGATCAAGCAGTCATACACAGGAAGGGCAGGAATACAGAAGTAGCCATTGTCTCACTTGGGTAACTACGTGGTGGGTTGACCTTGGCCATTATTAAAGAATGAAATACAAAATTAAACTTCCTTGAGCACTGAATTTTGATTCCCTGTTGTATTGGTTGCAGCAGCAAGCTGTATATGCTTATGGAAAATATATTTAAGAAGGGGCAAAGCGTTGTACAGCAGTGTGTGTCTTGAGGGGAAAAAAAAGTAACAGGAACCACCCTGCAAATGTGGAGGAGAGGAGCTGCTACAGGCATGAAAGCAGATATTACCCTGCAGCCCACCGAGGAGGCCAGAGAATCATTAAATTTGGAAAAGGCCTCTAAGATGATCAAGTCCAGCCATTAACCCAACACTGTCAGGCCCACCACTAAACCATGTCCATAAGCACCACATCAATACATGTTTAATCAATTCCAGAGATGGGAATTCCACTACTTCCCTGTGTAGCTCTTGGCCATCCTTTCTGTGAAGAAACTTTTTCATAATGTTCAATCTGTACCTTCCCTGGCACAACTTGACTTCTCCAGTCTCACAGAATTATTAGGGCTGGAAAAGACCTCCAAGATCAACGAGCCCAAACTTTGACAGAACACCACCTCATCAACTAGACCATGGCACTGAGTGCCACATCCAGACATTTCTTGAACACCTTCAGCAATGGTGATTCCATTACCTCTCTGGGGAATCCATTCCAATGCTTGACAACACCTTTAGTGAAGAAATTCTTCCTGATGACCACCATGAATCTCCCCAGCACATCTTGAGACTACGACTTTTTGTCCTGACACTGCAGGCCTGGGAGAAGAGACCAACCCCACCTGGCTACAATCTCCTTTCAGGGAGTTGTAGAGAGCGATAAGGTCACCCCCAGCCTTTTTCTCCAGGCTAACCAACCGCACTCCCTCAGCCACTCCTCAGAGGATTTGTGCTCCAGACCCTTTGCCAGTTCTGTTGCCCTTCTCTGGACTCACTCCAGCACCTCAATGTCCTTCTTGCAGTGCAAGGGCCAGAATGAGCACAGCGTTGGAGGTCTGGCCTACCCAGTTCTTAGTGCAGAGTAATTACAATATGAAAGTTGCAACTGTTAAAAATGGCTTTGGACAAGAATCCTCTAACTGAAATGTAGTCAGAGTTTCCTATTATTATTTTTATTGAAAAAGAGTACCATGAACATATTCTGTCTTATTTACAATGTAGTCATGTAACATTATGGCAATATGATTACCGCTATGCAAAACTGCCAACTACATCTGTCCTTTTTTATGCTTTTACCTTTCTTCTTTTTCAGCAGTCTCATTTATAGTCCATTAATTTCCTTTTATTTGATGGGTTACTTCACTTTATTTATCTTTCTCTAAAGATTTAATATCTCTGTCTACTCAACGCCCTGTACTCTCACTATAGCTCAACTTGTTACACTGTAGATTTTAACTCTTCATTCAAATATTGGTGCTTTTCATGTGCTTTTTTCCCAGTTCCCACCACTATTTCTCACCTTCTTCTCAACACTTTGTACTTATTCTTTGATCCTTTTACTACAAATATCTTGACTGTCTTTCTAATTTTCTACTTTTTTTCTTCTTTCTCACCTCTGTTTGCAGTTGTATCACACCTCTTTTGACTTGTCCCATCTCATAGTTCTGTCCTCTGATTTTCTGTCTTTTTTTTTTTTAATCATTCATTTGGTGTAGGCAAGAATTGATGTCATGAAAGGATTAAAGCTGAAGTACATTGGATTTTAGGAGGTTTTTTGCAACCATCTGCTTTTCTGATAATTAATATGAAACTCTTTCTATCAGCTTTTAAAGTTCTATTTCATCTCCGAATTTAGTCTTTGTGTGGACTGCGTGAAAAGTAATTTAGACTTCTCGCTTTTTGTAGCGGCCCACATGGTGACGGACCTTGAGGAAGTTGGGAGCAATGAAAGCCCGGAGGATGATTGGGAAGAATAGGTCCCAGAGGAAGATTGGGAAGAATATTGCCCTTAGGTCAGGGTGACTAATTCAATCCCTCCCAGCATCCTCTGAGGCAACTGATCTGAATATTCCTAACCAAGCGACATCACTGGGCAGTTACACTCTCCTCCCTATCTGTACATATATGGCAACAGTTCTAGAGAGTTCTTCATTGTTTTCTATTAGTGTAACATTGATTGGATAAATTTTGGTGCAAGGCGTGGCCTTGAGTTATGGTCATTAGTTAATACCCTTGTCAGTCAATTCTGTCATAAACCTTATTGGATGTGACCCTTTTACCCCTCCTACCTGCTGTTCCTTATAATCCCTGGTAACCCCTATCTCGAGGCTCTCGACCTCGACCTCTCAACCCCTCTACACTTATACCCAGACCCTCCATTAAAACCTTTGAGAGCTCGGTTGAGAGACTGTGTCTCTTAACTCCCTAATCACATTATTCGTGGGCAAGTCTCTCTACTCCTGGAGACGAGAAGAGAAGTGTCAACTCCACGAAAGAGCCAGAGTCAACGCTTCAGCTTTTCATAATAAAAAAAAGGAGGGAGGAAAGAAAGGAGAGAGGGAAGGATAGTGCTAAATCTCTCTGAGAGCTTCAGACTCTATTTCAATGTAAGGAACCAGATTACTTACCCTACAGAATTTAGGAATCCATAAAGAAAGCAAAGTAAACCTCTCTGCTCATAGTACAACCTCCCTTCTTTTTATAGTTTTATATTTTTCAAGAAAAATATGTCAATAAAGTACCATATGAACTGTCCTGTTCTTGTCTTCTTTTGTTCACTTTCTGCTGCTGCTAACTAATCTCTTTTTGTGGATGTAGAATAAACAGGAGTTGCTTAGGGAGTAGTTCTGGGGGGCAAACATTTTTTTTCTACAAATACACATGCATGCCTTTAAGAGGGTGAAATGGGGAGAAATCCATAGGGGAGAACAGAAAGACAGAAAAAGGTAAGACTTATATGAAAGTGGTTCCCTAATACATAGGCTATAACATATTTCATATACCATTTTCCAAAATTTGATTATCTGTGATATGCTTCAACCCCTCATGCCAACTATAATCAAGTATATACTGTCCAAATTGATGATAGGCATTGAGTTGCATAACTTGAGGTGGTTTATGATCTGTCTTATGGATCGTGCTTCAGTAGCTATATAAAACTATAGAAGATACTATAATATGTGTAGAACTAGACAGCCAAAACAGAAATACTTCAATTAATATTTAAACAAGACTTTTTATTGGAACTTGCTTCTTACGATTACTTAAAAGTTTCTTGTTTGCTTCTTATTGCTTTAACTTCTTGCTGAATGTCTGATTTCCATTTAAAATAATAATTGCTAATAATAGTACCCCAGAACCAGGTGGCTTGAAATATCAAAACAGACTGAAGGGATATTGCATGTCAGACACAGTCTAGGAAATCATCTTAGGAGCTGGATATCCAACTATACCTGAGAAATAGAGGGCATTTTCTCACTTGCCTCGATGCTTCTGTGACTGTTTGCATCTCAAGAATGCAAAAAGTATAGAATATATAACAAAGCTCTATGGCTTTCTGGGCATCACTTTTATGGGAATGTATATAAATTGCATATAGGAAAGATTTTTTAAAAAATCTCAGGTCTATAGATAAATAAAGTAATTTAAGGGGATTACATAGTCTCTAACCCCACAAAACTGACCTAAAGCTCCCAAAGAGCTAGGAGCTGTATTCTTTTCTGCCTTTTTTTCTGAACACTTCTATACCACAGTTCTAAGTAGAAGCAAAAACTTATTAATTCAAAAAAGCAGCATTCGGAATGAACTTTACATCCTCTTTGCCAAAATTAAAATTAATTAAGCTGTGAACAGTGATGGAAAAGACTTTATTACTTTACTCCTTTTCATATTTTTCATAAAGAAGAAACAAAGAAAAAATCATAAGTTACATACCCATTTACAGAAACTACAAGTGATCAAATAAACTGGTGGTTAAGTAAATGTGGTAGATCCCCCACATTACTGCTTCATAAAAGTCAAAGCAATAGCAATAATAATGTAATAGGATATTAAAAAGTAGCAGGGATTAGTTCCCATAGACTTTCCCTGTATTCTGGTGCACTTGGCATTTCATTTTCTTGTGCTTTACCACAGGGCTATTTGTCCTTAAAACATTTTTTCTGAGTATAAAGGAAGCTGTAGTCCTTACCTAGCCAACACTAGACTTGAATATTGTCCAAAATGAGTGTTTATTGCAGCACACTTGAGAACAGATTTCCTTACTACACTATTTTGACTCTGGTATATTCTTGTGAGTGTTGTGGGAGAAAACTGGTTTACGGACCAAACAGGACATCCAAAACGTGTCAGTTCTTACAGGCTCCTCTACTACACCCCAAGGACTGGATTCAAGAATGCTTTTGTTGGAATTGTCCTAACAAATATTCGCATCACCCTGTATTGTAATCGACTTTATCACAATTACTATTTCTGGCTATACCTCAGTTGTTACTCACCCAGGTCACTTTACCACCAATACCTAAAGCTAGAGTAGCCAAGAGTAAAATTTGTGAATAAGCAGTGGTGCTACTAGAGCTGTTCTAGTTGATGCATCTGGGCCAAAGTCTAATACCAATGGGTTTTACAAACCTGGGAAACATTTCTGTGTTTGCAAATTCCATGCAGCTGGGGGATTAATTTTTCAGTCCCTGAACTGCAGTGCTAGCACACCCCATGGGGAAGGTGAATAATTGTCAGATTCACAAGGGTGGTTCAGAATTCCATTGCTTCCAGTCTGTGCACTGACCAACCTCTTCTCTGATGACACGTTAAAAGAAATAGTTCAAAGCATTCAAGGTATTTGTACAGTGCTGGGATTGCACAGTGTCACCTAGCAGAACCCTGTTCAACCCTTCCTACTGTTTCTGACCAGTTTTCAATCCATCACCTCCAACCTCACCCCAGCTGTGCCTGAACATCAGAAACAAACATATGCACGGAGTATATCTAATGATATTTTGGAACAACAGATTGTTTGTTAGTTTCCCTTCCATAAAACACTCCTTTTTTATAAACCAGAACAGTTTCTTTTCAGGCACCTGTGATTTGCAATTAGCAAACAAGCATTTCCTTGGAGGTTCAAGGGAAAAAAATTATGAGAAAGTTGCCCAACTGCTACCTGTATTGCTACCTACTCCTCTACCCACTTCTCTCTTCTTAACAAGCAACTGTCTCCAAAAAAAAACCCAAAAAAAACCCCCAGAAAATACTGATTGCCCAAATATTCAAATCTTTACTTGTAATGGGGTTTAACCCCAGACAGCAACTCTGCCCCACACAGCTGCTCACTCACTCCCTCACTCCACCCATCGTGGGATGGGGAAGACAATCAGAAAAATGAGAAACTTGTGGGTTGAGATATGAGCAGTTTCATAACTGAGGTGAAATAATATAATAATATTAATTATGATGATAAAAATTGTAATGAAAAGGAAAATAACAAAAAATAGAGAGAAACAAAAGCCAAGATAAAAAATGTGATTCAAATAGAAAACAATTGCTCACCACAAACAAACTGATGCCCAGACTGTTCTGGAACAGCAGTCCCACAGCAAGTTTTTCCCTGGTTTGTATGCTGAGCATGCCATATCGTTATGGAATATTCCTTAGGCCTGTTTGATTCAGCTCTCCTGGCTCTGTCCCCTTGCAGTTTCTTGTGCACCTCCAGCCCTCTTGCTGGTGGACAGAGAGAGAAGCTGTAATGTCCTTGACTTAGGGCAAGCACTGCTCAACAATTCGTTCCTCACACGGGGCACCATCTGTGGGGGCAACACCCTAAAGTCATGACTAGGGGAGCCTTTTCCCACAGTGGTTCCTTCTGCTGGCACCGGCATGGGGGCTACGCACGAGAGAAGAGAGGGCTTCTGGAGGTCGACTTAGAAAAAGACAAGATTGAGGACTCTTCAGTTTATAAAAGGTGGGGTTTATTTGCTACATGGAAGTCAGAGCTAAAGAGTGTACAGGGCTGAAGAGTATAGGGAGCTGAAGAGTCCCGAACAAAGGCTGTGCATCAGGTTATAAAGGGGGGCTAACAAGGCGGGATTACATGTTTCAGAACTAATAAGAAAGTGAATACAAGTGAATTATAGAACAAACAACCAATGCACTAACACTGAGATAAAGGTAAACTGAGTGGTTGGAGGGAGATAGTGGCCCATACTATCTGTAGTACAGGGATGGGAGGTCAGTGGGATAATCCATTTCTTCTTCACTCCCCTCTGGCCCATCTCCAATTTCTTCCCAGTCCTCCACACTTTCAAGGACACCAAGCTCTAACTCAGCCACCTGGGCCGCTACATGGTATCAACATTATTCTCATGCTAAATACAAAACAATGCAACACCATCAACTAGGAAGAAAATTAACTATCCCAGTCAAAACAAGGGCAGTAATATAGGTGCCATGCATGAGGACGGCTCGTAAATTGTTGCATTCTGGGCAAATTCCCTCCAGGTGTTTGCCTCGTTAAGGCAGTCCCCCAGTGTAATCTGACAGATCAGAAGAAGGGGAAAAAAAATGACAGAAATTGTTTTGAGAATAAACTTTTTTTTAGGTAGAGAACTTCTGATTTCAGTAACTCTTTTATAGGCTGTTTTAGAAATAACTCTTAAAAGTTTTTTCTTTTTTATATTTAGAAATACTTGTTTTCATCTTTTGTTGTTTTTGAAAGAAAATTCAGGCTGGTCAAATAAATTAATATTTTCTAGGAAAAAATAATCAGTGTAGTTATTTGATTTAATTCAGAAACTTATGTGTGAAAAATAGTTTCTGTTGAAAATTAATTCAAAAGTTTAAATTATATCCTTACAGAGTACTGTTCTTAGATGTACTACTAATTTATCCTCAATTTAGTACCTAATTACCTTTAATATCTTGACATGTCTCCATAGACATTTTGAAATTACTGTTGACTGTAATGTTTTATTTTGAATATTATCATATGGAAATTTCTGTGTTGTTTCAGAGACACATGGTGTAATTTTTTTAGTTACTGTACATCCATAGCACTTTTCTTTTGCTTTATGATGTTTCCTAGCATCAGACATTTCCTAGGTATTTTGAAGAAAAAAGTAAACATACTGAATTCTAGTCTTACTGATGGTGGAGGAAACCAATATAACTTTCTTTCCATAGCCAATTTCTCAATAACCCTAGTCAATCTCTTTCTAATAGTTAGTCTAGTGACACAGCTAAGCTCAAAGCCCTGCTATAGGCCAAAGGGAAAATGCAGCTTAAATACAATCATGAATTTTTGTTAGCCTGCTTAATGTTTTAGAAGCATAGTATTCCAAATTGTCTCATTAATACAGAAAGTGCCTTATTCATAAATTATTATACAAAATAATTTTTCATAGTGATTTTCCTTTTTTCTGTGTTATACTGACTCTTTCTGTGAATTCTAAAGTTGGCTCTCTAGCCTATCTCAAGCAGGTTGTGCTTAGTGACAAATTTACAGCATTTTGAGGTCTACCCTGAGAATAATATGATATTTTCAAGGTTGTGGAAGGGTTTGTTCTGTCCTCTTCTGTGGTAGCATTGTCTTGGATTTATTTTCACATTTAATTTAATATCACTCTCATTCCTTCTCAGTGATTCCTAGCTGAAGTTCAGAAGCTCTTGAACAGCCTCTTCCAGCCTCATTTGACACAAGAGTCTTTGGAATTGTGCACAGTCACTATTTTATGAGTGAGACATTTATCAAATGTGGTGTTCCAAGGACCACTCTGACAGACCTTCACTGACCATTTTGAAAGTGCACAGAAACTTGCAGAACATATTTATTTTGTTAATGGAAATCAATTCTAATACTCAGATATCAGCAGATATACAGTATGCACTTCCAGGTGTCATACTGCATAAAAAACCATTCTTCTAGAAAACTTATATGGCAATTTTTTACCGTCAGTAATAGAGTTAATTTCCTTTCTTTGTCTTTCTAATTTTGGAATTTAAAAAAAAAAAAAGAAGATACAGGAATGACTTCTGAGTTCAAGAAGGATTTTGGTTTTTCAATTCAAACTGGTATTTGCCAAGCACCAGGAGAGAATGATGGATGGAAGCCATTTCTTTCTTGTGATGAGGGCAAGTCAGCAATAAGGCTGATCCTTTTCCCATCATCCATGTTAAATTATGCCATGATTTCCAAGAGATTTTTCCCAGCTTCTGGGAACTGCTAAAATTGCTTCAAGTCTTTTTCACAGTGATTGTTCTTTATATAGGGTAGACTATGTGGTGAGAGCAGAAAGACTGAAAACATATCCTGAGTGTCTCTCCTCATTTTTAAAAAGAAGTCTTTTAGGTTTTTCAGATCCATAAAAAGTTGATCAAAACTGTAGATTTCTCATTCTTTGTCATAAAAGTCGAAGAAAAAGATAAATGGCTGAACGCTTGTCATGGAGGCAATCTAACAAAATCAGTAATTTGTACAGATATATGGTTTTCCCCCTCATAAAATACGTTATTGTGTTCCAAGTTAAATTAACCACCCCATTCACTCTGAGACAGTAATATATAATGAGTATAGACTGTCTGAATTTGTTTATGGATTGTCTTCAGCCATTATTCAGAGTTCTGAGTGATGTAACACATGCTGTTTATGGTGTAAATATTAGTATTTAGCTAAAGAAATCTTTGATGATCAGACCTGCAGATACCTCATGAATTTTGGTAACAAATGATCTTGCCTGTGCTGTTTTCCCAACACATGTCCTGGCTGCTCCAGCTTGGTTGCAAGGTTTAGTTTTAACTAAGAAGTAAGAGTCTCTTTAGTAATTTGCTACACTCCATAACACATTGTTTGGCATCTGTTACCTTCCCACATTATTAAAGCAGGTTGTTGTACATTACCCCAGCTTAAATAAATATGTCACATTACAAAGAAAAATCTGTACTTAGATTGAAACAGTAAAGCTATGTTTGCTGTAGAATTACAAAATATAGTCCTAAAGTGTTGTGGGAAAAAAAGCATGCACACAGTGGGGCTACTCCAGAGATGAATGCAAGTCTTTCCTTACATTATTGTCATCATGTAAATGTAATGAAGGCACTGTTGAGGGACCTCATTAGAAGTGATATTTTTTCTCTCAGTGTTTGTGTGAGGAACTTGAAAATTACATTATAAAATGGAGACTCAACCCTTTCACATATACTTTGTGGGTTAAAGCAATCCAATAAGTGGGAACAGCTGTGACTTTAATCACATAAGAAATAAACCCTTCCATTATACCCTGTTGAATGCAGAGGCAGAATACAATAACTAAACACCAAAAGGCAAGAGGCAATCAGTGGGATATTTATTTCCTTTTATTGTTACATGATATGCTGATTTCTGTTAAAGTAATGTTCATTTTTTAAAAGTCATTATTGACTTAGATACAGATAAGATTCATCAGCAAAATTCAGTGAGCATTTTAAGGCATATAAAGGTTAATGTCTTATTCTTCAACAGACTTTTGAAACCTATCTTGTCTTTTAACCCTTTAATGCAATCATCTTCCATACAAAAAATTTTTTTCGGTTACAACATATGAGCAGAAAAATCATTTGGAGCTATAATATGTTCCACAGATTTCCTAATCTCCATAAACCTTTCCTTCTAAAGTTATCCAAATAGAGGTGAAATATTTACTTGTACAAAGCCCAAACACAGATGTATTTTAATTTTTACAAATATGAAAGATTTGCTACACTTAGTGATTATTTTTCCATAAGTAAAAATTCTAATTTAAGGGCCATAACCATAAGTGATGAAATTTCTCTGTGCAATCCAGAAAAAAATTTAAAATACCTTTCTAAAAATATAGCATAATGGAAGCTGAGTTTGTGGGGATAATAGAAAATGAAAAAGGATATAGTATGTGCTAGGACGAAGCTATAACTAACCACAACATTTAGCAACTTGTACTGCATTTATTTTCTAGTGCAGATCTCTAAAATACTTTGCTTCTGTAATTGCACATATATCAAGCCTTAAAAATTAGGAGAGGAAGGGATAGTGACACAGGCAGAGGCATTCATCCCAACCAGCTTTAGTTGCTGTATATGAGTTGGTTATCTTGGAGTTTTGATACAGATAGATTTTCTGTATAAACCTCTCTTCAGTGCAACAGTCATGTTAAAGTTAGGTACCTCCGGTTTCATCTAACTCAAAAGCATTTGAAGATGTCTTAATTAGGTCACCCAAACTGAATTCTAAAGCAGTTCTTTCTTTCCATTTCTAGTAACTGAGCCCATGAAATCTAACTTTGGTAAATCCTGCCTTATGTGATTTTTTATCAGCATCAGAAAGCAAGTCTCTGGCAACACTAGGAAGAGATTTTCTAATGCAGTCCTTTATGTCTCAGTGCAATTTTTAAAGTAGACATTGTACTGGAGAGTGAGATTAGAATGATAAAAAAATCACACAAATGGATAAAATTTATTTGGCTTCAAAATACAAGTAAATACCATCTCAGAATTTTAACATTAATTAAGCCTGTTCTATTACCCAAGAGAATTGAAATCTTACGTAAGATGTTGGACAAAAGGATTTCCTGAATTCTCATCTGCCTGAGAAATTCCATTACATGTTTTTAAAGAGATTTATACCTTGCAGAATAACTGACGATGCCTATTTCAAATATATGAATTAACAATAAAAGCTGGAAGTGGCTTAACAACCTACATATAGCAATGGCTTAGAAATATTCAAAAGACCCATCAGCTAAAAAAGGTTTATGGAATTTTCTCAGGCTTGACAAACTTTTGCCAAACAGCTGAAGTTTTCTGATCTGTGACAGGTCTGCAAGACTAACTCCAGGCAGGGGTGCCAGGAGAAGCAAATGAAGAGAGTTTCTGTTGTGAAAACTCTGGGAAGAATGGTTCTGACAAGGGTGGGCTGAGTAACTGGTGTTTCAAGGAACAGAAGCCAATGATGTCTGAAAAAATGAGGAGCTGCTATAGTAGGACACATAATGGGAACATACCCAATGCTTGGGTGAGAGTCACTGAATGTGTTTTCAAACAGATGTAGTATGCATGCCTGCTACTGAGCAAGAATTTCTTTGGATGTGCTGAAGAGCAACAGATATTTTTAGGGAGTATTTTACCTGATCTACCTTAGAATGAAATTAATTACTCCCTGCATTTACCTGTAAAGAAGGTCTGGCATGAGCAGTTTTTGTATGGACGCCTTTCTTACACCTGTTTAATTTTGGCAACATTTTGGTCCAAGCCATCAGTTTCCTTATTTTCTAAAGAACGAAAAAAGAATTTCCATCAGCATAATAAGACCAAGAAGTAAACTTTACCCATCATGATTTATTGTGTCTTGTACATCAAAGAACATGACATCCTCAGAAGACATCCTTCAAAAATATTTATTGAGTACATAAACTTCGCATATCAGCATGGCTGATGTCCAAATAGTTTTCTGCTACTGTTTCCAAAAACTTGGTGTATACAGACTTCATTTTCCTCCAGATCTCTTTTCTTTCACTAATTTTACCTGTCAAGTAACATAAATAGTTGTCCTTTGTCCAATTCCTTGGATACTTGGCCTGCTTGAAAATTTGTATTTCTTCACATTTGTCTTTCCATGTCCTTCTGGATTTGTGCTTACAAATGAATTACTTGCTTCAGTATTTAATGAAATTGTGAACCATATCAATCACACTGTAGAGTTCCCTTGTGTTCTTAGAGCTTTATGTCATTCATGTACAGTTGCTATTTAATTGTCAATTTCCCATTTGTCTTAATCCATCTCCATAGTATTTTCAATTTTCACAGAGGAGAGAATTAAACACAAAATATAACACAAAAGAAAAATAGTGTGAAGCATCCTAAACTATTTTAATAAATATTTTCAGTAAGACAGACTACTTTTAATGATTCTGTTATTCTTGTTCAATAAATACTTTGCTAAGTATATGAAAACAGGGAAACATTAAGGATTTCTAGAGTAAAATTTTGAAGTGGTTGAGAATGCATTGAGAAAAGGCCTGAGGAGAAAGGCTTTGGGGTGTTGTCTCAACATGACACAGCAGTGTGGAAAGGACTGGAAAGGAGAAGGCTCCAGAGAGACCTTATATCAGCTTTCCAGTACCTAAAGGAGGCCTATAAAACAGCTGGAGAGATTTCTAAGGGGTGCCCCAGAGAGCAAGAGACAGCAGCAATGCAATACAGGTGAAATTTCCTCTTGTAAATTTCCTCAGTAAATTTGAAGCAACACAAGATCTTTCATTAAACACTACAGCTCTGAAGGAAATTGAGTCAGATGCAGAAAAAAAGAATGGTGAATGCCTCTTTACTGAAGAAGATACTTGACATGGAAAAGAACTCTGACCTTTCTACTCCTCAGTAATGACAAATCTGTGTTGTAGCATCACAGGAGCCTCATGCTAGTAACAGCCATCTTCCAAAAGAGAGATTGCCCCTAACATTTTAAACTCAGCATATCTCCACTGACTCCAAGGGAAATACACAGATTTACTCAAGATGAGATTTTTCATATGGTAAATATTTCACCCTGGAAAGGGGTAGAATGTACCTTTTCCAGGAAATGATGAAAACTAGCAAACTGTGGTGCGCATGACAACTGCTCAGAATATTATTTTTATTATGAATGTCTCTGCAGAATTTTAGTCAAGCTACTATTAGTTTTCCAAATTTTCCTCTTCAAGCTTCTGTATGAAAACATGAAACAAACTGTTAATGGCACATCTGTGACAGGATTTAAGGCTCTTAGCCAGACTCCATATTCAACTGTCAAAACTGCTCTTCTTTAGGTATAGACAGTACTGTGGACTGTGAAGGATCAGATGAGAGTTTGCTGCACATTGAAAATCAGCTATATTTTTTTCCTGATACAAAAATTTTGTATCAAGTTCAAGAGTATACTTAACATATAGAGACTGATGCTGTTAGGTAATAAGGAAATAATGAATCTGTTGTATTTCCAAGCCAGTTTCCTTGATGGAGGAAGGGAAACAGCTATATAGAGGCTGTCATTCACCATTCTGGCATATAGAAGTAGTGGAATACTTCAGATGCAAATAATCTTGCCAAACTCAGATATCTGCATCATAGATATCTAGAACTAAACTAGACCTTTTAAGAATATCTTCAAGATTAATGGAAAGAAATAGGTACTCATAGAGGGCAGTTCATATATTCTAATTTAGAACACTACTCAGGCTGAACATTACTCTAAAAATGCCTAATTTTTCTCCACTAATTGCAATAGGAAATAACATCCAGAAATATGTACTGAAGATAGGTTATTTATTAAAAAGACAGAATGTTCCCAACCTTGAGTTAAAAATTTTACTTCAGGATAGAGTAATCCATAGCCCATAAATGAGGTTCCACTTTACTGCCAGTAACTAAGGGATGAAAAAATTACAAACCATCCTTAAAACTCATTGGTTAGAAGCCAATTCAATACATTTAATTTTAGGTAGCAATTAAAGAAGAAGTAACTATTGCTAATTAAGGTATGAACAAAAGGATTTACATACTAAACTTTACAGTAGCTATATCCAGCTTGTATTTCAATCTTTTAATCATTAACAGTAGTATTTTTCAGAATAATTTAAAAAAAAATCAGACTTGCTCTTCAGCCAGCATAGATTTTATTATCTTTATGGTAGTCTAGGAAGCTAGCTGAAGGTCTAGAATAATTCTATTAATATTCATAATTTACATCGTCGTTTACCCTTATTATTTAAAATCTTTTTTTTTAAGTCCTGGTTCCCCTGACACTGTTAGGTTAGCCAGTAATTTCTCTGTAGTTTGCTGAGCAAATGCTTCTCAGTTTCAGCTGATGTATTTCTTTCATTTTCTCATGACAGTGTTGAAATTGTTTTACATACATGTAATTTCATTGGAGCAAGGCAGTACTAGTTCTTCCCATTTTTGTTTTGGTATTTGACATTATATCAGAGGCGCACCATAAATATAAAAAATTACTATCTACTATCAACTTTATCTCCGAAGTACTGATTCTAGGTTTCATCTAAAGACAATCCTGCCACAGAAATACTCTCCTTGTTGCCATTCAGAGGCTGGCTATGTAAACAAACAGTTTTTCTTTGATTTTACAGTTCATGTAGAGCAAAGCTGCAAAATTCCTGTGGAGAGGAACTGATAGGCTTGCCTCTGAAGAATAGCATGCATCTAGCAGTATCTCTCTGTCTGTTAGCTCATTTAACTGTGTATATTTAACTGTCAATGTTTAAGACATCTTTCTAGGAGAATTTTCGTAAACATTCCATCCTTTCCCGTGCCTAGATTTGACTCATTCTAGATAGCATCATCTAAATGGATTTATATAACAGAAGAAGATGCCATCCAAAGTGAGCAATACTCTCAGAAGTTGTCCCTGAAACATCCAAGTCCTTTATAAATGTGAACAGCATTTCTTCTCTAGTAAATTGCTGCTTTATTTAAGTGCAGTGTCAAAATCCATATCATCTGAGTCACTGCAATTTTAGTTGGATGACGATCCTTGGCATTGCATGAAAAAAATTCTAGCTTTGCTTGGAAAATTAAGATTCCAAATATCTGATGTTTTGGAAAAAGGTCAGGAATTTTTCCTTTGTAAAATAGCCTTTGTTGTAGCTGGAATTAAAGAACATGTTTATTAAGCTCCAGACATATGGCACAGATTAGAAAACTACTAGGAGAGAGCTCCAATTGGTAGGTTAATATTCTAGCATGATAGATTAATCAATGTAAACCACACAGCTCAGTTGAAACCGCTGTTCCAAATTGCCGATTTCATCTTCATCCAGCAGAGAAAATGCCAACCTTTCTCTCTGCAGTAGAATCTTCTTGTTATAACAATGAAGCAACTCTAGAGTTACTGTTATTGTGAAACATCTGGTAACTACAAGATGTAGCTCCTGTGAGATAATCACATCCCTGTAAAATTAGAAGAACTTACTGAACTTTGTTGTATTTCATGTTTTGTAATACCCCTGAGTGTGGTAGGCTCATGATTCCATAATCACTTTACCTCTGCACCAGAAATGAAACCGCAGATGCTACGCTTTGCTATAATGGCCACTGCTTAACATGAATAAATGATCAGAATAACAGTATTGTTCATATATAAAATATGTACACCATAATAAATACCATGGGATTGAAAGTTGCTGGGAACACACTAAAATAGGTGCAGAAGGCCTCATTATGGACAGCATTAAAAATATATCAGGAGATAGAAAAGTAATTGTGAAATTTGTTCTTTTTTTTTTAATTTTTTTTTTTTTCATTAGAACATTTTCTTCTCAAAACAATAATGTGGTTTGGAACAACTTTGTAACTGTTGGAAGAATCTTTTGGATCTTTTTGAAGAGACTTTTTCTTCAGCAACTTAGGAAAGAGAAGATAAAGTAAAAAAGCTGTGTTTTGATAACACAGCTAAAGGAAACATGGGTCTCTGAATAAATAAAACAGATTCACCTACATAAAATAAAAAAATAAAAAACAGAAGGGAAAAATGAAATTTTTTACATTTTGCTTTCATTAGATTTTTTTCCCATTTTTAAAAAAAACTAACTAAAAATTAAAATGGATTTTTTTTTTTGACAAAACCAGCTCATCAGAGTGAAAAATTTCCTGGAATAATTATTATAGCCCCTGTTGATCTCTGAACACCTTTTACCTTCTCATCTGATCTAAAGAACTGCTAAAAAAAATGTTGAGTCATGGAATATAAGGTGTTACACAGAAATAAACTGGTACTGCCAACTTATATAATAACTAACTTATTCAAAATAAAATTTTTATACACTTATCACTTTATATTAACAATAAGGAAGGTGGAATAATTTGTTTCTTAAAAAAAAGAATGACTGCAAATGAAGAATAAATGACAATTTTGGACATGATTGTACAGGAATGACTGGCGATCCTAAGGCAGAGCAGAGGTATTCTTGGCAGGAAATGTTAAATATTTTAAGGGCAGTTTCTCCAGGGATAGTTCTGCACCATTACTTACCACTTCCAATGCATATTTCAGAAAACACAAAAAGTATCAAAAGGACTTACAACTTATTCTTACAAAACCCATCATACTGAATCATATGATACTAGAATCAGATATTTTTTAAGCAATGTTGACAAAAAGGGCACATTCTCATGTTAAAAAAACAGCTATCCTGGGTCTCTTGTGATACCACCTCATTGCCTGTGCTGCTTTTCTTTGTCCTGCAATTTGCAGAGAGACTTCCACCTCTTCTAACGCTATAATTTTGATTCTATAACATTTAACAGTAATTTCATATTTACTAACAAAAAGATAACTTATGGTGATTCAGCCCTCTTAGTACAATGATATTCATTCTCCATTGTACAGCCAATCAAACATTAGCAACCGTGATTCATTTGTATTATTAAATAAAGTGGTTTATTGGCAACAGTTTTGCATATGCCAGCAAGAAGCCTGGCAGCACAGCACCCATGAATGGCAAATACACTTTGGGAACAAAATAAACTGTCTTTACAGTAGTCCTCAGCGCAGGGGATATTCTCACCAGCTGAAGAGCTTTGGAGATGTAATTTCAATGTATGATTTGAGAAACCAGGGGGAAAAAAAAAAAACAAAAAAAAACCACCCCAACAACACC
>VZRM01007744.1:682096-858656 GCA_013397955.1 Grantiella picta | reverse complement strand
TCCCACCCCACCCCCAGCCACAAAAGCCCCAACCAAAACCAATTACCGAAGCCCCAAAAGAAAACCAAAACAACAGCAACAGTCCTACCCCTACATTCTCTGTAGGTTTGTAAGGGACATTTCTAAAACTGATTGCATTTGTAGTTCACAGTAGTGGCACATTTGGAACACAGGAAAATGATAAGTTTTATTTCTACCTCCCTTTCATTCCTTCCATACAGATCTTGAAAACAAGTGTCTACTTGTATTGATGCAAAGGGAAGGCTACCCTTAGCATGAATTTTAAAAGGTCAAAACTTCCCCTGTGTCTGTAAAGCCTGTTACTGCACAGTACTGAATCCAACAGAAGAAAACTTCATGAACAACTTTATACTTCTTGTAGAAATACACTTTTTTTGTTTGTCTGGCACAGTGTGAGAATTATGTATATATGGAAGTAATGGAGATTCTCTGGTGAGCTTAATGGGCAATATGTTACTTTTTACAATAGTACTTTTATACCATATGGCACACTCAAGTGCTTCAGTCTTTTCAGGTGGAGGTTTTCGATATTTCCATGTATCAGAAGTATCAGGAACTCTCAAGTGTTTGTTGGTCATTGATACTGTTCTACTATCTTTTTACTAAGATGTTAGAGTGTTAATGAGATATAACCTTACTCTGCAAAAGTCTGGAGTAAATTTCTTCAGAAAATGCAAAGGACAAGAATATCCATTTTTGGTGGGCAGGCACATGGCAGCATAATGAGCACACAGCAAAACAGTGTTCTCTGATTCTACTGAGCTGCTAACTCTTGGTAGAACCAATGCTGCCATAGAGAGCAAACTCCTGTTCAATTATGCAACTACCCAGATTTCTAGCTGTGGGACGTGTGAAGAAATATTCCTAGACGTGGAAAGGGACTGCAAGCAAGACTTTGGGAGGTGTGACCAGGTTCATGAACTGCTCTCCTTGGAGGTGACATTCTGAGGGGGACATTGGAGCCATATGTTGAAGAATAACTTGCAAAGCAAGGCCACGGAAGCCTGAGAAACAGCATAAATGGAGTTTTATGCACAAGCCAGTTTATGTGACTGACTCTGAAGTGCCTTTCCCAGGAGATAACAAGACTTAAGGGCCAAGAATGTGAACATCATAACAAAATTCTAAACAAGATAAAGAAGTCACACAGGCTGAGCTTTAGCTAATGCTAGGAGAAGCGTGATTAAAAGCTTACAGCCAATTAGCAAGTTAGATTAGGTGCGTGAACTCAAGCTTTTATCCAATCATATATATCAGTGTGCTGCGTGAACAGTGCTTTTGTCTATAATAATGCTTGCTTCCTGAAAATAAAGGGAGATGACACCTATACCTCTGTGAGGAGTGTGTGTTACACTCGGCTGACCCCCAAATGCCATACCCTGACATCTATGATGCACAGAGGTGAACTCAGCATGGCCTCTACAGAGGCAGGTTCTGAACCTGATTTGTACCAGGAGCAAAGCAGCATCACATGGGATAAGGAGGAGTGGTAAAGGGTTATAGAATGGAGCAGTAAGAGGAATCCCTCCTCAGCCTCTAACCAACCCTCTGAGATAGCTTTACAAATATGTACAAGGCCCTGGGTACAATTGTTGAAATGCATGAGGAACCTGAGAAAACAATCTCAGAGGATGGAGAGACCAACGCTTACAAAAAAACCTACAATAAGACCAACAAACAGTGGCAACTTAGATCACTGGTGATTCTCTCCTATGTGGAATTGGAGTCAGGACACCATTTTTTAACACTGGTTTTGTTTTTTATTTTTTTGGTTTTTATTTGTTATTGGGGGGGTTGGTATTGATTTTCTTATTTTGCATTTGCTCTTCAAATTTCCTGATACTCCTTCTTAGTATAGTTATAGGCACACTTTTTATGTCTACTATGATTTACAGTGGATTTAAAATTGAATGTAGTTGAGACAAAATAATGATTTAATATATTTTGTCTTTTTCCTTTTTTAGTTTCATAACTTAAAACAACCGATCAAAGAACCATAAAAACCAAAAACAGCCAGACCACAGAAACTTGAAAGATTTAAGTCTGCTAGTTACATTTTACAAATTAACAGCCACATTATCATGTTTCTGATTTTTGACCACTGTTATTGCTTTTTTTTTTCTCTCATATACAGTTACCTATTTTAGCATGACTTATTTAAACTCTATTAAAAAAATAGACTACACATGTAAATCAAACAGATGTTTTCCTAACTTCAGTGTACTCTACCAGAGCCCATTGGCTAGCTTTTTAATTCTGACTATTTTCTAGCTATAACATTAGTTTTTATTATAGTGAAGAATTTCATATAATAAACATATAGTAATTATATTTAAGATTTTCTGTATACTTTCTTTAACTTTTGCACGAGTGGAGACAGAGGGTGGATTGAATTTACCAGTTGCTTAGGCCCATGACAACTAGTGACCAAACCTATTCAGAGTGACCAGCACCCTAAAACCCAGTCTCACTCACAAGTCCTTATAAAGACAGCCAATTTGTGTCTAATGTAAAATAGATTATGGTTTATTAGACACAGGTGAGAACAGAGCAAAGAACTAGACAATTTTTTACTACACAATACATGAAAACTTTTTCATAGCTAAACAAACACATATATATGTTGCCCAACATAGGGAGATTAAAACAATATAGCACTAAAAAGCAAAAGGTACATATTAATATTATAGCTAGCCAAGAAGAATACAATTTAGGAAACCAATGCTCTTACCAAATCCAATTTTTGGAGCTGGGATGCATGAGAGTCCTCCCCCAATCCCGTGAGAAGTAACCACAGAGCCTGCGTCCAAGCTCAGGGGAGAAGACTTTACTTCACGCTCCAATGTCCATGTAGAAAAGCTTCTACTTTTGCTGAGATTTCGTGGTGTTTTTATAGGAAAAAGAGTGTGGATTTGCAGTCACTTAAAAATTTTTCACATTCTCTCAGTGTCTCACCTTGACTTCCAGGCGCCAGAACTAGATAGCCCAGATTAAGCTATCAACCTAATCTGAGCCATCCATCTCAAGCCTCCGATCAGGGAGAGAGAGAAGGTGGAGTGGGGAGCGTCCTGCCACAACTTTCACAGTGACTCTTGTGCAATCCTGGGCAAGCAGTTGAAGTTCTTATTTCAGTTACTTGAGAGAATGCACTGAGGACTCAAGAATACTTCACTTTCTGAGTTAAATCTTGAGTTTTACTTGTTAAAGATGAGGGCAAAAAATAATCATAATGTGATTATGCATCTACTTCACAAAATCAGGAAATAAAAGATTCAGGTCAATTTCTTCTCTATAAGAGCTCAATTTTTTATCTTGCAGTGATGTCAAGAGCACCCATTACTTCTAGGTACCTCTCCAAAAGGGCACAGCTCCCCTTTTAGTCCAAGACAGATGCATTGGGTACCAGTAGGAATCCTAGGAGGTACTAGACCTTTATGTGGTGCCATGCAGATCACATTTTTGTCATTGTTTTTGACATCTTTCCTGGCTGAAAGAAGTATTATGTACAAAAATTGTTACAAGACATCAACAACAAGCCAGCACCCCAATGTAACAGATGAGCAAAGACTCACATGAAGAGAGACATTGCCTATCTATGGTTTGCTGGTATTAGGACTACTATTCTGTGTCAGTATATACTGTGCTAAATATCCTTACACCTCTGGCTCTTATACACCCCCTTAATGGTGCAGACAGCTTCCTTCCAAGACCTTTCCTAATGCTTTTCGACTTTTCCATGGATCAGCAGAACAAGTTGATTTTCAACATTTTTTTCCCCTGCTATTTCTGTGTGAGAGGATTGCACATAGTGTTTTCAAGCCCATTGTGCATGTGGGAGCTGTGGGGAGTAAAAAAGCCATGCATGACACACGCTTATTCCCGTAGTGGTGGTAGCTACTAGAAGAAGGGGAAAGAGGCAGTAAGGTAGGAAGGGAAGTTTGGGAAATGTCAGTTAAGATAAAGAAGCTAAAACCTCATTAGCTCCTCCTGTATCACTCTCTCGCAAGCTCTGAGTATCTTCTGCTCCTCCTACTTGGCGTGCAAATCCATTCTTCACCAAAGCAGAAGGTACAGGAAGGTTCTCACAGTGTTGAATCATCATTGACAGCATTTTCACACACAGGCTACCTTAATAATATACATAAGGAAAGTAAGTTTAGGGGAGTATAATTAATAAAATGGAGGAGAAATATAAAATGGAGGGCCACATGAAAATGTAGTTGAATGGAGACTGAGAAGAGACTTGCTAGAAAACCAGAGTAGACTTGGTGATATAGGAAAAAGGAAAAAAAATTGAAAAGTAGGAAAAATATCCCTAAAAAACACAACTTAGAAACATCAAGTTCACAAATAGGGGCTGATTGGAGAAATACTTCAATTGTTTCTATGAATCAAGCAAGATGATTGAATTGATAGAATTATTTAGCATAACCCTTTTTAAAGTATTTTTCTTCATTACTTTTCAACTTCAACAAGTGAAAACTCCAATATTTTGAAAACTTTTATCTTATTATAAAGGATGAATATGAAAACCTGTTCTGTCTTTCAGATCTGTTTTTAAAGATTAGAATACAATTAGCTTTTTTTCCCCTGGTACTTCTGTTAATTAAATGTAATACAGTATTATTTTTTCCTTTTCAATTTCCTCTTGCTCTACTATTTCATTCACAAATGACCAAACTGAAAAGTCTCAGGACTTTTCTTTACTTCTCCTCATTCTCATGAAAATTGGTCTGGAAAAATTCGTGATTTCCTTACTTCAAAGACTTACACTGAAATTTTAGCCATATATTAATGAAAACTTGAGTTTAAAATTAGAGTTTCTCAAAGATTAGGACAGAGAGGGTTCAACATTGCTTGTTATGAAAAGAACAGTGAGAAAAACACATAAAATGTTATTGGCTAAACAGAGATTGACAAAAATTTGTTTGTTTTATTGGCAATAGATTTCATTACAATATACTTTTTTACCTCATTTTCCATAACAGGACAATGACCTAATTAATTGCCTGTAGCCCAATGATAAACATTGTAATAAAGGCATATCTGTAAAGATTGTAAGGGTTTATTATAAGCACTACAATGTGAGTTACATGCATTCTAATAAGTCCCCTGTTATTTACATAGTATGTTTAAAGCCTTACTTTATTGGTAAGTAATATGAAGTTTAGGAATGCTGAAAAATCTTATCCTGCACATATGCATATTGTTCCTCCACCTTCAGGGGGTTTTTCATTCTTTTCCAGTGTTGGAAACATTCTTTCTGAAGATGGTGACCACTTAACCTCCCTCACTTATTTTAAATACATTATCCAAAAGTCATTAGAGATGATACCCTACGTAAAGAAAATTATGCAAGGTTATTATATTGTCTACTGGATAACCAGATTCATATCTTTACATTGTCTTTTTCTTATGAGGAGAAGCACTGTGCCTTACTCTGGCATTGAATATTCTTTTTTTTAGTTTTAGTACAGAAATATCTCTTAAATTTGGAACTTCTGTCTTCAGAGTACAGACAACCTGTTGTGGAGGAGACATTATTGTAATTATTGTGAGGTACATAACCTGTATCTTTGCAACAGTAGCAATAATTCTTAGATGAATGTTAAGCTTTTACTGTGGGTATGTAATGAATAATAAATTATGTCTTAATAAAGTGCAAATATAACATATACCTAGCCATATATATACCACACTATGTATGTCTTAGCCTTGTAATGATATAAAACCAGATTAAACACCTGTTGAACACAGATAAATGTAAGTATTTATGTTTAATTTATATCCTTAATTTCTGAGAATGGCATCTCAATATTTTCATATCAGCTCCTACTTATAACCATGTCAGCTGCAGAAAAACTGTGTCAGAAAATATAATACTACAGACAACCTAGTTAAAAGTGCAAAATTCAAGAAGTTATTCCTTCAGGGTAATCAAACATATACACAGATCAATTTTATTCAAAGATACCAGAAAAAATGTTAATCTGACTTCTCTGCCATGAATCTTAAGCCGCTAGTAAGATACGATTATGTTTTTTCTTGTATGAGTGATCCTAGATATTTAAAGAAGGATACAGCAGATTATAGAAGCTCTCTTACTCAAAATGATGTCTACAAGCGATGTCACATGGGATCTCTTATAACATGCTCCACTCCTCTCATTCACAATGTCAACACTCTTATTTTTAGAAGTATCAGTATTTTTCCAGAACTGTAGTCCAGCCTTAACTGAAGGGAATTTTTTTTCACCTCTCTTCTAACATGGACTTAAGACAACTGAAATTGTGTTCCTTTCTGGAGACATTTACATTCAGGGCTACCAAGTACCCTACCCTGGAACATTAGGCTATGACAGTAACACAGTTTCTTAAAAAATTCACAAATAAAAGGAGAGAAAATTCATTTGAGTGTCAAATTGTTGGTAGGGTTAGGGGCTTTTTGGCTGTTTTGATTTATTTTTCCTTAGTAAAACATACCAGCAAAGCTACATTCAAATAAAATAGGAATTAATTACATGACATGTAACTGTTTGTTTTAATTGAAATAAACCAATACCCCACAGCAGTACACATCTACCCATCAGTTATCATATCATAGAATCATAATATCACCACTGTATTTGTAATTGTCTGCTTACATGCTTCTATATTCCTAATCCTACTTCAATATTACATAAAGCCAAAATATTCACTGACTTGGACAGAAACAATATCAGGTCTCCTGACATACATCATATGTGGCTAAAATGCAAAACTGTGATGGAATTTTCTGTGAGTAATGATTTATATAGAGGTTATTCTTTTGATATTGCAGAGTCCTTCAAATATCAGTGTCAGATAAGTTGAGCAGCATTCTCATTTCACCCAGACACAAAAAAAAAGATTAATATTATAAAGAAGGTGACTACTAACAATTTACTATACCTCATTCCTAACACATGTCACAGTTTTAACCTTGAGATATGACACTTGATGCACTGTCAGATGCCACAGTGAGGAAAAGGATTCCTCACAGCAAGCCTCAGGCTACTTATTGGTAATTGGTTTCACGAACATTTACAAAGTGATGAAATCATTTTTCCTATTTATATTTGAAATGTCTATCTCAGAAACCATATTGATCTGCTAGGCAGAATATAGTCATGTCAAGTGTTCCATTTATTTCTGGAAAATCATCATCATATTTTAAACTCCTATGCACAAAATCTTACTTATGGGCAAAGGGAAAGCATACCTTATGTGTAACTAAAGCCAAAAAAATAGTTAATATTAATGAAATCTCTATGATCTCATGACAACTAATTTGGATCTAGTCGTAAAAAAAGAAAGCAGAGTGTTGCAGTTAAAATTGTTAGACACACACATTATTTTCTACCTCTTTCTCACTGTTACGATTTCCATTCCACTGCCTTGCAGGGTCATAAAATTGGTGGTTAGCTTGGTGGTAGTGGGTATTGTGAAGTCATCAGCATTTGGAGCTTTTGCCAAGGGAAACATGATGATTGTATTAATCATTTTATCCTCCTCACTTCAGGGTCCATTTGGGGTCTTTTAGAATGTTTGCTAAGACATTTTATATCATGTTAAGGTAGATGAAGAAAATACTTCCTCCAAAGCCTTTCTTGCCCACAACTTTATCCTTCTCCCAGATTTCAATTTTATTAGGTTACTGTATTGAATAAGTAATCGTAGATTTAAACAATATTTGATGTACTAAAAGTTAGCTGAAATTGAAAACAAGACACCTTAATAATCCAAATTTAAATTTATTGTAAACCAGGAGCAGAAATTACTATGCTCATGTTCTCTTGATAAAGAGGACGCAGTGCATTAGAAGAACTTGGGATACACTGGTGGACATATTAACTTTCTCAGCTCTATGAACTTAATTTGCCTGAGAGATCATATTCCATATTCTACTTCAACTGAGAAAAATAGCCATGATTTGCACTAACATATGAAGCTGAATATGTGGTTAGTTGTATAAGCTGCTCTCACGGAAGGAAGAGCCTGGCTGTGCTACTACTTACACACTAACAGATCAATTTGTTTACTCTCTAAATAATTAATGCACCTGTGTCTGTACACGGTACACTTGAAGACACTTTTATTTCTCTTTAGCAGGCAAATTATAATTTCAAACAGAGCAGAATATTTGACATTATCACTCCATTGTCTTTTTTAAAATGTGCTCATTTTTAAATTAAGAAACCTCACTCAAAGCTCAAGAACTAAAAAAATTATTTTTCACTTTTCTTTATATAATCCACAGCATCATTTAGATGCTGACTATTTAGCTATGTGGATTTTCTTCCTCAGAAAGTCATGAGACACAGCTAGTTTTATTACTCTGCAGGTGATGATGTTGCAGGTTTTCTATTTTCATATCATTGATAACGTAGTATTGTGAAGAATAAGGGTAGATAAAACATTCAAAATACTATTTATATTTCTTTCCTATTCAGATCCAAAGTAATTGTAAAAACCTGCCAGTTTTTAAAATATGTCATCTATAAGTTTATATGAGTGTTAATAAATTAGAGGTTTAAAGAAGCTGGAATATATCCATGCATTTTTGCATATATATTTAATGACAAAATTTTATGTAAAAAATAGAATTAACCTGTTTTAACCAATAATAATTACCTGTTTTCTTCTTCTGCATAGCCGTTGGAGAAGAATTAGCAGCTCTATGAATTGATGCAGGTCTCAGGTGGACAGAATTTATCTCTTTAAAGTCTTTCTCTTTTCCTCCTTTGGCATCATACTAAATCCCAGCTTTTCTGACGCAGGCACATTGATATGCCCATTTTAAGCAAAGATGGCAAGTAATGTATTTAAAAATAGTTCTGTTCCTTTTAAGGCTACTGTGATGCCCAATTGTGTCAGATTAGCAGATGACACAACACAGACAGATGGTTAGAACATGAAGCAGTAAGTATTCTTTGGTTAAATGTTTATGTATTTATTCCTATACTTTGACGAAGATAGACAGTATCAATACACTAACTCTAGGAGGCTTAAAACATCAAAGATATGCTTGAACTAAAATGAAAATTGATGCATCATCCAAAATATAAAGTTACTGTAAGTATGAAACTCCGGTTTATCAAGTTATGTAGTAGTCTGTTCTTGTCAAAAACTTACTACATGATTTTATGTTAAATATTTGCATCTGTTGAATGTAACAGCTATATGTTAATCATGAATAGGCTCAAAACGCATAGTAACTTAAACTTTACAAAATTAAAATATGTTCTTAAGATAAAAGGGTGAAAAATACCAGAAAACAACACTGCTTTTCCTGCCCTGAGCCTCATGATCTCGCTGAGAAGGTTAGATCAAACACATGTGAAGCACAGATTGAATTATAAGGAAATGTAGTTCTGCTACATTTCCTTATAACATATAATACAAAATAAGGACTTAAATACAAAGTAAGTTTTCTCCCTCAAAATGAAATGTGTTCTAAAACCTTTGCAATCAAAACTAAAAATGCTATGATGGAGTTATACTATGCGAAAAAAAATGTTTTAATCTCTAAGTGTGCTGTTTTGTTGCCTTGGGCCATCTTGAACTGTTCTTACTTTTTAATTGGTTAGAATTGTTGATGTCATTTTCTAAATGGCAGGATCTAGGAACAAATAATGCTTTTGGTTCACTGTTTATGTCTATGATAATGTGCAGACATTAATAAGAATGACTGTTACTTGTATTCAACAAACGTCTGATTTCCTTTTTATTCCTTGCAGGAAGATAAATCCAATATTTAGACAGTTGTACTCCTCTTATGGCTTCTATTTGCTCTGGGGACCAGAAAAGGAGGTTGTAATTTCCCGTTGACTATTATCTGCCATTAAGGTCCTTCTGTTACAGTATTTGCAGGTAGAAATGAAATTTGTCATATGTTTGTTTGGTTTTTTTGTTTGGTATTTCTTCCCCCTTGTAGCTTGGTATTTTGCAAAATATTTATAAAGCTTCCTGTGTTTTGAATCTGTTCACGTGACCTGTAAAAGTCAATAAAGTTCTCTACAGGAAATTAAATCACAGATAATTCCATTAAAATAATCATTGCATTTGAGAGGAAATTCTGAAGAAGTCAGACTGTCTGCTTGCTCATGGAAACCATAATTTTGCTGAGAAAAAGTCGACAAATTACCTTCAGAAAGCTAAAAGTCAAATGTGCAGATTTGATTCAGTCAGTAGACTTTTTGTAGATAAGAAAAGAAGGAACCTCCGTAGGACCACCTCTCATTAAAGACATATTGGCCTATTGGCTATAAAGATCTCAGGGACTATAAAACTAAGTTAGACCTATAACATCTACACATCTAAAATTGCGTTCAATTTTGTTTATTCATGGTGTTTTAAATTATTTTTACACCTATAAGCAGTAACTATGAAACATGAAGTTAGGATTCTGTCATCAAGAATGTACAGTTTGAGAGCTGGAACTCAAGAAAAGACCTATATTTTATTTCATATGAGACTCCTTCAGCATGAGTTAAGAGGGAAACATCTTGAGGATGCAGGCAAATATGTTCAGGATGACAAGGTGCAGAGTTCATTGAAACCTAGATATTTCAAGTGATTTTTCCTTTCTAAATCAGAAAACCACTAATCTGGTACACAGCTTTTTAAGTTCAACAACTTTATTTCCTCGGCAAGACTTGTGTGTCTTCAGCAAGCAGAATCATAGTAAATCAGATCAGCATTTTTCTTCCCTGGTTATTGTATTTTTAATTGAATGCTAAGGTTTTGCCTTGCAGTTGAAATTTATTTTCGTATTAAGAAACAGGTGTACTATAGCCTTACTTGCAGAAAGAACAACCCTGTATTCCAGTCCCAAATTGAAGACTCTTTCTTAAAAGAAATATTATTCCGCATAATGTCTGATAACCTGCCATATACAGAGGTCAAGGAATTAGGTGTGATGAAGTAATCTTGCACTGAAATATAATTCCAGAGCAAAACACGTGGCAAAGCAGTTCTGTGAAAACTAGTTTGTTAAAATTCAAAATGGAGCTTTCTTTGCCAGTTTCAGTTTTTAGTATTTATTATATGAACATATACCATGTGTGTTTATGTATATAATTTAATTATTACTATTATATTATGAAATATTTAGAGGTAAACTGGAGTCCCTTTTACAACCCTTCAAACTTATATAAACCTTTTATTTCAAAACAATTTGAAATCCATCTATTTTAAATAGATACAAATCTTCAGAGAAAAGTATTTCTGAATGTCTTCCAAATGAGCTGTTAAATTATGGAAATGTTTACTTGACTGTCATAGGTATAAAACCCAATGACATTTTTTCAGAATACATGTTTAAATCTCCATATCAGAAAATTGAACCAACAGAGTTTTTCTTCAACTGTATTATTCCACTAAGGTTTTTTTTTTTTTATGTAAGAGAAGATAATTTCTAGCTCTTGTAATTCAAAAGGAAATATTCTGTGTCAAAGGTAAGTCGAAACCATGCTGTTTGGAACAGCTAAAAACCTTAAGCCAGCCTTGATTAAAAGTGAGTACTTTAACAAAGAATTAGCATCATTATTTTTTCATATTTATTTTGAAGCACTGGTGCATAGAATTTGTGTTCCAGTTTAACACAAGAGCCATAGAAATAGCGCTAACATTTTTTCTCTATTGTTATTCTTTTTTTGTAAATGTATTTCGTTTAACTTCAAACTGCAAGACATTTTGACCTTGTGCTTCTTAAAATCAAGGCTATGAAATAATTTCCTAACACCTTTTGCTAAGAAACAGATTCACTCTATCAGCTTGCAGTTGCATTTGTGGTTCCCCAGAACCTCTTTATCTAGTTACCTTCATTGTTGCCAGGAGATTTTTGAACATCTGTAGCAAGCCTGAGCATCTGCAGCCACTCTTTTATCTCTACAGAACTGACAAACTCATAGAGTGTTCTCTCAAATCTGCTTTTTTTGCCAACTCTTTCTACACCACTAAACATGTTCATGTCAAAGGGACACCTGTGTATGTACGGACAAGGGAAACAAAGCCCTGTGCTCCCGTGTGAGATCTGCTGACCGATATATGGAACAATTTCCCTGGACTTCTCTTTGTAATATAAACCACAATTCTATAGATCATAGAACTCCTCCTAAAAACATATTTCATGTTAGGTATATATTGGGTTTGTGAGGCAAGGATTTGTTTGGTTTTTTGGGGTCTTTTTTGGGGGGTGGGTACTACAAGAGTGACTTCTGCGAGAAGCTGCTTGAAACTTCCACCATGCCAGACAGAGCCAATGCCAGCTGGCTCCAAGATGGACCTGCTGCTGGCCAAGGCTGAGTCCCTCAGCAGCAACAGCAGCAATAACAGGTTTAAGAAGGGGGAAAAATTACTGTGCAAGAGCAGTTGCAGCTGGAGAAAAGAGGGAGAATATGTAAGAGAAATAACCCTGCAGACACCCAGGCCAGTGGTGCAGGCAGAAGGTGCTCCAGATACTGAAGAAGAGATTACCCTGCAGCCTGTGGCAAAGACCATGGTGAAGCAGGATGTGCCCTTGCCACAAACCACTGAGCTATACAGAATCCATGTTGCTTTGGACAGTGTTATATGAAATCAAACAAAAAAAAAAAGAAACCTTACATACACACACACACACACACACACCCACCCCCATACACACAAGTTATAGCTTCGGATCCTAGGGTCACCAAGATAACGTATATATATTATGTTTTATGCAAATTTACCCGGTGTCCAGGAATATTCTCCTCACATGGCTTTTTTTTTTTTTAAATTTTTTGAGAACGCTCATAAAACTCTATTAAGAAAACTTTCATTGGTCTCGCAGAATATTCACAAGACATGTTAAGACTCCTGGGTTTTGGTTTTACTTTCATAAAAGATTATCACAAAATATTGCACCAAATAACACTTTTGAATACTAAAATACAGTGTAAATATTAAGTATTTAACACAATTTTTCACTCTTCAAAGAGAAGAGTATAACCTGAGATGGCAGTAGATGCCATCCAGCCTATTATATGTGTCTTCCTTGGTAGGTAGGAAGTAAACATCTGGAATACTCACAGTCTAAAAGAAACCTTCTTGGTAACTCCTTTTTCTTAGATAGACAACTTTAATTGTGACAGTTATCCTTTTGATCAGCAGGTTCTTTCTCTAATACATCTTTTAGACTGTGCAAAATTAGGCCTGTCAGAATAGGAGCTTAACCCAGAGGCATTATCACACGGATTCAGGAAGAGTGACTAGAGATTATACGGTTTGCCATAGGCATTTGATATTGCTGTTTACTCAGTGGTTTTGCTGATGATTGAATTTAGGGAAGTCAGAGCTGAAAGACCAAATATTTTACCACGTTTTATGTGTGTGCACAAAAATATTATTTTCCTGCAGAATTTCTTCTAAATCTTGAAACCAGACTATTTCCCAGTCCGTCAAAGCAGTATCATTACTGAGCTGTTCCAGTATGATGTCTTCTATTTCAAACATCCTCTTTATAACTTCCCTTTCTGCATGTGCGTACAGTAAAATTTAATAAGTTAAATTTTAAAAAAAATTACTGTCTTTAATTACGATGAATATTCCACTTAAAGGTCTAGAAAAGAACTTGTGAGTTATTGCGACTTGAAAAGATGTTATGTACTAATTCAACAGCAGAGTACAATATATGAATCCAGCTGTTTAGATATAATATCAATCGTCAGCATACACTGAAACATTAACTGGTTTATAAAGAACAACCCAGAAATAGGCTACAATATGTGTGTGTTGACTGTGTTGAACTCACTTTCTCCAAAGAGATCTGCACATCTAAACGATAACATAGTCACTGAAGACAACAATGTTTACAGACTAGATTCATTTGGCTAGATCTTACCTTACTTGGTATATTGTATGTATGATGTTACAATGTCTGTTGACAGTCTGGTTTTAGGGGTTTACATATTTCCTCCCTCCTCCATACCACTTCTCACCACCATAATTTTGCTAAGATTCCCACTTAAAATGAGATAAAATTATTTATTTAATCTGGATAATTTAGTAACATTTTATTTCCAGAGTTAAGAAGATGATGAACTGAAGCAGTAAAATTTAGAAATCACTTTAACCAGGAATGTTAAAAATATCTTCTGACATTCAAAACTAAGACAGTAGTTCACACCCTAAGCAGCAATTCAGTTTTCTGAATTATAAACACCACCTGGGATAAGAGGTGACACTCAAGTCTGCCTAAAATTATCCTCGGTGCTTAGCTTTATTTGTCTGTACACTGGAGAGGTGTCAGCAATGAGGCAAGTGATACCTATTTGTCTTTAAATTTTCCTTGCAGTTCATGGTTAGCCAACATTTTTTATGGGTTCAGAGAGAGAACAAGACTGATTCTAAAAAATGCTTAAGATAATTGATTAAAAGACAATAGTTACACAGTCTTCTCCATGATAGGAGAACAGATTTAATTTTGACATTTTATGAAGTATTCTCTAATAGAAAAAGTACTAGCAAAAATATACTTGCATTTCAAGGAAATAACTATGAAATCGTAGTTTTGGTCATCACAATAAAAATTCTAAATTGTTAGCTTTGAAATGATGTTTTGTGATTGGGGTGTTTTAGTTAGTTAGATAAATATATATCTACATATATTCATGGTTTTATGAATCATCTCTGGGATTTACGCCCACAAATGGCTCACATGAAGGTAAATTAAATTTATGGAATGGGTGTCAGCCTCAGTCACACTGTGCTGAGATGTGGATTTCAGCACTGCAGGGTAAAGTAAGCAGAGCAGTCTCCTGACTGGTAGACTTCTTCAGATGCTGTATTGGGCATTACAGCATCTGAAGTTGGGTAGAATGTGGAGTTCATGTTACTGATCTGTTTTGTCATTCAATTTTATTTAGTGGAAAGAATTATACAGATATGTCAGTAACATCCCACTTCCATTCTCTAGCGTATTTTTACAGTTATCTTGAATTTTATTCTGTGCTGTTATAAAGTTACTTTCTATCCCGCTAAACAGGAATGAGAGATCTGAGTGCTAAAAATATTTTCTTTTACATTTTCAGTATCTTAACAGTAGCATGCTAATACTGATATTCACAAGAAAGTAATCCAAATTCTCCAAATATCTGCTTTTATACCTTGGTACAGGTATAAAAGGTTTTGTTAGGTTTTGGCTCTGTCAGGCTTTCTAAAAGTTGCTTCTGAGCTTCTGTCACTAGGGAGCAAAAGGTAGTCTTGGTGATATACCTTTCTCTACCCCATCTGAGTGAGGATGATTCTCTTTCCTCTCATTTTAATAGTTTTCTTGGGTACTGTTCCTTACTTATGACCAAAGAATGGTGTTCAGATGCCATATAGTGATATTGTTACAGGATAGCTCTGCATGCAAAAACCAAAATCAATGATAACAGCCTGAAGTTACCTGTATGTGGTGTTACTGGAATTGTCTGATATTTTCCTGTCTTTGCTACACTCATTTATTTTCTTAGAGAAACAAAATACCTTCCGGTGACTCCTTGCAAACAAACTCTGTGGAAAGCAAGCTTTATGCACCTATTCACATGCAGAGTAGGTTATTAATTCTCACTAAGGGAGAAGAGGGGTGCCTACCATAGTTTAGCCTATGCAGATAATAAGAAAAACTGCAGGAATATGTATGTTACTGTGAGAAGATACAATAAAAAGTTTTGATCCTATATTAAACTCTGTCACTGCATCTATGTCTGTTTTCTAAGGGGTTCCTTGTCTTAGTGAACTGGCTTGAACTTTTGCACTGGTTCACTGACCAAAGACAGTATCAGAAATAAGTTAGAACAGCAGTATGACACACTGAAACTTAAAGCTGTGGAAGTTTAGAACAAATAGCTTTCCCAGAGCTCAACTGTTTTTCTTTTACAATAACAGTATGCATGGATTTATACAAATGGAACCATGAATAAATGGTTTCCATAATTTTTTATTAAATAAAAAAACCCCATTTCTATGAAGTGGTATCTCCCGTCAAGCATTAATGCACATGAGTAAGATACCACTGAGCCTTCTCTTATCCAGCTGAGCTGTTCCACCTCACTCAACATCCCCTCACATTAAAGATGCTCCAGACCCTTAACCATCTTCATATGCTGGACTTGCTCTCCACTATGTCCATGTCTCTTGTACTGTGGGACCTGGATCACCTCCCTGCTGTCAACATTCCTATTGATGTAGCCAAAAAGACTGTTCATCTTGGCAGTGTGGGCATGTTGCTGTATTCTGATCAGCTTGCTATCCAACAGGACTTTCAGGCTCCTTCTACACAGCTAATTTCTAGCCAGCCAGGCTGCAGGGTGAACTTGGTATAGGACTTGGCATATCCCTTCGTGAGGTTCCATCCACCCAATTCTCTATTTGGTTGCACTCTGTCTGAATGAGGGCATAGCTGTTGTATTGACTTCTCCTCCCACATTTCTATCATCTCTGAACTTGCTGAGGATGCTCTCTTGACCCATTTTTCACTCCTAGGGTGTACCTACAACTGGTGATTGGGCTCGAGCTGGGATTTGTGCCCAACCTTTCAGTTACTTTTCATTTCATACCAATATCTATTTATATAATCCAACTTATTTATCTAACCTAACCCAACTCACTTATTAACCTGTTTGGTAATTATCACAAGATTCCAAATAAATATAATAAACTGTTTGGGTATCACAGGAAGTTATCAGTGAAGACATAAGATGAAAGAATCTGATATTATTATGGAGTAAATGTCTTAGGACTAAAAAGGAACTCTAAGAGAATAAAATAACTTTGAAATAAGAAAATGCCTTTCTGAATTACAGAAAGGTCTTATGGGAAAAAGCAGTTTAAAAAGGTGAAAAATCACAGTCTCAAATTACACTGGTAAAAGATTAGAGTTATATAATTGATAAAAGGTAAATATCAGAGAATTTTAGGTAGACAAGTACGAGAAATTTAAGGCCCAGAAACTTATTGGGCATTGCTAGGTTAGCAAAATATGACGCTGAATTTTTTTCTACTATAGTCAAGTCTCTTTTCTTTTAAGAATCCCTTTTTCCAGGAGTTCCAAGAAAAGTGCTAGTGTGCTCTGTAAATCATACCTGTATGGTGGATTTGTCATTAGTTATGCTAAAAATGCAGAGAGAAATTCCTAACTGAATACCCAGGGTGAGATTTCATGTATATTTTTATGGCTTTCAGCCAGAAAAAGCCAGAAAAAGCCTCTAAACTGAACCCAAAGCTGAGAGAAATTTGAAGACACTTAATTTGGGATTCCAAGCCTGTAAAAAATAGAATAAAAATAAATTTGAAGAGACGGGCATCAGTTACTCAGAGCAGCAGGGGAATGAGCAAGTTGTTTAGGTGTATATTTCTAAACGAATGCAAGAAATATGATCGGATTGATGTAATCACTTCATTTCACTTTAAATAATACCATTACTGCCTATGACTTTGTTGGTCAATGATCGGGAAAGAGAAGCTATGGTGTGATGATAGAATGGTTGAAATACAGCTCCAAATCATAAAGTTTAGAGTACCACAGAATGAGAGAATAAGCTGAGTTAGAAGAGACTCATAAATTTTAAATATTGTTGTCGATATCTGAATTATCAGTGAGCTGAATAGCTCTCCAGACCCTTGTAACTATATTGACCAGGTGTCCACTGATTAGAGAGACAGCTTAGAATTTTGAGGTTTTTACTCCACATATGTTCCAAGCACACAAATATAATAAAGAAAATATGTGTCAGCTGAGATCAGGAGTTAAATGGCCAGTGGAAGAATGGCTGAAAGAGTTTTGAGACTACTCTAGTGTCATAACATCTGGGTTGTACAATTAAAAAAACCCAGAAAACCCCAGAAGTTTTGCCAGTGTTGTGAGATCAGTCATTTTCTTGATTACCTTCTACCAAGAGTTGTTTCATTTGTTTTGTTTAAAGAAGTATTTTTTTTTCTCTGATAGAGGCATGGATAGAGCCTGCAAATGCAACTCTGCCTTGAGCAGTTGAACAGTTTTCAAGCCATTCACCATCAGGTTGATGTGAACTGACAGTACTTACACCCAGGTGTCATTGTCTAAGAAGTCTCTTGACAAAAAAATACAGCTTGACAGATCTCTGTTTCAGCTCTCCATGCAATGTTTATTTTCTTAACAGGAAATGTTAAAGGACGATTTTTTTAGTGTGCAAAAAAGTTCGTGTTCATGAAGTCCTTCTATGTGCTTCTAGATCCTCATGATTTCTATGCATATGTTCATTTGTTGTCCAGATACTTCCCATTCCTTCTGTAACTTTCTCTATGAGGCCCTTCACTATACTATAGCTTCAAAAATTACGGGAATTTTTTTTTTTGTCTAATACAGTTTCTAGATGCTGGAATGAAGGATTCAGAAACAGCTGATTAACCCATAATTCTGGCAAATTAAGGATTTAATATATGACTAAAAGTAATTCAAATAATTCAAATAATTTCACTTTTCATAAATATAAAGCAGAAGCCTACCAAAATTTTATTTCTAATAAGAGAGAGAGAAATTATGTGTAAGGCTTGAACAATTCGGAAGTTTGTTTGGCTTTGTTGCTTAATTTCAGATTTACCAATGCATACTGTATGTACTGTTGATCAAGTTATCAATGGTAACAAATACTAGATAAGATGCCTCTGATATTGTACAAAGTAACTCATTCTCCTGCTTCTAGTGAACAAATTAGGAACATAAAAAATGACAAACTATGTACTTTTGTATACTTACAATGAAGTGCACAGCTGTGAAACTGAAGTTTTGTACAATGCAGAAGAGAAGGAAACAGTTTAATAGTAGAGAGGTTCCCTGGGTGGAGCATGAATTTAGTGTTTGGGTGACCAGTCTTTAAATCGGTACTCTCTTTATTTAATATGTTGCATAAATTGTCCTGAAGAATATACTAATCTGGGGGAAAAAATTGAAAAAAAAGGAAAAAGTGTTTCATACTGTAAGAAAATCTACAGTTGAACATATGGAGGTGATGTAGAGCCATCAAGGGAGGCATGAGACAGCCCTGACATAAAAACACTACAAAGTAATCCGGTTAATGCCTAAGGTCCTTTTACTCTCTGAGCATGCAGAGGATAACAAAAAGAGCAACATACCCTATGTGCACTTTAGATGTTAAAGGAACATGAGACACAGGTTGTGGCCAGTCAGAGAAGAAGGGCAGAAATGGACTGCATTCATGCAATGGTTTGACAAAAATGTGACAGGAACCAGTGGAGAGGTAGAAAGACCTGAACTGTCAGTGACAATAACTATACAAAGCTAAAATTCCTAAATATTTTGTGACATGTTAACAGCAACATAACAAAGTGTAGCAGACAAGTACACACTATCAGAGACCATCAATGACCTAATAGTTGAGACAGCAATAGAATGGTTCAGTGATGCAGTTTGGTCACAGCAAATACAGACAAAGCAGACATCCATGACACCTTGAACCACAGTTGTCAATGATAACTGTATGGCATCCATTTCATGTTGCCTTGTACTCACAGCTACTTTACAATATAAATAATATAAATTTTAAATATTAAGTACGGTATGTGCAGTGATGACAGGATGGCATAAAGAAGATGGAGTCAAATATGATGGCAAGACAAAAAGCATAAAATAAATTCTGATTAAAGATAAAGGAAAAAAATGGCCATGGATATCAAGAAAAACTGAAACAAGTTACCCAGAGAGGTTGTTCTATGTCTGCCTTTGGAAGTAATCAAGACCTGACTAGACAAAACCTTGGGCAACCTCATCCAATTTGATCTATTTTTAGCAGAATTTCGAGTATATATTTTCTGGATATCCCTCCCAAAATAAATTGTTCTATGGTTCTAATATGAAATATTTAGATTTCTCTGTGGTTGTGCTCTTGTGGCTGTGATGATCAAAGAACTCAACAAAACAAGCTTTGTAGAAACAGACGACATCTCTTGGCCAGAGTGGAAGTGTACAAGCATTGGAAAACACAAAATACGTTCTTAAAATTTGTTCAATTCACATTTTGGATGATTCATCAGTGTTTTATTTAGTTTTGGTGATTAGGTATTCACACTGCATGTCCAAAACTCTTCATTGTTCAATGGTACATCACCAAGATGGTGAATTAACCAGCATGTGTAGAAGTGAAAGAATTTCATGGCCCAACTTTAATATTTCTCTCCTCATGTCTTGTTCTTTGTGAAAACGATGTTCATAAAAATGAATGTTTTATACATTTGGTTCAGAATTTACTTACCAAATCCTTTTGGCTTTATCATTGTTGTCTCTTTTCATCCTTGTCCCTGCGTTTTAACTCACAAAATCAGGAGTTGCTTTTAGAAGATAAAATACTATGTATAAAAAAATATGGATGCAGTTAAAGTAACAAGAAATCATACAAACAAAAGAATTTTTTACAAATAACAGTCCCGAGATTTTCTTCTCTTTTATGCTAGTGGGGATAGAAAGGTAGAAAACAGAACAAAGTGACAACAGTGATTACTAAAATAAACACATACCACCACAAGATGCACTTTACTTTGATTACCGTGAAGGAATAATCATTTTCCTGCCTTGTTTTTCATGACCCTTGTACTCATGTTAGATGTCATCCTGCCAAGCTTGGACAACTCTTTCAAATAAAAACATATATTGCTTACAATTTATGTTCAATTTCTCCTTTTGTGTTTTTCCATTGCTATCAAGATTGTTTCCTGCAGATTCAGCTATTTCAATCAGCTTATTTCTCCAAAGGTTCTTTGCCATGCATTTGTTGGCTATTTTTAGAATGCAGTGTATATTTTTCCTTTTAAATGCAGTTTTATATTTTATCTTTTATGATATATTAAACCTTTCTAGTCATATATATTAAAACATATTTCATTCTTTCCTCTATGCCGATAAAAAACTGATGTCAATCACAATAATACGAAAATTTCTGCAAACTTAAAACATTTTTGGTCCAGATTTGAAATCTTAATCTGCACTAATAAAATGTGCAGATCATGATTTGTACTCCACGTTCATCAATCCAGAACAGAAGGACTTGTATATTTGAAGTATATTCATTTGAACATATATATTGGCTAAAATCCAATACATCTTTTTTTATGTATAATTGTTTGTCCATCTGGTGCAGATGATGAAAATAGTAAAGTTAGTATGAAAAATTATGTCTCAGTCCCACTGTCCCCATTAACATAGAAATAAGACACTTGTGTAATTCTGAAATTCATATGCTATTTGGGAGTTGGTTAAAGACTGATGAATGTGACCCTAAACTGAAAGGTTACACTTGGAATAGTACAGTACAGCTGTTTCTTTCCTTGTAAATTTATTTGCTTGGATAAGAAACAAGGATTATCTATGAATTTTAAATTGCATTGGAAATAATAAACAGTAAGATACAGTATCTCCTTTTATGTGTTCATTTACAATAGATCACTTTAAATTAGCACAGCTCTTCTTGCTCTTTAAAAATTCTGTGTATTTTTTTTAATTTTTAAAGAGTCTTAAGACTTGAGAGGAACTTGTTCTCATTACAGTTTTTTATTGCAAATGAGCAATCTTATTTCTTTTCATATTACAATATTCTCTTTTAACCTACTAACAAGGATAACAGTGATGTGTTCACAGCATGATTTAGTGATGGATTAGGAATACAAGGGACAGATAAACTCCTTCAACATGTATCTTCACATATGGTCTGAATTCAGATAATGAAAAAATTAATTTACACTAAAAAAATTACCCTTAAAATATTTTTTCAAAAAGATAAATCGTTTTACTGGTTCATAGAATCAATTAGTAATCCAGATTTTTCTCTAATTTCTTATCAGAATATTCCTTCCCATACTGTCATAGTTGAATATGTAGTTAGCTTTATATGTACATGAATGGTCCTCACTTCTGCTACCTTTGCATTACAAGATAATGTCATTATTATATGAAAAATAAAAATAAAATTATGTTAAGACTCCTAAATTAACTACTAGAATTAGAAAATACTTGTTGTTAAAGTCTTCAATTAAGTGATTGCACATCAGTCAATTATGTATCAGCAAAATGCTGGTGTTAGGGAACTTCTCACGAAATGCCAAGTTCCATGTCCCAATAATGGAGATTCTAGATTTGCTTAATTAAATAATACTATTTACAGAAACTAACATAATTTTCATAATTATTTGTGGAATAAACTTAGAAAAGGGGAAAAAACCCACAAATGCCAAAACTTTGTATCATTTATGATAACCAAAGAAAAACTGCTAATTGAAAGACAATGTTAGCCACAGGCAACAAATCAAGTTGGCATTGCTGACTGCAGTGCATCTTTCTGTAAAACACAAACACAGGTCTGTGTGTTACGTGCCTTTTTTTTATTTTGTTTGAGTTAAAAAGGAGATGAATCATTATAACAAATTAGCATAAGATTTAAATAAAAGCAGATCACATACATCGATAGGTACATATAGCTGTCCTATGTTACAATACAGATGTATTCAGTATTCTATTGCCACAAGCTGTGGGCCATTAGCTGTTATCACCTGCTATGACTCACCCCTGAATTGAGACATTAGGGACTTGGCCTTGAATTATTTTAGAGAATAGCTATATTAAAATTTTGTACTAAAATTGCAATTCTAAAGCCTTTATTTCATCTTGGAGTTACACTTTTTATCATATTAAGTAATAATAGTAAGGCTTATGCTTGCTGTACACAACCCCACACCAACTAAAGCATTATATGTTTTCTGTCTGTAACTCTTACCTATTCATATGGATATCAATATTAATACAGAATATTTAATTTAGGGATATTAAAAACTGCTACTGTGCAAATACTTTAAATAATTCCAATGAAATAAATATATGACAATAAAAACATATGTCTTGCAAACTATTTGTCAAAGTATAGGAAGTAACTTTGAAATATGTATTTTTTAAGTGTCATTTTCTATGTCAGATAATCTTATTGAGATACATATTTTAATTTTCATTTTTAAGTATTATTATCAGTCATCTTGCACAATCTTTAAACAGTCTATGACTTGTAGTTAGCAGATTTTACATCACAGATGCATTTTTTTACACTGTAAACAAGAGGTCAATACCAAAAATAGGGTATGTCTTTGAGGCAGAAAGAAGCAAAGTGTGAAAAGTACTCTCACAATGATAAGGAAAAAGATGTGTGGTTTAACTGTTAATAAGACGTACCTTTACACTTTATCAAAATTTGTGGCTGTGGACCAAGAATGTAGGTATGGTAGAGAAGGATATAGATGTTATGCATTTAAAAAAGCCCCCCTGGTTTCTGCATTTTAGCTGCAGAGGCATGGCACAGAGATATGTTTTAAAGATTTGTTTCAACATATTTTGAATCCATACTAAGTTAGGGGTTATAAATTTTGACTGGTATGCTGGGTGCATTGTGAGAATCTTCTCACATTAAGAATATGCATCTTGTGAGTCACATCACTGACTGCACCTTTTATTTACAGCAAAAACATTCCACGAGATTAAACAGTAATCTTTCAAAAGCATTTAGGAAGATGCTTCATAAAAGGTCTTGTATCTAGGTGTGGATTTTAATGTTTTATGGTACTTCACATTAAAAAAAGTAATTAAATTACTTTTTTGATAATCCAGTCACACAGATTCAATTTTGTTTAAACAGTGAGATAAAACAATAACTCAATTTTAGATTAAATGTTGACCTTCTAAATTTCTAATGAACCTTCTTTATTCTTCAGTCCCTGTGTTACCAACTTTGAATTTGATCCTTGAAATTTATAAGATGCACACTTTTAAATGGGAAATAACATTTTGTTTAAGCCTGTGCTTTTTTGTGGAATGATAGTAAAGCATAGAGATCTCAACAACGGTGGTTTTAGATAAGATATCAAAATTATCACTTAGGAGGAGTAACCCATCTGGTCTATGTACTTTGCAGTCTCAAGAGATTTTCCATATAACCTAAAACCTCTATAACCCCATAACTGTAGTAAATTACACGTGATTGTGTAGCCGAGCCAAGAGTACCTCCTTACCCTTTCTTTTTGAATCTGGTTTACTGAAGATGCAACTATAATGATGTTAAAGGAGGAAGGTGTCACAGAACTTTGTCCTCTGCTCCAAAGACTCTAGAATGCCTTTGCACTCTAGGAAAGTGATCGTCTCCCTCTATAGGGTGTTAATTTCTAACCTTTCATAGCTACTTGTTCTCTGATGGTGCAAGAGTTCCCTAAACAGTCCATAAAGACAGAGTAGTCAAGACTGCATTCTGAATGGCAACGAAGGATTCTGGATTTCTCCTTCACTTTACAGGAAAACTCAGAGCATATCTGAAAACATCATTAATTTACATGCCAAGAACAAAAACTCACAGAATCACTGAACAACTGAGGATGAAAGGCACCTCTTGAGATTGCCTGGTTGTGCTGCTTTTGGCTGAGGTAGAATTAATTGTCTTCTCAGTGTCTGGCATGGCACTGTGTTTTGGACTTGTGCTGAACACAGGGTTGATAATACAGAGATGGTTTCGTTATTTCTGAGCAGGGCTTACTCAGAGCCAAGGTCTTTTCTGCTGTTTGTACTGCCACACTGGGGAGGAAGTTGGGGTGCCTGTGAGGTTGAGAGGAGACACAGCTGGGACAGGTGACCCAAACTGACCAAAAGGATATTCCAGACTGTACAGCATCATGCTCAATATACAAAGCTGTGAAAAAGAAGAAAGAGGCGGGGAGTGATGGCATTTGTCTTCCAAAGTCACCATGACATGTGAAGGGTCCTGTTCTCCTGGAGATGGCTAAACACCTGCCTGCCCATGGGAAGCAGTGAATTAATTCTTTAGTTTTTTTTGCTTGTGCACACAGCTTTTGCTTTCCCTATTAACTATCTTCATCTAAACCCATGAGCTTTCTACTTTTTACCCTGCCAATTCTCTTCCTGATCTGCAGATGAGGAAGTGAGTGAGCGGCTGGGTGGGTCTTTGTTGCTGGCTGGTGTAAATCCATGACACAAGTCCAAAACCCCTGCTCAAACATTGTTAACTTCAGTTGGTTATTTGTAATACTTTGCAGTCACCTTTTCAGTATCTTGCCAGGTGGAAGCCACAATTTGTCTGGGTAACCTGTTCCAGCATGCTACCAATTGCACACTCAAAAAAGTGTTTTCTTGTATTCATGTGAAAATTCATGTGTTTTAATTTGGGTCTATTGCCTCTTGTCCTGTCACCGGACATAGCTGAAAAGAGTGTGGCTACATTTTGTTTATGCTTTCCTATCAAGTATCAGTGCATATGAAGAAAGATTCCAAGGAGCATTCTCTTCTCCAAGCTGAGTTCTACCTCACTCACAGCATATGATAGATGCTCCAGACCCTTAACCATCTCCACGTGAGCAAACCATGACCTTTGCTGGACGTGGTCATAGTTCAATGTGTCCGTGTCCTTCTTGTACAGTGGAACCTAAATTTGGACCCAGTACTCCAGATGTGGCCTCTCCAGGAAAAAGAAAAGAGCAAAGATCATCTGGCAACATTCCTCTCAATGCAGCCCAGGAGGCTTTGGGGCAGCAAGGGCATGTTCCTGGATCCTGGTCAACTTGCAGTCTGCAAGGAGTTCCATATTGTTCAATGCAAATCTTTTTTTAATTGACTTGTTACCCATCATGGGTTAGTGCATGAGATTATTTCTGTCAAGATGCAAGTCTTCTACTTGCGCATTGTGAATTTTCTGAGATTCCTGTCTCACAGTCATATAGTGATGGTATATACAGAATACACAGCTCCCCATCTTGTTGAGGTCCCTCTGAAAGGCATCACACCTATTTAGTGTATCAACTAGTCCTCTGAGCTTTGTTTCATTTGTAAGTGTTGTGAATGTGACCCTGGCTGACTGCCAGGTGCCCACTAAGGTGCTCTATCACTCCCCCTCCTCTGAAGGACAGGGAAGAATAATATGACAAAAAACTCATGAGTTGAGATAAACAGAGGGAGATCACCCTCTGATTACTTTCATGGGTAACATTGACTTGACCTGGGGAAACTAATTTGATTTACTGCCAATCAAACACAGTAACAAAATAAGAAATTAGAACAAATCTAAAACCACTTTCTCCCTATTCTTTTGTTTTTCCCAGACTCAACATCACTCCTGACTTCACTGCAGATAGTTCATAATGATTTGTCTTTGTTCCGTCTTTATTCAGTAGCTATGTAGTCTGAATGATAATTAAAAATGTGTTGTATAAGACACTATCATATAAACAGGGTTTTTTTTCCCTGTTTCTTCATAAGCTTTCTGACAGGCAAGCTTTCATTCTTTACTGTGTTCTTACTTAACCCTTCAAATTCTACTGTCTCGAACCATTTTCCATAAAGTTAATGTTCTGTAAATATCTTAGTTATCTTTTTCAAGACCAAAAACATAAGCAGTGAACAGACAAAGAAAGAACTCCAAATCTAACGCTGAAGAGAAAATGTCAAGTTGTACATATAGGAAAGATGACAGATGATGACTTGATAATGGTCTTTGTAAAATTCTCTCTCTGAAAAAAAAAAATTAGATCAGGATCTCAGTCATCTTGCATATAAAATATTAACCATTCATTTGAGAAGAAAAGCATGTCTAAACACAGAATGAATTTTGTTAGTGTTTTCAGAAGGCAAAAAAAATAGTTCAGTCTGATCAGGGAGCACTGAACATCTGAAGCCAAATGACAAATAACACACTTTTTTTAATAGCTAAAATTTAATTAACTAATGATACCTTGGGCTTATTTATTTGTTTTCAGACTTAAAGGACTCTTTAAGTACTCTAGGTTTAAGTACTACATGTTGCTGAGTGTAATATTCTAAGATAAGGAAAGGCAATAAACAGCAATTTTGAGAATTCAGGTAGTAATTACAACCAAAGAGCCAGCCAGAAATTACACCTTTTACTAAATGATCATGTGAGTTTCTGAAGGGTGATACTTTGTTTAAATGATTCAGTGGGATATGTTGTGCGAAGAAAACCAAAGTTTAAATCAGCCTCTTGCACCATCAGAACCAATTCTGGTGACAAAGCCTTGATTCTCGGAAGGAGTTCACTAAGTTAATCCAATTTTAATTAGACACATTTTCCATCACCTTTGGAGTAAAAATTCTAATACTCTTTTGACAAAAGAATGGAGGAAAACAGAAAGTGAGTGCAATTTCATTTAAACATAATGTGGATTCACTAGTTCTTCAACTATAAACTCATTATTTATAAGGGGTTACTCATTCAACATTTATTTCTGAGTGATGATTTATTGTGTCCCTGGAGAGTACTCAGTGAATAGAGAAAGGTTACAGAAGTAGCATTAATGCCTGCCTAGGACAATGTTGATTTATTTAAAAAAAAAACCAAAAAAGGCAAAAAAAAAAGTAAAAGTGCAAACCACAGGGAAGGAAGCTACTAAGCTGTATAACTTGATTAGGTAAAAAGAGCATTAAATGTGAAAATCCTAAACTCTTTAGCTTTGCTCTTCTGCATATAAATTAGAGATTAGGTAGAAGCAATATGAGTAGTCCCTTTGTAATACATAGGTCTAATTACAATAAATTTAGAAAAGTCTAAGTGTGTAGTATGTACAAAGTAGATTAAGAGTGCATGGGAATTATAAAATGTCTAGGCTTCTTTAAAGCTTCTGATGTGACAGATAAAGTTACATTTTAAATTTATTTTTCCTATGGGAAACCTATGAATATATTTGGAGTTTATTCTTTCTTACTTTTATAGAATGTGCATGAAATTTAATTTGTAAGCTGAAAGTGGAAAAAAAAGAAAGGAATAGGAAAAAGGCAAAGAGTAAAGTAAAATCCATGCAGTAATGTAAAAAGAGATATTTGCCTCAGTAGCCAAACAAAAGCAAAAAAAAAAGAAGTGTAACATCAGTTTTTACTGCTAGCACAGACTGATCTCAGGTTAATTGAGTACAAAACATGATTTCTTCTTATTCCAGTGAGAACTGTGCTTTCATCTAAATATGCATTATTCAGCTTTATCAAATATTATTGCATCCCTTTGTGATATGTCAATGTAAAGAAAATTGTGGAGTCATGTTTTTCCTTCCCACAGTAACATGGGAAGAAGGCAGCTTTCATCATTGCCGCCCATTTCCTCGCTTCTCTTTGTACATGGACTCAGTGGTCCGTCAGCTTTCTATGCAACCACCAGTTTGCAACTGAATAGGAGTTGCTGGCTTCAAAGGCAATGGCAAACTCTTTCCTCAGAGTGTGTTAATGGGAAATCTGATGGGGTTTTTTTCTTTGTATCTGCAGTTTCAAAATACAAATTATTATCTTGGGCCAAGTGAAAAGATTCACGGGAAGTAACAAAATTGCAAAACTGAAATTGATATTCAGCTTCTGTAATATATTCAGGAGCAAATTAGGAAGAAATTTTGAATTAATCTCTAACAGATATATATGTAAGGAATAAGCTGTATGAACATGAATTCAAGAGTATAATTCCTGGGTTATATATATTATATAATAACTGTTACTACTATTTTTACATTTATAATCAGGAGCACTTGGGGGTGAAAAATTTCAGTCTTTACAATTCTGTAAAGGTTATGGTCATTATTATCAAGGGAGGACAAAGTAGAGAAGACCCATGCAACTTGCTCGGTCATGTTTAGTCCCTCAAAATATTGTAGTTCTGATTAATAAATATAAAAAAAGAATAAACTCATTTTACAAAACTGAATAATACCATTTAAAAAAAATAAGTGATGTGCAACATATAGGAGCTGATGTGATGAGGAAAATAATATGAAGGAGACAAGTTTCCTTCTGGTGGTCATTTAAAGTGAAGTGCAAAAAGTATAAGAAACATTCCATGAATCAAGAATTCAGCGAAGAAGGCTAATGTCTCTTGTAGCAATGTGAGTTTTAGGATTCCATGGGCTCCCTTTGTTTCCCTGCTCTGTATGCCATTGGTTCATTTTGAAATATGCACTCTGCTGTACCTGAAAACCTATTGGTGTGTACCCCTTTTGTCAATCTTCCCTTCCTTCTCCTGGGACTGGCTCTCAGAGAGCCAGCCCCCGCCCCTTTCCTTTTCCCTTAAAAGCCAGTGCCTGGGTCTGGGAGGGTCTGGTCTTATCTCCGGGCTGGCAGCCCCTACCCTATCCTTGACTTTCTTCCCCCCTTCTCCTCCCCTGCAATCCCTCTCCCCATTACCCCAAATAAACCTCCCTGCCAGAACAGAGATGACTCCAGGTTCGTTCCTTCGTCCCACTTCATTTCCTGCTAGAATTTCTGTGGCTGGAGACCCATGCCACGCTAAGCGCACCCCAGGGGCTGCCCGGCCCGGAGTTGGGGGAGATACTTGCCGGGGAGACCTCGTTTTGTGAGGCTGCCGCTTCCTGCCGTTCCCCCAGCAGAGAGAAACATCAATCTCTTTAATGTACTATAAGGACAAATTACTGATAAAAGAAATAGCTTCCAAGACCATTCACTTATTCACTGGAGCATTGGGTACTTCAGGTCAAAAGTGATCTCTGGAAGTCTCTAGTCCAACATCTGCTTGAAGCAAGCTCAGTTGTAAAGTCACACTAGTTGCTAGGGCTTCATCTATCTGGGTCTTGAAGACCTCTCAGGATAGAAGCATTACATATCCCAGGATCCTGGCCAAGAAATAATATTTCCTGAGACAGGAAGAAACCCTGCAGTGGCAATCTGGATTAGGCTAAAGAAAGTTGTAAAAAATATGCGTATGTGAAGACAGTCAATGTAAGTGTTGCAAAAACTCATCAAGGCCACTGTAGTTGAGATTTAGAGGAGACATGAATAAAAACCATTACTTTTTTGTTAGATAGAGGAAATAAGTCTACAATTATGGAAACAAATCCATTGAATCTAGAGAAATGCTAATAAGTAACAGATCTTTAAAAGTGTCTCTTAATCAACAATAAGGAGATTATTATTAAAAAAAAAACAAAAGCCCAAAACTTGGCATCTACTTTCAAGAGAAAATTATGTCCAGTATTGCTATAATGTATTTGAACAACATATATAGATATTTTTATTAAAAGCAAAAGAAGGGTAAGGATTACCTTTAAATGGTCCGCATTTCTGAACTTAAGATATAAGTGCTAAATAGTTGAAGTTACAAGTATGAGTGGGAGATAAAAGAAAAGGAAATGAACAAACAAATGCATATAAAACAATTTCAAGCTTTGAGTTAAAGTACTATTTTGTGATACATAATGGTCAAGGCAGTGATGAAAATTTATATAGTAGTATGGTTACTAATTACTTGGAACTAGGATGATTTTCACCTATGTTTTAACTATAATCAAACCTATTTGAAGTTCTGTTAACACTTCTATGATTTTTTTTTAAAATAAGGTACCACACTTCATGCTGCAGACTCCACTTTTGTACTGATCACAGCACTACATTAAAGAAAGGTCCCAAAAAGTGTCAGCAGCATAAATTAGATTTGAAAACTACTATTTGTATGATAAAGGTTCGGCAAACACATCAAATGCAGTTTGTTGAAGGTTTTCAGAACTCACTAACAGTTGTAGAATGGCTCAGGCCCATTCTTCTTAAACTGAAATACAAAAAGAACTGATATTTATATGTAGCATATTTATCTGTAATATATTTCATTAGTTGTCTATAGAGGACCCAACCTTTTTTTACAGTGCTGCTAAGCTATCAGGTAAAGAATTATAACTGTGACATCTAAAACAAACCCTGAAAGACGAGGAAAAATCCTGTAAGGAATCACAAAAGGAAAATTGTAAAGCAGTACCATGATGGGGAGTCTGCTAGCATTTAGAACTGCATCATCAAAAATAAGCTGAGCCTTGTTTTTCTCAACAAGAAAAGTTTATGAATTTTTAAAATTTTATTATTTTCTTCTGCAAGTATTGAAACAAGGCTTTACTGTGACATTGAGTTGAACAAACATTGAAAATATTGATAAAAAATTAACATCTGAATTTAATGCAAACAAAAGATAAAAGAGATCTGAAAAATTAGGCTACCTTTACATTGAGAAATCAACATATTTCTACCAAGTTCAAGGAGTAACTGATAAAATGAAAAAACAGCAAATATTCCCAAACAGAAGTTACACATGATAATCCATGCAATGATTTTTATCTATTAATAGCAAAAACTTAAAAGGTAAAAAACCATGAAAATAGCCCAACCATACCTAATAATGATAACTGGAAAGTAGCTGATTTTGTTAATCTGTTAAAATGACAGTAATGTCCTTTGTCAAATACTGATTAAAGACTACATCCAGCCAAGTATGTAAATTACTATTTAGGACTGAGCTGGAACTGAGGTTTCTCAGAAAAATGCAGCTGAAAAATCTCTCTTCACTACTACCCATGGAGAAAACTGACTTCAGGGTTGTGGTTCTTAGCCATAGGTGTCTCACACCGTTTCATGTCCTAGAAACTGTTGCATAGAGCCAGAAAGGCAGGAACCTGCATTCATAAGAAACTGGCACTTCTCCAGTGCTGTACAGCATCCCACACTAAAGTATCCAATATCATTTGAGATGCCATTCACTTGCTACTTCATGATCACCTTCTGAGGTCACTTTTAAATATGCAGGCTCCACGAAGATGTCTCAGAAACTGTGGGCCATATCATCCAGCAGTACATAGCACCTATGTATGGGCAACCAAATGGATCCCTGAGGAATCGGGAGACCTATTTGTCTGAACGAAGATTGAAATCTTTTTAGGGAGAGATTACAAGCTCCTCTGAGTCTAATGCCTGGACTTCTAGATAAAATTCCAGAGTATTGTTGGTTTTAGAAGGAATGATCCAATCTAGGGTGCTTAGCAATCAACTATATTTAGGATGCAAACCCTCTGTATTTAGGATTCAAAAATTCCTCCCTGTTTTTTTCAATTTTTTTTTTTAAATTAGGACATCAGGTGTCACTCAAATGTCAGTCATAGTGATTTATTTAATATAACAACCTAAATATTTGATTAAAGAACTGGCTAAGTAAGAGATGCTGTCTACTCCTCAGTGCAGATGTGCCTCTGTGTGCGCCATGAATGTGCTACACTTAAAAAGGATAATTACTGAATCATTAATGATCAGAGAACTCACACTGATGTAGAGATGATTCATAATTCAGGATTCATAGGTGTTTTTTGTTGGTTTGGGATTTTTTTATCCATTGATTACTTAAGGCAATATACAAATAATGCTAGGAATAGCTGACAGAAATGCAGCCTAAAATCAAGAAAAGGCTGAGCCTTGGGACTTCAATCTAAATCTTATTTAATAATCTGTTTTAACAGAGTATTCAGAGTACTGATTTCTACCAGGTTCAAATCTTAAATTGATTTTGTATGAGGAAGAATAAACCACTGAGAAAAAAACCCCAACTAATTAAATGTTGCTGAATATTAGGTTATTTCTGACACTCATTTGCTACTGCACATTTCTCAGCACGTATTTCCCGGCTGCTACCTTTGTGCTGTTTCTCCACTAGGAAGATGAAGATTAGAGTCTGCCAATCAAGTTGTGGTAGCAAGGTTTCCATTAAATAGATTATATATGCCAAAGATGTAGATTGCATATAATTAACAAATATAAAAGAGTTCTTACCTAATTTAGAAGTTATCCCTAGAAAAACCTCAAGGTTTTAAAGGTAAGACAGACCACAAAATAAAAGGGCTGCACAGTTTCTAGAACAGAACCAAATGAGTGTAATTTGCATGATCATTGAAAAAATTAATAAAGCTATGGGTTAAGTAATAGAAAAGCAAGGAGGTAATGAAAAGTAGGGGGCATAGTAACAGAAGGGAAAAAAAAAACTAGAATGACATACAGTAAATAGAACTTTTGATACAGAACACACACTTAGAGGACTCTAAATTTTACACTCTATGAATAACCAGCTGAGGAATTTGTAGTGAGTACCCAATTATGGTGTCTTTACCTTTTGAATGACAAGGAAAGAAATTAGTAAAATAAAATTGTACAGTATCTTAAAATTCAGAGATCAAAATTAATGAAATATTATACCCTGGTGAATAAGAAAAGCAAAAATCATATGATCTTTTCACACAAGCAAATCACAATGTGTTGATTAATTGACACATAATTGTTCAATAATTGTTGAATAATTTATTTAACACTAAAATCGATGATCTTCCATTTCTTCTGAATTATCTTCCTTACAAATTAGGACTGCATTTAAATTGTGAGTATTTATAAAACATAGGAAATTATAGGAACATATACACTTAATCTGGAAATTGCTCCTATTTTTGTTTGTGTCTGGTATTAAGATGAGTCCAGTGTCAGCACTTAACAAATCATGTTGATTACTTTCGCAGGAAGTGCAGTGAGATTTTTAATGACTATGGCTGATTAGAGCCTGAAATGACAGATCATGAAAAGAGCAGAGTCTTTAAATTAGGTGGTTAGCATTTTGAGTCAGGGAAAAAAAAGACAGAGAAAAACATGCACATATTTTACTGACTCTAACTTAGGTCAGCTATGAAGTGAATGTATTGGGAAAATAAGAATCTGCTATGTGATTCTGGTACCTTTTCTTACAATATGTAGTAAGGTATTTTTCACATACATTTCCACAGATTGTCTTTTAAAACTGACAAAATATGAATTTGTATATCACATTTTATTATTTGCTTGTACTGCTCAGATATCACAGGGGGAAGAAAGGACACCAAGTCCATACAAAAATGTGGTTTGTATTTTTTTAATGTCATTATTTTGCAGGTAAGTATGCATACCACACATGTATAGTTAACACTGAACAACACACAACACCAAAAGCTGTATTTATGATTAAAAAAAAAAAAAATGAAACAACCAAGTGAGCAGTAATTTTGCCCAAATAGAATGTCAATATCTGGCTAACTGCCCCCATATCTTTCTCTGTATATGTTTAATTCCTGGAAGGGATTACTATATATTTTTCAGTAGTGAGTATGCACTATAAATCATATTATTGGCCAGGAATCCAGAATACATTGTTTCTTTGATCTTGGTTCTCAATACAACTACTTGTAAAGCAACCTCTAGGAATGTTTAGGAAGTATTTCAAATGAGAAAAAAATTTATGATCTTTTCTCTTTAAATACTTTCTAAAAAACAAGCAAATAAGCAAAACCCCTCCCAAAACACCAAAAGGTTTGAAAACAGGTGTTTCTTAGAGACATTGTTGTAAAGATTAGCCTAAAGCAGTCTCAGAATGGGTAAATAGGAAAATTGAGATCAATCTTGGGAAAAAACAAACAACCTCCTTTCTTGTAATCATTTTGGTATTGAGGCGCTGCATCTTCTTTATGTGGTGCTGCTGCCACTGGTAGGCTGACTGTGTCTGTCTGAAGGCTGTGCAACATTTTGATGACTATGTTGACAAAGGAATGCAGTTAACAAGGTGTGCTCAGACTGTGCCTACCACTCAAGATGGAATGAATGCTCTAAACATTGCCATGCAGCAAAAAGCAAGAGAGTGAACATCTAAAAATATACAGTTCTTGACACAATACTTCCCTTTTGGAAAGGTACTTGACTGAAACCTTGGAAGAAGTACTACACAGGAAAATGTACTTCAAACACACCATTGCATCCTGCTCCTTCATATTGTCTGCTTGGTGATCCAGAACTCAGTATGTTGGCTATGTCAGTACTTGCCTGATAAGGTGTTTACTTGTATTGTATGTCCAGGTTTCCTTTTGGAACTCCATTTTTATAGCCAAATAACAGAACAGCACTTTGGACTTGCCCATTATTTTCAGAATAACTTATCTGTTAGTACTAGAAATACTAAGACAGTTTTTTCCCATGAAACCTAAACTGAATTTAATCTATTTCCATCTGCAACTGTATCCCTTGTAGGTCACTGCTCATCAAATTTAGAACTACCTTTCATAGAAATCTAACAATTTTTCTAAAAGAAACTCACCTCCTCTCAATACAGAATTCCATTGTTTGGAGCCTGATAAAAAAGTAACCTGTTGTGAAAAAGAGATTCAATAAATCTCAGAGAGGTTTGTCCATGGTGCATGTTTGAATCTTGTAATTAAAGGAAAATCATATGGCAACTAGGCTATTCTTTTACTTCTATGGTAAAATATTTGTTCTCCTACACAACTTGTGGCTAACATGCTGGTAATGGATCTGAGGATGAAACAATCATTTACATGCACTGGCAATACTTACACTTTTATAGTAAAATATGCAACAGGTGCAAAGTACACATCTGGCATAACAAAGGCTTGCTGTCTGTTGGATATAGATTTTGGAAAACACTGTTATTTTCACCAAGTGATTTAACAGGCCCCTGTGCAGGTCTGTGCAATAGTTTGATCTCTACCTGCCCCTGTCCCCAGAGAGGTGCCCCATGTCCTGGGCTGGGGCTGCCCCTTTGCCCCCCAGCTGTCCTGCTCCGGGGGAGGGTGGTGGGCTGATCTCTGGCTGCCAGGCCCTGCCATGATGGACCCCATGGAGAGCACCCTGATGCTCCCAATATACCAGCTCACGAGAAACCTTCAACCCTTGCAGTGTCCTGACACTTCTGTAAAATTCTTCAGAGACAATCCCCACTCCAGTCTAGGGTCTCAGACACTCTTTAGTTTCTCTTCATTTCCTCCCACAGACTGTTTTATGAGGACTGTCACTGGTTTTGGAGAATGCCTGAGAGTTTACCTCCTTTGAAGATTTTCTGGTCAGTAGGCTCTGTTGGCTTCAAGTATTTCAAACCCCAGGTATGACCAAGACAGATCTTCTGCTATGTGTAGCAAATTAATACCAAACTTAAGGCTCAGTAAAATTACGTGTTACTTTGATTAAAACTTGAGTAGAAGGAAAAAATAATACCTTTTGTAGTTAAATCTCATAAGAAGCAACTCTGAAGAATGAAAAAGTTCAAACACAGTTTTGAAGAGCCTGAGGAAGAACTACAGATGTTTTAAAATCCTTTGTTCCTCAGTGCGGTGAAGAAATAAATGCCAAGAATTAATAATAGAACAGAAAAGGAAATTATTTTCATGTAATAAAAAATATTTCTAGGATTTCTCATGGCACAATTAAATTAAGTATCAATGCCTGAATTATATTTTATGTGCATTTGTGAAAATAAAATTAGGAAGAGCCCTGGAAATTTGGGTGATCTTCTGGTGGTTGTCTTCTAAATTTTCTCTCATGGAACCAGGTAAGAGCTGATTTTTTTTATCAAGTGAAGATAGGATCCACCTTTTATGTGACTGCTAATTGGTCAGAATACTCACTTGAATGAAATAGACACAGATCTTATAAAAATGATAGTTGCATCTCCCTCCTTCCCCCACTTTATCTCTCTCACACACATTCTTGTTGCAATGGAGATGCATATAGTCTGTGGAATTTAGCATAAAGGAGTGGTTGGTCTTTTTCATTAATGATCTTGGGTTCTTTGCTTTTTTAATTCTAGACACTTGTAAGCTTGTGTTCCATCGTAAATAGGAGTCACCTTTGTATGTATGTAACAGTGCAGCATTTGAGGAATAGTCTGTTTGCCTTGATTCAAAAATGGGTTTTTTGGTTGTGTTTTTGTTTGAGGCCGTACACTGAGGCTGGAGGCAGGGTGATTATCTATTGTGCAGCCTGAAAACTTCAGCTGGGTACCAGAAGAAAGAAGCAGAATGTTGTAAGGAAACACATTGATACAATTCTCGACGAGCCCAAAAATGATGGGAAGAAGGAAGACCCCCTTGACCGTGAACATCATACTCTTGACAAATGTCTCAGGGTGCTGATGACTTGCTGTAACTATGACCCTGATTTTCAGGGAAAGCTGCTTACTCCCGACAACAGAAGAACATTGAAAGGATGAACTTAATATTAGAGAAAAATGTACAGATTTTAAAAAGTTCTCTTGAGTAATAATTTTTAAAGTATTATGCATGAGCCATTTCTGTTTGAATTTGGACAAGGAGTACGAGCTTTTACTGCAAATGGTCTGATAATAGGAGCCGAATGTTCTGTTACAAATTGACTTTTAAAACTTTGACTAGACTAATATTAAAATTTTCTCTTCATAAATATAGGATGCTCCTTTTTGCCACAACAAGGTTTTGACTATGACACTGAATGAGTGTAAAGAGTGGAGGTTAATCCTTAATCATAAACATAAGTATAATTTCATATTTATATGACAAAAAATCACAAGGTCTGTGGACATGCTGAATCTGATAGTGTTGGGCAATGTGGCAATGTTATAATGTTGGCCATAAACAACAGAACGCTTTTCTTTCTCCAAAGTATTTCTACTCTTTCTACAACATTATATCAAAAGATACATAACAATTGTTCTTTCCTCTCTTATTACTTTCTGTTTAATTCACATATTTTCACCACAGACAGTGTGTCTACCAGTTATACTGGTATTTCTTGTTGTGTGGCTTGATTCCAGTGCCAAAGAAACTTCACAAGATTTTGCCTGTGAGATTAGTATTATTTTAGGTCGGTTGGAGCACAGTGTACAAGGAAGACAATGTGCTCCAGATCTGATATTCATAAATGGAGTGACCTACGGCCAGGCACCAAAATTTGCTTACGGAACACAATATCTCATACAGACATGGAGCTGCTTGTGTCATGCTCATACTTCCTGATTGTGTTAGGAATACAATACAGAAAGGTTCAAGAAATCCAGATTTCTGGAATGTTCTGGAGACAGTTCTTTGCTGGTGCTGAAGAGGCTGAGGGAGGCACTCTGCTGTACCTACTGCTGACAAATAAGAAAAAGTGGTGGTGAACTAGGAAAGCAAACAGAAGCATAAAAAATGGTTCTAGTGAATGCAGGCTCTGGCTTGCTCAGGGAGTTGCTAGGCTGAACCTTGCAGCATCTTACCCTGCAGGGGCCCAAAAGACCTGGATGATCTTTCAGGACAACCTCATTAAAGCACTAGAACACTCTGTCCAATATCCATAAAATAAAGTAGGCATAACAGGAAGCCACCCTGACTGAATTAAATGCCAAAAGAAAGCATAAGGAGGATAAAAGTAGAGAAAAGATACTCAAGAGGAATATATAGAAAATGCCATGTAATGCAGGGATGGAATTCAGAATGACAAAGCTCAGCTGAATTTCCAAGTAGTGAGTGATATGAAAAGAAACAAGAAAGGCTTTTATAAAAACATGGCATCAAAAACAAGATCAGGGAATTGTCAGGCAACCAACTGATGAAGAACATGGAAAAGCTCTTGAGGTAATCAATGTCTTCTTTAACTAAGTATTTACTGGTTAAGTCTGCCAACAGGTCTGTTACACTTCTATGATTGATAAGAGAATTCAGACAGAAGTCCTACTAACTACAGAAAAGGTTCAAGGTAGGGACCATTTTGACAATCAGGATATACACAGCTGAGTGATATGAGGTGGGATACATTTAGGAGTGCTATTGCATCCAAATTTAACAGCCAGTCTAAAGCCTAAAGTCAACTCTGCTTCTCGTATATTCTCGTTCAACCCCAGCCATCAACTAAGACCCACACAGCTGCTCCCTCAATCCCACCAGGTGGGACGAGGGAGAGAACTGGAAAAGCAAAAAAAAGAGAAAATTTGTGCATTAAAAACATTTTAATAAGTAAACCAAAAGCCACATCCACAAGCAAAGTAAAACAAGGAATTCATTCACTGCTTCCCATGGGCAGGCAGGTGTTCATACATCCCTAGGAATGCAGGATTCCATCATCTTTAATACTAAGCTGGAAAGACAAAATGTGTGTTATGAAATTTTGCCTGCTGGAATCGGCTTTCCTGTCCGTGTTGCCTCCCAGTTTGTTATGCACCCCCAGTGTCCTCTCTGGTGGCGTGATGTAAGAAGCAGAAAAGGCCTTGTCACAGTGTAAGCACTGCTCAGCAATAGCTAAAACATCTCTTTATTAGCAATACTTTTCAGCACAAATTCAAAACATAGCCCCATATTAGCTATTATGGAAAAAAATTAACTCTGTCCTAGTCAAAACTAGCACATCATATTAGTATACAATTATACACAAAATCTTTGCAAAATATTTAACAGAGGATGCTATTTTTTTCCCTCCCCACTTCAAGAAACTTAGTTTTTCTAACAGGGCATTCCTGCTATTCCTTTCTGGCAGCATCACTTCATCTATCTGGCTAACTCATACGTATTGCTTTTGTTGTCTTCTAAAACGGGTTTCTCTCCAGGTTGGATTCAAGCTCATTAGCAAATGGCCACCACTTTTTATAGCTCAAGGGTATCTGTCTTCTGCCTGTGTATTTCTTTTCAGCCCCAGCTGTCATCCTGTGATTGTGCATTTTACATCCTTAGAGGAGATAACCTGTCACTGAGGTTTTCAGGGATGTGTTTTTCTGATAATTTCAGGACATTTTAATTAAATCTGGCACACACTCTTGCATTTTCAAGTTTATCAGGATTCATGGAAAATCATGTTATGTATGCAGTGTAATACACATACCATGGCAGTGGTAAAAGAACTTATGTAAAATATCTTTCTATCTGCTTATTATTAACAACTACCTAATTACTGGTGTAAGTTTGAATTTGATTCTTCTCACATCTACCACTTCTGACAAAGCTGTTTGATGTTATTGCAAGCCACTCTCTTAATTTTTAAGGTGGTGACAACTAGGACAATCTCTAATATCTGCAAAAAGGCAAAAATCCTGCAGAGCAACAAAAAGCAAGAAGGAGATTCCCAGGAACTGCAGAACTTGAAGCCATGTTCGGGTTTAAAGTGATTGGAAACAGCTGGCATGTATTTACCATGGCTAAACTCTGCATGACCAGCCTGATTTTCTTCTGTGATGGAACTTCTGGCTCTGTGGATGAGGTGAGAACTGGGCATATAATTTGCTTTGACTTTAGCAAGGTCTTACATGGTATCTTTATAGCCAAATTTATGAGAGATGGTTTTGATAGTCTGTAGATAAGAACAAAGTTAGTAGGACTACCAGATTTTAAGTGTTAGCATTTCCAATTCTGCCAGTGCATTGTATTTTTCATGAGTCAATCCTATATTAACAATCTGGGTGATGTGGCAGAACTGAGTGGTACTATGCGCTGGGTCTGACCAAGACAGTTCATTTTTCCTTAGAGGCCCTCACAGTGCTGTGCTTTGCATTGGTAGCTGGAAGGGTGTTGAAAACACACCAGTACTTTGCTGAGCAGCACTGTCCCTCTAACATTCCCCCCACCACCATCAAAGGGCTTAGAGTGGGCAAGACCCTGGGAGGGGACACAACCAGGCCAGCTGACCCAAATCAACAAAGGGATATACACACAACTGTGATGTCAGCTCAGATATAAAAGCTAAGGGAGAGAGAAGGAATGGTGGGTGGGTGGGTGGTGTTTGCCTTCTATAGCAACTGCTAGGCGTGCTGAAGCCCTGCTTCCTGGGAAGTGTCTGAACATTGCTCACTGATAGGAAGTAGAGATCAACTTTTCCCTTTGCTTATGCATGTGCAAACTTTCCCTTGTCTTTTTTCTTAACTTTAGTAAGCTGCCTTGTCCCAAGCTAGTTGTTTTCCATCTTATTCTCTCCCCCCTACCGCATTGGAAAGGGGAGTGATAGAGTGGCTTGGTGGGCACTAGTGCCTAGCCAAGGTCAACCCACTACATACCAATGTGCAAAAAGCCCCTTTTACCCCCTATTTTCCTCCTCTTTTTTCTTCCTCCTTATTCTGGTTTTTCCCCACCTCAGTCTTTCACTTACCTCCATAATAAGCTTTGCCTAGTTCCACAGCCCCCATCTAAATCCTTCATATTATTCATGATCCTATAATTTTCCCCTCTTATCTGTAGCACAGCTCAGGTTGGCTCTCCTTGGAGCTGCGGCTTGTGTTTTTTAACAGTCCATCAATTAGCAGCTGTAGTGTTTTGGTCTTCATTATTGTCTTGTTTATCTCTTGCTTATCAGATTTGTGTGTCTGCGTGTTTTGTTTATCTCTTTCCTTGTTACTTTACCTTATAAAAGGTCCTTGATGTAATGAGCTTAATGAACCAGATGCTCTCCAGTCCCACACACTAGCCACTACCCACTGGGGAACATTTGAGAAAAGGTCTTGGGTATGGTAGTGATCAAGTATTTGAGTGTGAATCAGCAGTACAACTTTGTGACATATGGGACAACTAAATACTGGGTTACATAAGTAAGAGTGTAGCCTCCAGGTTGAAAGTAAAGATTATTACCCTGTGTGACCCAAGCCTGTGTCATATTGCCTCCGGTTCTGGGCTTGCCAGTACAAGAAAGACACTGAGAGTCCAGAATACTCACAGAGAGGGTCAGGGGGCTCAGACACTTGACACAAAGGAGACACTGAGACAACTGGTGAAATTAAAGAGGGATATCTTTCAAGACTGCTGTCTTTGAGTACTTAATGGGAGGTCACAAAGGAGACAGACCTATTGGTGTTCACTGTGAAAGGACAAGAGGTCAAGGTCAGAGGGTGAAGCAAGGGAAAAGTTATTACCAAGTATCAGAGCAAAATTCTCCACAGGAAGTATTTAAGCACTGGCACAGGTTATTCAGACAGTCAACTGAACAAGACACTGAACAGTGGGATCTAACTTTGAAGTTAGCCATGCTTTGTGAAGGGGAATAAACTAGATGACCTCTAGGGGCCCTATCCAACCTAAATTATTCTATCATTCTAATTTAAAGGTCAGTATTGGCCTGGAATAAAATGTTTTAGAGAAAGGAGAGAAACATTCAGCTTCATTTGTAAGATCTGAAATGTAAATTTTGAATCTGGATGAAAAATAGTACTCTGATTTAGTTTAATTTTTGCAAGAGTTCTGCAGAATTTATATTAGCCCATTACAATATGCTTACAAGGAATGCTCTAGGGACAAATTCCACATGTTTTTAAACTTTACTTGATCTAAGTCTGATTGCAAGTGACCAGATAATAGCAAGACATTCCTCATCCAAGTATATGTGAATTTATAAACTGTCCTTAGAAACTCTAGGAAGTGCACAGGCACTTTTAGTGTGTCCTTTATTGAACCCAGATGACAGAAGTATTCTTTCTGAGTTATTATTTCAGCTGCCTGGCCCTGAGGGACCAGACAGCTGGCATGACAGGGCTCAGGGATGCAGAAGCACTTTTCAATGACTATAGAAAAGTCATTAAAACTAAGTAACTTGAAGGTTTAAAAGGTGTTTTTAAAAGCCATGAAGGCTGGACATATCAGTTGGAAGTTTACTTTAGTGAAGCAGTGTCATCAGAGTCCTCATGAAACCTTGTTTAAAATTCTCTATGAATACACAGATTTGAAAAGTAAGTAACTCTTAGTTAGACATTAGCACATATTTGCCTTCTTCTGTCATGGTTTATTCTACCATGGAATCTCCTATCTCCGCATCAAAGAATATGTACTTTTAAGGTAAGGTTTGGAAATGCTATACAAGTAAATACCCTACTCTGATAGGAGAAATTCCTTACATTACTTTATAGATAATCTCTTTTAAAACATATGTGAATGATTTTGGTCTCATGCATAGACAGAATCACCAGATACAATGCTTCAATTTTCATAGTATCTAGTTGTAAAGCTGGAACATCAAAGAACATAGACTTTGAGAGAATGTAATAACCGAGAAAAAGTACAAGAACCAAATGAGGCTCCTAGTGGGGTACATATATCTAGAGGGGAAAAAAATTGTATTTTCACAAAAACTGCAATATATAAAGTTTACATGTATGAAGGTCAGCATAGCAACTAGATTAACTTGAAAATAGGTATTTTTATCAAAACATATCCAAATTACTCAATATTACATTGATTTTTAAGCATCTACATAACTTACAACAAAAAGGCTAAAGAATGAACAGGAAGCTGAACCAGGATTAAAGTTCAATTTAAAGTTTCATGACCCTTTGGAGTATTCTCACTGTTGCTTTTTCACAGCAGACCACTTCTAGTTCCACATTGACTTTTAGCATTACGTTATGAGCTGTTAATCTCATCTGCAAAGCCAAACACCTATAACTGCTTTAATGCAACTCGGATTCCTTCCTTCATGTTTCTCAAGTCAATCCTATGTTCATGGATATTATTATAAAAACAGCTTACTCACATGCAGCGATCTGCATACACATAAATAAAAGAACAGTTTATACAGCAAACTAAAACAGTTTCCCAATAAATAAATCATATGTTGTTCTTTAACACCCACTGGGTAGTATAAATTTTTATTTAAATAATCAGTAAAAGTATTACACATTTCTAATCCAGTACATTGAGAATATATGCTCCAGAAATTTGATGCATATACGCTGGTTTCGGAGTCAACGACACTCTTTATTCTATAGGATAATTTATTAGCTTTTCCATTGTTCTCAGATAAATGCTAAAACTGATGTTATAAATTCAACATCAGACGCACTAGTTTCTGAGAAAAAATTGCAATATAACTGCTTCTAATTAAGTAAAATTTTATTTAAATTAATAGAGAGGAAAAAATCAACCAAGCAAACAAAACAAAAAGAAAATATTTAAGAAGAAGATGTATTGATAATATTTATATATGCTAGTACACAAAAAAATTAATATTTATTTTTGAAACATACTGCTCTAGCCACAGCAGTGTGTAGTGGTAATTTTTGTCATGAGTAACAAAACAAAGGCCTTTTTCCACTCTTATGTTTATTTTACTGCAGTATCACATATCTAATACATGTTTACTTAAGGAAAATTTTCTTCCCAAACATGGAGTCATGGGCTTGGTGTTAGTATGTCTTCAATGATATTATATGTTATAATATGCTATATGAATATTTCTTTTAATTTAAAACTCATGGAACTCTAGGCTGGAGTTGAGGCCAGTGTTTTAGATTTCCCCAATGCAAGTATCTCAACACAAAGAATATTTGTGTATAATGTACTTTTCTTATGGGAATGGGTAATTAGAATAGACCTTGTAGGAGCTAAAAAAAGGTCATAAATTTTTTCTTCAGCTGCAGAGGTAAATGCAAAGTACAAATATATAATCTTGCTTTGGGCTATAAAATCCTATAGAAGGATAGGTAAATTTATGAACCAAGACACTCCCTGTATAGTCTTCCAGGACAGAAGTTAAGACAATTCGAACTGGAGATGGCATTCTAGAACTCTAAGATATTTCTGAAAAGTGAACAGAAGCAATGATGATGAAGTGACAGAAAAACTTACATAGCATAAATTTGTTTAAACCGTTATGAGGTTTAGAATTCCCTTAGGCTATTCATTAATAGAAAACTACCCAGAATGACACTGTATGTCAATTAAATTTATAGGCCATTAATAGAAAATCAATCTTTATCATTTTAATCCAAACAGAAACAAGAGACTAACCAAATCTTCTGTGGCAGGTGGTAAATGATCACTGCATTATAAGAAACAATTCTCAGCCATGTCATTGCAGTGCTCCCAAGGTAAGTGTCACAATGGGTACACTACATTTTTCCTACATTTTCAGGTATTGGTTTAATCCTGAAAATCTGACGTGTTGGTGGTATGATCTGGTCTAAAAAATCCTATATTCTTTTCCTTAGTGAATCAGAATATGTCCCCTTAAATTAGTGGCTTATTTATATTATAAAATATAATTATTTTACTACTTTATTACTTTTATATTATTATATTACTTTTGGGAGTGCCATATATGAGTTTCAGATCCTGAACATCTGGCCTAATTCTAACATATACTGTATAGAAATTAGATTAGTTTTCTTCATTTGTTAGTCTTTCTTTTAACATCAGTTGTGTTGTAAACTTCTAACAAATCAAGTATACTGGCTTAAGAACTATTTTTATGAATATTGGCAATATCTGAAAAACTATTATTTTACCATATTTTAATTTTGTAGAGGTGATAGAATACTTCAACTGTGCTATGTAAGTGCTTTAGTTAATCTGAATGAAAAAAAGGTTATGTTGCTTTATCTATCACTATAAATATCTTTCACCTTAGTGTCCCTTTGTGAAAAAACTCAATAAGTAAAAATGCTTTGAAGGCAGGTTTCCTAATCAGCTTTTTATAAAGAGATATCATTCATTGCTCAGCTTAACAGGGAAGTTGAACGCCAACTGGTAATTGAAGTCTGTCTGAAGAAAAATAAAATATCAATCACACCTGTCATTAAAAGAGAAGTAAAAAGGTATACAAATTAATGTGGTTTTCTTTTGACCCAAAGATTTTATTTTTCTTAAAAGAAATACTGATTTATGCAACCATCAGGTTTGAATGCATGCAACACAACTTTCTCAGATTGAATTCCATTGATTTTCTATAACAATGTCAAGCAGTCAATGCATCAAGAAGCCGTGAGACTGAAATAAATAATCCCTTATGAAAGAAAGTGATTCATCCCTTCTTAAACCCATAGGTGAACATCTTGTTCTCCTGCTCCCTTTTTCTGTTGTAGCTTAAGCTGTAAGATGTTAGAACTTCTTAATTCTCCATCTTCATTTTCATTTAGGATAACATGCTTTGTTTTTCTTATGACCTTCTTTATGCTCTTGCCTCTGGGACAAGTTGTTAAAATTGTATGCCTTTGTGTTTATGAAATGTGAATAGATTTAAAGAGCAAAATAAATGCCAGCAAATTCAGTTTTGAATATAGTTATATGTGATATTGACAAAATCTGAGTAGCACAAAAATAGCCTTGAAAGATGCTATTTCACATGGAAGATTCATATTTGAAAGGTGCAACAGAATTGTAACACATACTGCACATGCAAATTATTATTTCTAATGAGATCTGCAGTGTTTCTGATCACACTGTCAGTCATAATCACTTTTCTGATGTTGTTAGTTCTGGTTATTTGAGTTTAATATTTATAGCTCAAGATACTCATTTACAAATTTGAGTTTGATGGGTTTTGTACTCCACACCAAATTTATCACTTGCTTTGTTATTGATTTGTTAGTTATTTACTCTTCTTTTTCATACATATGATTTAAAGTTGGTAAATAATTTAAATTCCACTATGACATTCATCTCAGGCACCTTCAGATGTTATTTTGAAATTCCTACCTTGAACATAAAACCACATTATTGCTTATGAGGAATGACATACTGTTTTCAGCCGAGTGTTTCCATACAAAAAGCTACTACAATCTCCAACATTTTTCACTGATTTACAACTTCATCACAAATATATAATGCATTATTTTCAGTGACACGAAATAAAATTAAAAATTCAACTGTTTTTTAAGAAGTAAGAAATTGAATGCAAAGAACTGGATTATCTTCTCACCCTTATTCAAGAGCAAGAGATGAATAAGTTCCTAATTTTTTCTTGGTGTGGTTCCCTGTGTCTGAAGGAGTTCCAATGACTATTCAGCAGTTTCCTCAACTGCAAGTAGGCCTTTTATTTTAATTAGTGATAGCAGGTCAATACTGGTACTCATTTGTAATTACATGGGCCTATATTTTTACCTAATATTGATACTATAAATAAATATAAATAGAAAACTCTATTTGAAAGGGATGACCAATGAAAATGTAATGTAAGAGTGGCTGCTAACTTACTAACAATATCTCCTTTAGGCATCTTGTTTCTGTTATTTGAATTTGCTCAATGTCTCTATTTTTCTTACACACAGGAAAGAATGAATAGCATCTTCAGTAGGATATTTGAGCAGAGATACAATTTTGATTCATCTCTTACAACACTGGTCTCCATTTTTTATAAAGAGGCCCATGGCAACTACGTTCCCTGATAATAACAATTTGTTTGACAATTTGAACCCTGTCATTTTAACACCTTCCTCTGACTTTCAGGGTTGTTTAGAGAAGTAAAGGAAGATGTTTACTAGACTGCAATATCAAATACAACTTAAACCAGCATGTCAACAACCATGAGTTTCACTGAATATGGAAATTAGCTTTTCAGAAATTAGTTCTGCTCACTCAACATCCTCACAGTCAAACTTAAGAAGTGTGGGTTAGATGAGTGTACAGGGAGTTGGACTGAGAACTGCCTGAATAGCAGATCCCAGGGGGTTGTAATCAGTGGCACAGGGTCCTGTTGGAGACCTGTCAATAGTGGTGTCCCCCAGGGTTCAATGCTGGGCCCAGTATTGTTTAACTTATCCATCAATGGCCTGGATGAAGGGACAGAGCACACTCTCAGCAAGTCTGCAGATGAAACAAAGCTCTGAGGAGTGGCCGATACCTCAGAAGGCTATGCAGCCCTTCAGAAGGACATTGACAGGTTTGAGAGATGGGCAGAGAAGAACTGTCTGAAATTCAACAAAGGCAAATGCAGAGTCCTGTACCTGGAGGAGAATAACGCACCAATACAGCCGCTGGAAAGCAGCTCTGCAGAGTAGGACCTTGGGGTCGTGGTGGAAAACAAGCTATCCGTGAACCAGCACTATGCCCTTGTAGCCAAGAAGACCAACAGAATCCTGGAAGGTATTAGGAAGGGCATTGCCAGCAGGTCAAGGGAGATGATTCCTCCCTTCTGCTCAGCCAGAGTGAGGCCACATCTGGAGTGCTGTGTCCAGTTCTGGGCTCCTCAGTACAGGAGAGACATGGAGAACCTGGAGCAGGTCCAGTGGAGAACAACAAGGATGATCACGGGACAGAAGTGTCTCTCTTACGAGGAAAGGCTGAGGAAACTGGGCCTGTTCAGCCTTGAGATGTCTGAGAGGGGACCTCATCGATATCTCTAAGTATCTGAAAGGAGGGTATCCAGAGGATGGAGCCAGGCTCTTCTCAGTGGTGCCGAGCAATAGGACAAGAGGCGATGTGCAGAAACTGATGCAGAGGAAGTTCCACCTGAACGCAAGGAAGGACTTTGTCACTGTTCAGGTGACAGTGAAGCATTGGAACAGACTGCTCAGAGAGGTTGTGGAGTCTCTGATTGCAAGACCAGGTGATCCACTGTGGTCTTTTCCATGTGACCCCATTCTCTGATTCTGTGAGAGAAAACCAGAAACACAATACAGCAGTAGGTATGGTCAACAGAAACTGGTAGAGCTTTAGATGCAGACATTCTTTATGAGACCCTATTCTTTCTTTCATAAATTTTATGAGATCTCATTTTCATAATTATGTAACACCTAACTGCGCAATGAATTACTACTGACTGGTATGTAGATTGTCATCTGGAACTGTGAACTGTATACTGCCTTAGGACAGAGAAAGGCATGGAATACATCTCGTTTGTATGTATATTTTACTTCTGTGTGTCTTTTTTTTAATGTTCTATAGGAAAAATTGGTTGCCTCTGAAAACTTTTACTTGTGTATTACGTGTATTATGTTTCCTTGTCCTTGATGGGAGAAAAGTTGGTTTTGCCAGCACAACAGCTTCTGTTGATACAAACAGAGCCCTTTGGGGATAATTTAACAGATGTTAGTTGAAAACGACTAAGAGTATTCAATAGGGGAATAAGGTGGTGAAAAGTTATATTTTGTACTTCATTATTAAAATGAAACTTACTTCATCAAATACATGAAAGAGATACGGATATCTTTATAACCTCACTACAATCTCCTTTCAGGTAGTTGTAGAGAGCAATAAGGTCCCCCCGAGCCTCCTTTTCTCCAGATTAAAAAGCCCCAGTTCCCTCAGCTGCTTTTCATAAAACCTGTACTCCAGACCCTTCAGCAGTTTTGTCACCCTTCTCTGGACAAGCTCCAGCACCTCAATGTCTTTTTGAAGTGAGGGGCCCAAAACCTAACATAGGACATGAGGTGCAGCCTTACCAGTGCTGAATAGAAAGGGATGGTCCCTGCCCTGGTGCTGCTGAACAAACTATTGCTGATTCAGGCCAGGATGCCATTGGCCTCCTTAGCCCCTCCTTGGGCACTCACTGGCTCATGTTCAGCTCGCAGTCAACTGACACCTGCAAGTGCTTTTCTGCCAGGCAGCATTCTAGCTGCTCTTCCTCAAGCCTGTAGCATTGCATGTCGTTGCTGTGACTCAAGTGTAGAACTCAGCCCTTGGCCTTGTTGAACCTCATACAACCAGCCTCAGCCTGTTGATTCAGCCTGTCCAGATCCATCCCTTCAGAGACTTCCTACCCTCCAGCAGATCAACACTCCCACACAGCTTGGTGTGAATTGACCAAAGGTGTATTCAATCCCCTTGTCCAGATCATTGATAAAGATATTAAAGCGAACTGGTCCCAACACTTAGACCAGGGGAATTCCAGTAGTTACTGACCCCCATCTGGATGTAGCACCTTTCATCACCACACATGTCATCACCACACATTTTGGGCCCAGCCATCCAGAAAATTTTTACCTGGCAAAGAGTGCATCTTTCTAAGCCATGAACAGACATGTACAGCCTTGTATAGCTGACACCAGACTGTTGGCTGAACCTGGATGCCTGAGCCAGACCAGCTCTTATTACTCAGTTGCAGGTTTTGTCAGTATTCTGTTTTGCTCTCACCCTCAGCTTCTGAGTTGCATTGCCTTGCGAAGTAACTCACTTCTGCTGCTCCCTGGCACATCTAACATCACTTCTTTCACTTTCAGATGTCCTCTTGTTCCTGCCAGATGGATAGGAGGTTGCTTTGGCTTCGTGTCCCCAGGTTCAGCCAGTAATGAGTCTGAGCACAAATTCCTGATTCACAAACAAATACAGCTGGTCACACAAATAAAAAGAGCAGTCGCATAAATATGAACAGCACACCCACTTCTCTTCAACCTTTCCAGTTGATTGGGTTTAAATCTACTTGTAGAATATGCACAAGCACAATATGCTTCTTTTCAGTAGCTTGGCCTGAAGCCTGGTCTCCTCCACTTCCTTGAATATGAACCCAGAGGTACCAGACCCATGGCCTGCCTCTCTGGAATAAGGTCACTCACACCCCTTACCCTACTCATTGGCTGGTCCAACTTGAAGCTCTCTAGTGCCTTGTGTACATACGAACATAGAACACAGAGATAATACATGGAAAAAAAAGAACAGTGTCATAAGAAGAAAGGACATATTTCAGTTATCAAGCAAAGGACTTCATAGAAGTGCACTGACCAACAGTTTGCTTACATACAATCAGTGACTTTGAGCCCATTTCTCCCCATCCCTGCCCCACTTGTTCCTTCCAAGACCCCTTCATCCCTGCCTTTGATCCTTTCCTTAAACATCCCATGTTAAATTTCACACATTTTCACAAATTTCTTAGAATACTTCACCCTAAGTTTTATATAAACCCCATGTCTTTTTTTTTGTTACGAAATTACCTTCTCACTGCATCCTGTAGGAAGTCCTTTGTCCTTTAGACAAGAACCCAATTTTGTTTGCATGGTTTTCTGGGGAATTTATTTTGCTGACTCATTTTGGTGAGCTTCCCACCAGGGAAGATGATCTAATAATTGTCCTTTAATAGTTGAAGAAGTAGCTGAGCCATTATACTTTTTCACTGACTATGTTGCCTGGGTTTCTTTACCTGTCACTGTGTCTCTAATCCTTTCCATGGTTTTGTTCAATGTGATTAACTTTTAGTGAGATAACTTAGGTAATGGAAGACATGAAATATAGGTCTGTATAAAATATCCTACTCAATAAATGTTATACAAATGTTTCTGTACCCTCTTTACTATAAAACAGGCAAATATTTTATTTGTACATTTATTTCATTTCTATATTTAGATACATACATAAGACCACCGTTTTTAGGTTCCAGAGCTGCTTTTGCTCCATACTAATCCTATGGCAGAGCAAGGTAACTCTAAATGAAGCACATGCCAACTCTTTTTTCCCTGGTTTCCATACATAGAAAACCCACTGGCATGTTCCAATAGCAGGTGCCCTAATATATACTAGATGCCAATCTGCCAAGCAGGACACTGTAACAGATTATACAAGCATGAAAAGCAATGTCTAGACAGAGCCTGAAGACCTTTTGCCATTGGCACAAATCACAGTTGCTCTTCTTCAGTTTCTATTCAGAGTCTGGGAAGTATGGAAACAGAAGCCATAAAGAGTTTCCTCATTTTCTCTAGTCTAAGCAAGAAATCAAGTAAAAGCGAGAGTGAAGAACCTAAATAAGCATTTAAATAAAACAGACATTTCCTATGAATGGCAGAATTTGCAAAATCTCTTCAAAAGATCTGTGCCGTCTTTTGCCCAAATAATTTTCCTCCATGATCATCACCTACATAACTTGTGGGTTTATCCATGTGCCCAACCTGAGTTCTGAACTGTCTTTATGTATGCTGACGTTGTTTCAGTACTCATTGGCTGGCTGTCCAGTTCCACCAGCTGTTCAAACAAGCCAATAAAATTTGGATTTTTCTTATCATCAGTGATTTTTATGAAACTTGTTCTTGATACCCTAACATTTCTTTCACATATAGCAAAACTCAGGTGAACAGAGTTAGGGGTAGGTGGACTTAGACAGAATAAAATGATAACTCATAAGTCTTTTTTCTTCAGAAGACCAGGCTGAAAACAGAAAATTTGAGGAAGAAAACTCATTATTATTATTATTATTCTCTGTCTATTTGCAAACTTAAAAAATTATATATATGAAAGATAGTAGAGAACTACTTTATTTACTTCCCTTGAATACTTTGTATGTCAAAATTAATTGCTCAGGAAGACAGACATCACAGGAAATCCTATAGACCTTAGACAGAGTGCTGGGTTTGGCTGTCTGGCTTCTTAGATAAGTGGGTAATAATAACATTTTGTCCTGGAAACTTGTTCTAAGTTCTTTTCAGTAAAATGAAAACAAATCAAACAAAAACAAACCCAGTGTGTAGTATTTGATTGGAAATATATTTTATTTCTGACGGCAGAAAAGCCATTGTTTTTTCAGTCTTCTCTCTGTGCCATGACACAACCACATACAGCCTCCTTTCTTTCCTTCTTCACTTCTTTTTGTGAGAATAGTCTTTAGGATCACTCTCATCACCCTCTGGGCAGATGATCAGTAGTTGATGCCAGAAACATAGAAGACATATCAGAAAGCCTTAGAATCTGAGGTGGATGGTGTTTATAGAAAGGAATTTAGACTGAAAACTGAAGTAATGTAGGCAGATGAGACTGAATATGAAGATATGCATAAATCCTTTTTCCACAGGAAAAAGCTATTTTGTCTGACTTCACTTCTTCATACACTGATCCCTTTTATCTCAAGGAGATAGCTAATGGTGTAAGTCAAGCAGATTCCCATTATATAAGGAATAGTGAAAAGTTACGAAGTTCGCATGGTTCATATGGGGTCAGGGTGAATGCTAGAAGTTCCAAATGAATGTCTGGGACTGGAACTCTGCCCAAGATATCCAGTGCAATTTACAGTGCAATATGGAGACATGGAAGATTATCAGGAAATGCCATATGTGTGCAAACCATGAATAGACACAAGAAAATTTCCAGCTAGGGCATCCTCATTGGAATGACCCTCAGTAGCATCTGACCATTCAGTTCAGCTACAAACTGTGGAGTCCCTTGAAACAAGAAATAAAAAAATAAACCTTCTACCTCTATTGTTTCTTACTCATATCCAAAGGTTCTCCAAACAGACTAAAGAAAAATGTAAATCAACTAGTATCTTAAGCAAGTCAGGATTTTTCAACGTTTCTCTATTTTGCCAAATGACAATGATCACTGGTACTTAGGACTCCTTTTTCAGTTTCTAATTAATCAGATTTAATCCAAAAGAGTAATAGAAAGGAAAAAAAAACCCACAAAAAACACCATCCAATTTCTGTTTTGGCTAGTTACCTTTGCCAATATTGTATTACAAATCACTACTTTTTTATTGTTGTTTTTATAATGGTAAAAAAGCCCTTTAAAACACAGAATTGTAAAAAGAAAAAAAGATTTAATTCAGATTTTTCATGTCTATATGCAATCTTTACTCAAAAATACCTGAATGTTCATAGTCTACAATTACGTGTACAGAGATCCATCAGAAAAAGCCATCATTACCAAATGTGAACTTTGATCTGTTACTCTGCACTTGTATCTTTAATATGTTCTTTATCTATAATAGCAAAGAATCAATTGTAGTATCATGAAAATTAGAAGAGGTTTGTGTAAAACTGCATAAGAAATGAGATTCTGTATATTTAATAAATTAATTTCTTTACTAGAAAAAACAGCTTTGGCAATCAGTCAGGGCACGTATTTTTAATAACTGAAGAACAGGTTAAAGAAAAATTTAGGAACTGCTGAAGTATTTCAGCAGAATGCAGATGATTTATCCTTGATTTAGGCACTACAGAAATAGCTTTTATAAATAGATCCTTATTTATACAATGATGGTTGGCTACAGACTTTTAAGAAAGAGTACAAACACTTTCAAAATCTAAGACTGTCTCATAATAAAGATTCAGAAATGGCACCTTAAAATGTTTAGTGTCTCTTAACACATTATAGCCAAGAGGAAGAGTGACATGCTTTCAGGTCTTTACTTCAAGGGTTATTTTTATCTTAATCACTGAATTAAAAAAAAAAAAATCAAACAGGACTCTTAGCTCCCAGACTGAAGTGATCACTGGGCTATAGAGTCAGAGTTTACTTTTCTTCCCTGGTCTATGAATCCAGTGTTCCAGTACAAGAAGATGAAGCTTTTTTAAATTCCTGAATTCCCAAACTCAAACAATTAGACATTCTTCTTGAATGCACACCACTATCATCACTAAAACATCTTTTCTGGACTCTTTACAGGAAGAAAAACAATAGACATTTACAGAGCAAAATTTTTGGGATTTATCTTATGATGATATGGATAGGACCCGAAAGTAAACATAACTTTCCACTAACTATAAATATTTTAGAGTAGTGGAGATGAATTTCATTGCTTCAAGTTCCCATGATAACATGGAATGCAAAATGCTAAAACACTATTTTGTTCAGTTAGAAAGTAGGCTTTATTTGATTCCTACAGTCAATTCAGTGGAAAATACTGACCATGATCTACATCCAATATGTTCAAAGAATGATTGGTGGAACCACTGAAAAAGAAGAAATTTGTAGGAATACATGATTTGTTGTTCTTAATAGGACTTAGTGATGAGCTAGGGTCCCCCTTGTTCAGTGGTGTCCAAGACTTACATGACTCTCTGTATGTGCAGAAGGACATCTCTAGAAAATGATGGAATACTGGGCTGACTACAACTAAATAGGTGAGATATTTTGAATCATGCAGCTAGGTGACCAGGGATCTTTGCCAGTATAACTTTTCATTGAGTATCCTACTCTATTCTTCATTCTACTGAGTTCATCTACCTCATCTCACAGCTTTATGTTTCCTTATTCATAAAAATAATTAATACCAGGTAGGAGCATCACAAATCAATTGTCAGCAGGCAATGACACTCCTGTAACACTGTTTCTTTCCAGAGTAGACTTATGAGGACTGATATCTAACAAAAAGACAAGGAAAGGTGAAATTACAAAACACCTCTTTACATTCCTAGAAGTGCATACATATAAAACACATGCAAGTAAGACATCATTCTGGTTTCAAGTACTTGTTGTTTGACAAGTGGACGTATGTGCCTTGGCTTCCTTTCCCTTTTTGCTCTGCTGGTAATACAGAGCAGCTGCGACCCTAAATTTAAGCTAGGATTATGACTGTTATCTCTTGACAAATTCGTTCACAATTCTTTGGACATTTTTGCTGATTCAACACCACTTAGAATTGGCATATATCCAGATTCCTACAGAAACTGTAGTTATGCTGAGTTTGGGACATGTCTTTATTTCGTACAAAGACAGAGATCTGAGTGTTAGAGCAAACCTCAGTTTCATATAAAATGAATTCAGGATTTGAATGAAAAGTTGAGGTGTGATTCTTCACTACCATACATATAGAGAAGTAACAGATTTGATAGCAATTTAAGCTAGAAATACACCAGGGCGAAACCACCACATTACTTAAAAAGGTAGAAGGGCCTGATTCTGATTTTTTGCATATACAAACATAAATATAAACACACATACACACACACACACAAATATATACATATATATATACATATATATATGTATATTTATAGAGGGGTACTGTGGGTGTGTGTCCTTGGGTGCATCACGCACAGCATCACTGGCTGGTTCAGGGGATTTGTCCAACTCTGCTCTGCAGTGGTGCGGCCTCACCTCAAGTCCTGTGTACAGTTTTGAGCACCATTGTGGTAGGAAAGACATTAAGCTGTAAGAGAATATCCAAAGGCAGGTAACAAAGATTGTAAATGGCTTGGAGGGGAAGACATATGAGGAGCAGCTGAGGTAATTTGGTCTGTTCAGCCTGGAGGAGAACTGAGGGGAGACTTCATCACAGTTTGCAACTTTCTTGTGAGGTGGAACAGAGGGGCAGACACCAATCTCTTCTCTCTNTTTCGTACAAAGACAGAGATCTGAGTGTTAGAGCAAACCTCAGTTTCATATAAAATGAATTCAGGATTTGAATGAAAAGTTGAGGTGTGATTCTTCACTACCATACATATAGAGAAGTAACAGATTTGATAGCAATTTAAGCTAGAAATACACCAGGGCGAAACCACCACATTACTTAAAAAGGTAGAAGGGCCTGATTCTGATTTTTTGCATATACAAACATAAATATAAACACACATACACACACACACACAAATATATACATATATATATACATATATATATGTATATTTATAGAGGGGTACTGTGGGTGTGTGTCCTTGGGTGCATCACGCACAGCATCACTGGCTGGTTCAGGGGATTTGTCCAACTCTGCTCTGCAGTGGTGCGGCCTCACCTCAAGTCCTGTGTACAGTTTTGAGCCCCATTGTGGTAGGAAAGACATTAAGCTGTAAGAGAATGTCCAAAGGCAGGTAACAAAGATTGTAAATGGCTTGGAGGGGAAGACATATGAGGAGCAGCTGAGGTAATTTGGTCTGTTCAGCCTGGAGGAGAACTGAGGGGAGACTTCATCACAGTTTGCAACTTTCTTGTGAGGTGGAACAGAGGGGCAGACACCAATCTCTTCTCTCTGATGACCAGTGACAGGACCTGAGGGAATGGCCTGCAGTTGTGTCAGGAGTTATTTAGGTTGGATATTAGGAAAAGGTTCTTCACCCAGAGGGTGGTTGGGCACTGGAACAAGCTCCCCAGGGAAGTGGTCACAGCACTAAGCCTGAGAGAGCTCAAGAAGCATTTAGTCCATGCTCTTAGGCACAAGGAGGTATTCTTGTAACTGTCCTGTGCAGAGCCAGGAGTTGGACTCAATGATCCTTGTGGGTCCCTTCAAGTCATAATATTCTGTGATGTATGTATATGTAAAATTATTACAGTATGGATTCTGGAAGTTTGAACTTGTTTTAGTGTTAGAAAACTGGAATGAAATATTTCTTTACTCTCAGTTGCCTTACCTATAATTACATATTTGCAAAAACATATTTCACTTCAAATGAGAAGGAAATGAAGTCAAGATTTTAGATTTCCATATGGCTTTAGCAAACACTGACTAAATTATCTCATGTTGTAGATGTTGTAGTTTTGATATTTTTTACCTTTAGACCTAAAAAAAAATCAGTACGCAGAACATAAATTAAAACTGAAATAACATAATTTTCCTTTAATTTTTCCACTAACATTTTATGAGTTGCTAATGAAAATGAAGTGATTTGAACAACAAAAAAAATCTGTCCGTGCTTGCTAAATCTGACTTGTAATCTGTACAAGTCAGATTTAATTCTTAAGAAATATTCCTTGACAGTGTCTACGTACACACACAGGATCAAACACAATTACGCCTTTCAGATGTACTTCTAGTAATTTTAAAGTTTGTTGCTTTTTAAATCACTAGCTGTTGGAACAATAAAATGAGATTCAATGGCAACTTAGCAGCTCAGCAAATGCAGCATGATATTTTCCTTGGTGCCGCAGGATACCTATGAACATTTGAAAATGTGTTTTGAAATGTGCCAAATAGTTTTATTTAATATGGACACTTCGGAAAAAGAAGAACTGATCAGCATGTGGGCATTATGGGCATTGCATTGCTCTGACACATTCTAGCAGCATGAGACTTGAAAAAGTTCTTTTATTAAATTTCTGATTATGTCTGAATGCTTGTGGAAAATGAAAAGTAGGACTGCCATAAATAATAGGGGAGCTAACTGAATATATTTAATTCACAAAAATATTTGTGTATCTCTTCTCATTCAATACCACTCATAGGCATTTTTGTTAAAGACCCCAAGTGCATTTGCTTGAGAAAAATATTTATAGAAATTACAAGCAATGAACATCTTGTTTTTAATGTTCTGTATCAAGATTACACTCTGAGTAGAAAAAGAGGGTAATTTGAACATTTTAAAGAAATATAATTACCCCAGTATCCATTTTGTACTGAAAAATGTGGAACACACCAAGTTATAGACACTGTGTTCCAGCTTGCTTTTGGGGCTGATAGTAGGTACTGACAGGCATATGACTATACCTGATTAATCTATTTTAATTCCCTAGAAGACGAACTTTAGTAAAAGAGAAAGGGAAAGATGACTTGCCAGCCAGTCTCACCAGGTAAAAATTGTAAAAGGAGAGTTTTATGGTTTAACTCCAGGAAGCTGCACAGTCGCACAGAGCCACTTACTCCTCCACAGTAGGATGGGGAGAAAATCAGTAAGGTAGAAGTAAGAAAACTCATGGGCCAAGATAAAGACAGTTTAACAGGTAAAGTAAAAATCCTCCACACAAGCAATACAAACCAAGAAATTCATTCACCATGTCCCATTGGCAGCCAGGTGTTCAGCCACCCCCAGGCAAGCAGGGCTCCACCAGGCATAATGGTGACTTGGGAAGACAAATGCCATCCATCCGAACATCCCTCCTCTCCCTTCTCCTTATTCCCCCAGCTTTATATGCCGAGCACGATGCCATATGGTATGGAATATCCTGTTGATCAGTTGGGGTCACCTGTCCTGGCCTTGATGCTATGTAAGCACTGCTCAGCAAAAACTAAAGTATTGGTAGGCTTTTAACACCATACTCATCACAAATACAAAATACACCACCATAGGGCCTGCTGTGATACAAATTAAATGTACTCCAGCCAGAATCAGCACAAAGAGTGACAGAATTCCTAAATCTGAGTGGTTTGACTCACAGAACAAATGTCTTTGATCACTGAGAGAAACAAAGCTAGTTGCGTTTAACAAGCACTTGGTCTCAGGGGGAATGATAACCAGACAAGTACAAAATTGTGATAAAGAAACTGATGAGAGATCTAACCATTTTGAAATTCCTAATCTTGCCTTGTGTGATAATAGACCAGCCGGTAGAAATTATCTGGTTTTCACTGGTTTGAAATGTTTTCTCACTTTCATCTTTATGTCTACATCAGCAACAGGATTGAAGAACCTTGTGAGAAATTTCAGGTGGGACTTAGAGATCTGAAATCTATACTGTAGATCCTAAAAAAAATTGCTTATTTGTAACTAATTCTATAGAATCTGAATGATCCAGACACCTTTTTTTTTTTTTAAATTAAAATTCCCCTAAATCCTAGTTTTCCTCTTCTGTGACTAGCTACATCGTGATTTGTTTTAGGTTTGGAATGTGTGCTGTGTTCTGTAAGATTGCCCTAACTTGTCCAATTTGCTGTTTTACATTGCATCTAATACCTGCATTGAGAATAAATACATTATATGTGGACCAAGTTACTTTCAAAATGTAATGCTACTAATAATTTTACATGCAAAGCAAACTAGTAAAAAAGATTGAAATCAGAGTTAAATCACTACCCTGCAATGCAGGAGAAAACTGAGGTATCCAGATGGTAATTTTCTGTCCTTTAGTTAATTTAAGCTGGCACATTCTCCTTGTAATGGCCTTCAAAGGACATTGTTTTCTTCTTGAGCACAAACATGTACATTATGCAGATAATGGTTTTACGAAGTCTGATTTTATCAATCTCAATTTTGGTATACTGGGTTTTATTCCAAATCTCATATTTCAAAGGACAATTCTTAAGACAGAGAGTAAAATTTATTCTGAAGTCATGGTGTGTCAGCCCATCTTGCTGAAGTAGCCTCCATTATTATGGCATCATTAAAAAGGTTATTTTGGCCAAAGAGCTAGAGATAAGTCTCACACTGAAAATGTTTCTCTAGCTTAGTATGTTAAGGACTTTCAACTGTGAAGGAAAAGCAACAGTTTTAATTCCTACTCAAAAAATGTTTAATGCATATATCATATTGTCTTAGATTTAAGTTTATAAAAGATATTTGGAAAAAAGGCCAGAAACTTCCTTTTTTAATGACCTTCTTTATTTATGCCAAGACAAAATTGCATATGAGCTCTATTTGACCATAATTATGCAACTTATTATTCACCTAATAAATTGTGATCACTAGCAAATGTCTGGTAAATTCTGACATGACAGAAAATAAGAGGTTCGTTTCTTGCAGGGTCCTTCTTGTTGCAGTGCAAATGTTTATATAGGAGATTGCCTGCACCTTTTTCTTTGTAACAGTGTGTAATATTGTTGATGTGCTAATTCATTCCCTGATGTTCTATTGATTTGATTTATTAAATTTGCTAAATGTATGATCTCGCCCAATCTGTAGTCTTGTAATCCCCAAAGCCAAATCACATAAAATACTATTTTTCTTCTATGATACAAAAGTGTCATCTTAATTTTCCAATTATGGATGTATTTTTCCTGAAATTACTGGTGTAATAAATTGAAAGAATAATAATAAAACATTTATCTACAATGGGTGGTTTCACATTCCATATTTCTGTGGTAACTTTTCATGGTTAAAACCCAGCTGGCAACTAAGCTCCGCAAAGCTGTGAACTCACTAACTCTCCCACCAGTGGAGTAGGGGAGAGAACTGGAAAAACAAAAAATTAGAAAACGCATGATTCAAGACAAAGTTTAACAGGTAAAGCAAAACCCATGTGCACAAACAAAGCAACAAGGAATAAATTCACCACTTCCCATGAGAAAGTAGGTGTTGAATCACCTCCAGGAAAGCAGGGCTCCAATATGTATAGTGGTGAATTGGGGATTAAAAATAGGACATGTACATCCCCTTCCTCCTTCTTCACCCAGCTTTATGTGCTGAGCATGATGCCATACAGCATGGAATGCTCCTTTAGTCATCTGGGAATAGCCCCCTCCCAACCTCCCACGCACACACGCAGGGAAGCAGGGACCTGTGGGGTGGGTAAGCAAGGCCCAACAAAAATTTAAGAAGAGGATGTACCCATGGTGGCAACGTCCTGGATATCCCCCCACCTCCAACAGCGGGAGGCACAGGGCCCTCCTGAGCCAGCGAGACTTTCTCAGTGGGTTTCCTGCCGGCACCAGGCCATGCTTGCAACACCCTCCGCTTCCCAGCAGCTTCTACCCCAGAGCAGTGCCCATGGGGCCACGTACAGCCACATCACCTCCTCAGGTCCCTGGTTTGGGGTCAAACCCCAGCCTCAGCAGTATAACTGGTGTGGGCTGGGGGAATAGAACAAGGGGGTGAGGTTCAGTTACCTTAAGAACCAGAGCACAGCTGCCATGCTGGAAGCACAGCCCTCAGCTGCAGCAGCAACTGCTGTGGAGAGTCTTCCAGAACCTTCTGGACACTGGCATATCCAGCAGCCCCTCTGGGGGACACTGGGCGCTCTCGGCTCCACCAGCCACTGCCTGTGGCCCCAGGCCTGTGCCTGCATGGCCACACCTGGACCCTTCCAGGTCCCTTCCAACTGAGACAATTCTGTGACCTACACCATGACACCAACCCACATCTCCCGCTACCTCTCCCTACCTTTGGTCTCTGTAGGGCTGTGGCAGCCAGGATACCAGGGGACAGGGATAGTAGCACTTCCTGCACCTTACCAGGCTTGCACCCCACCTCTCCCGTGTGACCCCAGTTCCCCTGAAGCCAGGGAGGGCACCTCACCTCCCCTTGAGATATCCTCATCCTACAGCCAGTGCCTACTTGGCCTGATTTCTGACTGATGTTTCCCTCGCATTGCCAGGCAGTGCTCAGGACTCAGGGCAGAAACAGACCCAGAGGCTGAGGGACGTAATGAGGCCTCCAGCCTGGGCGCACGTGTGTTGGCCATTGCATTGCATTGCATTGCATGGCCTTGACTACTAGGGACATTTTGCAGCCTCAGTGGTCGAGTCTGAGGGGAGGTTTGGTAAGGGAAACCACTTTGAACCTTGTCACGCTATGGGAAGGTCTCCCGTACTCCTTTGAATCCTTGCCCTTTCCTACCTTTGCCCTTTCCCGCAATCTCTGCATAGATAATTTTTGGGTTGAGTTTGGTTTTACACAGCTTGATAATTGATTTTAGTTTGCTTTTTTCTCTGTGTGCTTTTACCATCTACACAGTAGTAGAGTATCGCACTTTCACTTATAAATTAAACCTACTTTTGCCGACACATTTTCTGGAGATTCCAGCACTACACGAGGTCTTGCAGTGCAGTGAACCTCACCACACCATATCCACCTCCTGCTACAGGCTTTAAAGGCTTAGCACCCTTGCTGAATTTCTCCAGGAGGCAGTAGGTTATATCCAACATGAATTTCCTGGGATTCTCACTGTCAGCCACCTCCTGCCATGGATTTTTACATTTAGTTGGAGGATATGTTTCATACCTGCCATATGAGGTGAACTCTGGTTTTGAAAACCTGTGGTTTTCTACATCCAAGTCTTCTTCAGCTGTCAGAAGGATTTTGTCATCCAGTAAAGTAATCTCAGTCTATTACTGAAACTCAGAGTGAATCAGGTCAGTGGAAGTCATTGGATTTTCTTCAGGTTTTCCTATAATTAATTCTGTAAGAAAATTCTTCATCCTTACAGGTAAAGTTCATGAAATACCTGATATGTTTCTTTCTTCAATTCTTTCTACCATGAATATTATGCAAAGAAAAAAAAAACATCTAATTAGATACAGGTGACCCATGTATTTTCTTTCTTCTTTTCACTTCAGGAACATAGCTGTGAATGTATTATTGAGAAGTCTTTGCATATTCACTGTTTCTAAAGATTTCACTGCCTAACACTTGTAGATTCAGAAGACTTAAGGTTATCTAATTGAAATTTTTATAGCTAATAATAATAGCTGTTGCAGGGATACCTGGAAGTCTTAATAATCAGACAAGATTATAACAAGTTGTCTGCACTTCCCTCAACTTTAGATACTGAAATCAATAGCTAAACTAGTGACTTTAGGGTCCTCTTACTGTCGATGGAGACTAATAGGCTTCTTCAGGATGTGATCTATTTCTTATTGAAAGGTTTACAATTATATGAACATCTTTGAAAATAATGTATTTCTCTCCACTGACTAGGAAGCAGTAATGGGATAACCAGGTTAGACATGGATGTTGACATGGCAGATATCCACATTTAATCAGTTTAATATCAGCTACAAAAAAAGGAAGTTCTTGCCCTGATGAATTTGCTATCTAAATAAGAAAGGGGGAAATTGAAATTTAAAGACATTAAATAGCTTACACAAAATCAGAACCTAAAGTATCTCCTGAGTCCAAAAAAAACGTTTTAAGCAGAAGGCTGTATCTGCTTCAATTTTCAGTATGCGGTTGTTCTTTCAAAGCTTCTTTGGCACCCTGAAAAAGTTCTCATACTACATTGCTATGTTGATGACAGTTTTTCTATGTTTATTTTGTAACTTATTTCCATTGTACTAAAAATGCTGTTTGATTCACTTCTACACAGCGACCTCATAAAAAATTGAAAGGCTTCAATAATTTTAAATCATTCTACACTGCATATAGAGATTTAAATTTCAGTGCTATTTTTTTTATTAGCACTTTAATTTGGAAGGTACTAGGCTTCTACAAGATTTAAAATTATTGGAGCATTTCAAATTTTTATAAGCTTTCCAGTAAAGATGTGACTGTGGTTCTGGGCTTATAAAGTGCAGCACAATTTAAATTTAATCTAAATTATTTAAGTGCTTCAGACTTCAGGGAGATTTTCAATCTCTCAAACTGGGATCCATGTTCAGAGACTAGAGCAATCTTATAATGTAAAGTTCTTTCATCATTTTAAAGACCTGCGGGCAGCATTCTGAACAGGCCTTTTTTATTGTCAGTTTGTTAATTTAAATTATTTGTTTTCATCTCTGGTGTATGGAAAGGGAAAAAAAGTGTAATAAGAACATAAGGGGAAGTCTGTTTCCTCTAGAAAGTTAAAGATAACAACGACCTTTTCTGCTAAGACAGATGAGGTGAGGTAATGTGAAGAACACCATTTTTAAACATACATTTTGAAACTTGCTATAAGACGTTACACATTCTATAGTCTCACCCATGCTCACTGGTATGAGGTGTACTTATTATCTTAAATACCAAAGACATATAACTTATATTTTCACTCTTTTGAAGACTTAGTTTCATTTGGAGAGGAAACAAAATGCATTTAATTGTATTATGTTTAGTTTTCATCTTCTGTGAAGATATTAACTTCCTGTAAATCTAAAAGGAGTGTGCCATTTCTATAGCTGTGTTTGCCCTACAATGAACAAAATCTTATGGTATTGAAAAGATATGGATATCTGATTCATATAGTCTTTTGAAGCAAAATTTCAAAGATCATGGTTGGGTGCCTAGGGAAGAATTCTGCTAGCATCACCAGTTATTTTGGAATGTAATGTTGTAGCGGCCCAGGTGGCTGAGTTAGAGCCTGGTGTCCTTGAAAGTGTGGACGACTGGGAAGAAATTGGAGATGGGCCAGAGGGGAGTGAAGAAGAAATGGATTTTCCCTCTGACCTCCCATCCCTGTGCTACAGATAGTATGGGCCACTAATCTCCCTCCAACCACTAAGTTTACCTTTATCTCAGTGTTAGTGCATTGGTTGTTTGTTCTATAATTCACTTGTATTCACTTTCTTATTAGTTCTGAAACATGTAATCCCGCCTTGTTAGCCCCCCTTTATAACCTGATGCATAGCCTTTGTTCTGGACTCTTCAGCTCTCAGACTCTTCAGCTTTTACTCTTCAGACTCTTCAGCTCTGTACTCTCTTCAGTTCTGATCCCCATGTAACCAATAAACCCCACCTTTTATAAACTGAAGAGTCCTCAATCTCGCCTTTTTCTAAGTCGACCTCCAGAAGCCCTCTCTTCTCTCGTGCATAGCCCCCGTGCCGGTGCCAGCAGAAGGAACCACTGTGGGAAAAGGCTCCCCTGGTCATGACTATAGGGTGATGCCCCCACATAATGTCTCCATCCATATAACACATGAACATAACTAATCGTCCTTGCCTCTTCCGTCCCTGTGACTGTTATTTTCTGTTACTGGAACATCATCTAGATTTCCATTTAGATCTAAGCCATTTAGATTGCTTAGTCAAAGAAATCTCATTTATTTTCCATGGCACTATAAAACTTCTAAAGGCACAGAGCAATTGTAGTGTGTCCTTGTTACCGAGAGGGGAGAGGAGCTTGGTGAGGTGTGGGCATCTCTCAGTTGTTATTCTACACCACTCAAATCATCACTGGGAGGTACAATTTCAGGATGAAAATGAATGCACTACTCTCTCTCTCTGTCTCTTTTTTCCAGCAGGGGGAGAGTCAGGATCAGCTGCTGTGGACCCTGGTTCCTTTTGCTGTCCTGCCAATCCCGTTCCCTTCTTCTCTGGACTGCAGCTATGGGATGTGGTGCTGAAATGATAGCATCAAAAATGTGAATCAACACTAGACCTGGCAGTGCTGATGCAAAGGCTGGCTGCCATGGCGAAAGGATGGGCAAGTGCAGTGCCAGCCCAGTCAAGCCTATCAAGCCAAGCTGAAGCAAGTCCAAATGAGGCAGCAGAAAGTGGGAAAGTGGCAGTGACATGTGGGAACAACCTCCAGAGGAGCAGAGCAGAAGAAGCAGCAGCATAGGCACCTGTGCAGAAATGCGCCACAAGGGAGCAGGAGTGCAACCTGACTCAGGCAACCCGGCTTTTGGGGTGTTTCTTTGTCACTGTTTGGCATATTTTTGAATTTTGGGGCAGGAAGAGAGTGGTAAACATGGACTACAGGAGCTCTGCCACCATCATGGCTTTGTTACCAGTGGCCATTTGGTATGGCGTGTGGGAACAGTCGCCGTATTGCCTTTGTCTGGGGAAGTCACATGGACACGACCTTTGGGGGGGCATCTGCCATCTTGTTTTGGTTCCTCATTGGTGGTGAACACCTTTCTGTGGGTAAAAAAACTCTCTTTTTGTATACCTGTGCTATTAATATTGCTGTTATTGTGCATATCTTATTCCATTCCTTTGCACTTTCAGTAATTTGAAGATGGAAAAGGGAAGTGGCTTATCTGGAGTATAATTTCCAGCTGGTGTTAAAACCAGCACATAAAGTTAACACTGAAAGGTGTTAGAATCACTAAATTTGCAGGGACAAGCTTTCAGATTCAGTTTGAACAAAAGTTACATTTAATCTTTTGTGCACATGTTTATCAAGATGCATCAAGAGCTGGTGAGTAGTGGCCAATTGTGACAGTAAATCAGGCACTAGAAACTCTTGAACTAGATCAAGCAGGTGGCAAAATGCCATATTTGATCCACCAGTTTCGTGGGTCAGATCCAACCAGCTAGTGGACAGTCATATAATTTGTATCACCCTAATCCAGAAAGAGCTTCAAAGATATTTTATTTGAGTTACTAAAGGATTGGATGATCTAAGATGATTCTTCTGAGGTGAAATAATTGATAAAGCTAATTCTGTCCCTTCCACAAAAGAGCAGTAGTCTTTTGTTTGGGTAGTAGAATCTTACTGTACAATCTCATGTAAAGCTCATTCACCAGCCACCTGGCTCAGATGTACGTAGGACAGGCAGAAAATATCTACACTAAAGAAGCTATTGACCATGTAAAGTGGAAGTTGACAATTAGTAACAGGTATTGGAATCCCAATTCCTCTCCATTAATGATATAAAGCAAAAAAGAAAGATACAAAATATACCGACTTATGGAGGAGTGTGATTGGCTCTCATTTTTGCACACTTGAGGACCAGATTCACTGATTTACTCTAAGTACTTCAGTTGCTTCTCTGTACAAAGTAGTCATTAATTTGGTTAAATGGCAAACATTAAACTGAATTTACAGCTGTGTTCTGTTCTTAGAGTAGTATAAACCATCTGGAGAATGCTACTAAATGTCACCCACAAAACAAAAATCAAGTCCACATTCTCAGCTGACTTAATTTAAATTTTTTCTAATAATATCAGTTTATACCATTGTCAGTACGTATAAGAATCTTCATTAAGCCATTTATGCTTAAATTTTTGCTTAAATAAAAAGAAGATGGCAGTCCGCAATAATTATTCAGTTTTAATTGATATATGAAATATGCGACAAAAATACTAAATAAATAACTAATCATTCCAAAAAATCTGTATAATAAGGAACAATCCTTGTCTCAGGGTTCCTGCACTGACTAGGTCGGATGGATCATTAATAATATAGAATCATCGACTCATAGAATATCCCGAGTTGGATATCTGTGGCCAAAGCGAACTCAAGGGGTTTTATTTAGGACCAAGAATGTAGCTGTGGGGAAGGTCTGCCATTTTTGTATAATATTGAAAGAAAGGATAAAAGTTTAAAATAAAATGCAGAAAGGATGAGCATAAACATCATGGTAATTTATCTATGCTCACAAAATCAGATGAAATTTATGCTACATGTTCACGTTAGAGATGGAATAAAGACATTTTCAGGATTCTACAATTATCATTGAGGTCATAATAAGCTGAAAAATCTACTACAAATAAATAAAAACCCCAAACCAAGTCTGTGTTCCCAAGCATGTTTTCTATTCACAGAAAGGAAATGAGGAATGTGAGGTAGGAGAAAGCCTTGTGCCATCACCCTACCAATGCTATTGTCAAAGAGTGCTGTTTGATGTAATGTTTTTCCTACTAACAGAAACTTTTTTCCATTTTCCATCTTTGGCTTTTTCATGTTAGCTGGAGGACAAAGTTTTCAACCATCATAGCTGTCCTAGAATTGATAAAATGGAGCATATTACCTATGTATATAAGTAAAAAAACCTGTTTGTCTATGCATAAAATATCCTTAATTCCTACATTCATTAATAAATGTTGTCTGTTATAGTTTCAAGAATTACTAGATATTTTTAGGCCAAATTTTTTTTTCTCCTTATAATCAACAAATTAATTACTTGTATAAAGCTTCCACTGAATAAATTTTTCTCATATTATTATCTAGCAGATGAATTGTTTGGTGACTGATAGGTTCTCACTTTTAAATTGAACAGGTACTTAAGATGACTCTGGGGATTTCTAGGGAGAAAACAACAACAGAAAAAAAAAGGCCAAAGAAGAAATATAGAGAAGTATTTGCTTGATTTTTCACAAAAGCAGAAATCTGCACGCATTTTCACCTGATTTTTTTTTTTAACTTTAAAAAAACTCCAAACCCTAAAACATTATACTACAGTAATGGAAGAAAATAATGTGAAACATTTCTAAGACATTTTCATTAAATAACTTTGTCTTGCTATGAAAAATGTTCTTCCCAAAGGCTAATTATCTATTACTCAATCAAGTAAAATGGCACACACATTCAAGGTTCATTTTAGAAACCAAAAATTTCAATCCAACTCAGGGTGGTAAGCACAGCACCTATACAGCCATATAATACAAACTGTAAAATGCTTGTGTACTGTTAAGAGTGCCACTCTTCTACACCTTTTAAATTCTTTACATGCATTAATTCCTCTTTGCTGATAAATTAGTTCCTTTTTCCCCAAAAATTTCCAGTAATATAATGAAACCTAGAGTGACAGCAGATTCTTTAAGAATAAAGTTTTGCTGCATAGACTATGACAACATCTCAAGTTTTTCCTCATAGATCTTCTTGTACAAACTCTTAGCTAAGCAATCTATGTTTTGATTTTCCTTTATTTGCATTGTCTTTTCACTCATGAGATATTTTGTTCTTGCATTGCTAAATTTTTCCCCTATAACAATTTTATTTTTAATAATAAATGTTTTCAAACTATTAAAATTTGAAAAATCTGTGTTTCTGTCCTTTATACTGTGCTTTAAATTTGTAATGCCCTATCTGCCCTAACACTGGCCCTCTGTATAATACTACTATGAGTACAGCCACAATCCTAGTTTTCCATTTGTGTATTTAATATGAGATTAAAATTACTATAGGTTCCTAGGCTACAGTTCTACCTTAGACCATCTACACAGCTGTTTGTCTCCCTGCGTCTGCTTGACTAGGTGGGATGCCTTCAGCAGGAAACTGTAAAACTGTATTCCGTGTAGTCTTCAATAAAGAAATCATCCCTCTACAACAGCAGCTATACTATTCTGTTATACCATGGTTGCTATGATTCTTAGTCCCAGTATGTCAAAATTTAGAAGTTTACTTGTTCCATACATCCTGTATCCCCAAGTTTATTTGCCTGATGTGGCATCTGATATATCAAGAATTATAAAAAGTTGTATTCTCTTTTTCTATAAAAGCAATAGTTTGCTGGACTATTGTGAGGTCTCCACTGAAGAGTGCAAAGAGCACTGTAACTCTATTGCTTATGTACACACACTACTAACTGTCTTTAATTGCTTTAATTATCTATTAGCATGGTTTTGTTTTTCAGTCTCCAGCCATTTCCCAAACAATTTACATTAAGTTCTTGAGAGTTAGAGTGGGTCATGGACCACTCCCAATACACAAATTAGGGGAGTCCATACTTTCTCTGGAGTGTATAAAAATGTAATAGTATGGATACTAGCTGTTTGGAGTTATCTGATGTGACTCAGAGAAAGGGCCCTGATGCTTTTATTATATTCATTTAAGTCTTTGAGATGTGGTTTTCAATTTATGTGCTACAAAGAACTACGCATAAACCTTCTCTACAAAACTGAAGGATTCAATTTGCTGGGAAAACTATTTTTAGTCAGAATTATTGCTCAGAAATTTGTCTGACCATTACTTCAAACTTCATAAATTGCATGTTTACTACTTTCCAGGGAAGAAAAGGATTTACTAACACCCAAAAGACACCAGTGTTTCTGATATGCCTTATCAGGTACCAGTTCTCTGAGAGAAGCTAGTACTATGACTACCTGGCAAATTCATGGATAATAGGAAATCCCTCGGAGGAAGTTGTGTGCATGACTGTAGCCTTGGGAGAAGAGAAGAGCATAAGAGGCCTCTCCTCTGACCAGCATCTACTACACAGAAGGCAAGTCTGAGGACAGTCCTTTTTTTGGGACTGCATCCTAGTTGAAAGAGCAATCCCAAAATAAGATACACTTCATCTAGTCAACTTTTCAGCTGAACTAAATAAAGGTCCTTGGATCAGAAGTAAAATAAAGGCAGTCAGGCACATTCAACTACCCCCTCACACACACACCTTATAGTTTTGTCTTTGAACATAGTCACCCCATTAAGATTTGAAAAGCAGTACATGTTAGGAAGCCTTCATGCATGTTATGATGTTGGGCTGATGTTAAAAATGCTTTCAAAACTCATAGTCCTAAGCAGGAGTATTGCCCACTTCTCTAGGGACCAGAATCCTCAGTCCAGTTTCATGATATTAGAGAGGCTGAGAAGTGCTTTAATGCTAAACTGACAGATTTTACCTCATCAGTGCAAACCATTATTCTGGAAAAGATTCATGCAATAAGCTGTTGTTAGTATTATTGTTGTTGCCATTATTCATATTGATATGAATATTATTATTAAGAATATCAATACCAATATTATTTTGGCCTGGAAAACTCAACCATTTGAATGAGTTTAAATCCTGTAATTCTAGGTTTACTGTTTCTCTTTGCTGCCCTCTGGAGAGTTAGACCCAAGCTATTGGACTTTTAACTTCCAAGTTAAAAGGAAGCTATTTTTCACCCAATTTGTATGGGTGAACTTTGGATATGCTATTCTAATGAAACATTTGGCATTAGTACCTATGGGCTCTGCTACACAGATATATGGGAAGGACACAGAATATGAAGAGGAGATAAGCAGGTAAAGGAACAGTGGGGACCACGGACACTGAAAACTTCATCAACTTATGCAGATCAGCTACAGACATTTCTTACTGACCAGTTCCAGTGAGTTAGTGTAAAAAGTCCTGGGAAGCTACTCTTATGCTCACTGTCTTGGGAACCTACCCAGAAATTTGCCTGGCTCCTCAACTGCTTTGGATTTGAGTCTAATTTTCTTTGTTAAAATTCAGTACTCTTGTACCATTGTGCTAAATAAACTCATTATTTTTTTTCTCTAGATTCAGCTAGTTCATTGTGGCTGTTCCACGTTTCACTATCTTTCTCAATTTTTCAATCAGCTCCTCTCTATTTGCAAGTAGGTCAAGGATGGCTTCTCCTCTAGTAGGTATATGGTTGGCTGTCTTCAGTTACTAGGAGATAATTCCTCTGTAAATGGTGTTTTGTGATTCTGAGTGCCTTGAGATTTTGTCCAGGAAATTTTCATTCCTTCAAGTCTCAAGTCATATACCATCTGTCATTTCTTCTTTGTTTTCAATTCCTTGCAACTTTACCTAAAAACTGAATCATTACATTTGTTAACAAGGATTTGTGGAATTCTCTTATATGGATGCCTGAAGTTTTCAAATGGCTTAAAGGAATTATGCACTCATTTTTGCCTGGGTTTGTTTTGGGTTGGTTTTTTGGTGTCATTTTCTTTTAGTATGGAGTAAATTAGATTTACACAATAATGCTGGGCTATTTGAAATCCTAGTAAGAATTCTGATTCCAGCTAACTTTTCCTTTGTATACGTAGTTGTCTTTATAATATATTAGAATTCTGGTTGCAAGAATCATCTTTCATAGGCATGCTTTCAATGAAGCACATTATGTTATTGTAATACCATTATTTAATACTATTTCTGCATCTTCCTGTTACATTCTCTTTTCTGTTTTCGCAATTATCAAAATACGTAGTTTGTTATTTACTCTTTTTTTTCCCACCAGATTTTTTTCACCATGTACTCTATTTAAGATTCAATGTTTTATTAGCATCAGTTTGGATTCTCAGTATGTACCAGATGGAGTTAAAAGGAAGCTATTTTTCCCTCTTCTAACTGCTAATAGTAGTTTAACACTTTTCTGAAGAAATGTACCACTCCTGAACTTAGGTTAACTAGTCATATGTCAAAATATGGTAAGTCTCAGCTCAGACTACTGCAACATGCAAGACTTGCAGCTGTTATCATTAATAATACAGAGCACAGAGACAATTGTAGTATCTGTTGAAATCCTCAGTATCATAGAAATTATGATCAGCAAATCTTTGACATGATTATTTCATCAGTCTGTAGTTTGTGAATACTAATAAGATGTACTTTTGACACAGGCATCATGTCTGAACTAAAAAGCCAGTACCGAAATTATAATATAAATACAATGTGGAATGAAAGGCTAATAACAAGTATGCCAGATGTTATACTCTGAATGCTTAGAATATTTATGGACTGTTCCAGTCAAGTGGTGGATGCTCTGGACACATGGAACATTTGAGAAATACAGCATTGGAATATACTGAATAATACAGTATGATACAGATGTTTTCTAGGGGATGGCAGTTACTGCATTCCTGACTAAGCACTGTAAAGAAAATTGGAATTTCAGTCATGTGGAAAAGGGGACTTGGTGCAAATTCTACTACTAGTTAAATAGCATTCATCTTTTCACTGATGACTGGAAGAGAGTACTATTTTCAGCTGATTCAAAACCAGAGAAAGATAAGGAGGAAACAATCAAGAGAGACAGCTGTCCCGTCCCGCTGTAAGAAGGGAGAGTCGGGAATGATTATTTTTAATAAATTTCTCGGACAAAAAATAAAGTGCAAAAGCGGCAATATTATATCTGAGAACTGTTTATTGATAAAGAAGGGTAAGTGTTCCTACCAAAGGGGGCAGGAAAAGGAACAAAGAGGGAAAAAGATGGAGGGAGAAAGAATACCGGACAGATCGTTACCGCTGTACCCTGGGCACCCCGTCGACGAGGGTTTAGCAGATGGAGCGTGTGAGCTGCGAGGAGTCTGCGTGGCTCCCGCGGCTGGCTGGGTGCGACTTCCAAACAGCAGCAGCTGCGTGTGCCTTCCGTGGGCGAAGAGCAGGAACAGGACTCGAGGAACAGCTGCAGGCGGTCAGGGTCAGAGCACGGTGGCTGCAGGCGGCGACGGCTCCGGGCTGGATGCAGGCACGGTGCAGGCTGTTTCCCATCGGGGAAACAGCGAGCACGAGGTCGTCGCGGCGACGGAGCTGCCTCGGGGAAGCAGCGAAGCCGAGCAGGACACGGGCAGACAGGACAGACAGCCAGGAACGGAGCAGGATTGCAGGGGGGAAAATGCGAAGTGATCCACGGAAAAAAGAAGCAAGACTTCACAACCTATATAATTTTAGGTTGTAAAGCCGATATGTTTATTACAGCGATGGGCAGGTGGGAGGTAGCCCTCCAAAGACACGCACACCCCATCAGTACGGTATAGCTTGGTATATACATGGTTACATGTTACACATTCATACACTCATACATATGCATGACCTATCCCTGCTTCGTATTTTAATGAGTTCAAAAGTCCTTTCCATATTCTTGCGCCTGCGTAGTGTCGTTTGGTGGTGGGCTTCAGGGGTCTTTGGGAGGAAGTAAACACTCTTCCTCTGGATAAGGACAGGAGGTCCTCCTCACTGACCTTTTCACCTTCCTGTTTTAGGCATGCGTTCTGAGTCTCTGTCCCAAAGTCCAAACAACAGCTCTGATTTTAGCTAGCTTGGAGATTCCATGAGTACCAGCTGGGTCACAGTCCTTGTTTTTGTCAATACTCTTTAATTCCACATCCTGCTTTGGCAAACACAATAAATGTTAAGTGAGTAATATACACTGTTTAGCAAGCAGTTTCTAACAAGTTAGTCCTTAACTTCTAATTCCCTTGTATGGGGGGGGGAGGGGGCTGAGCTGACCCTCCAGGTGAGCCTCCGCTCCCTCGAAGAAACCCAAAGAAAATGGCCCCTGGTTGTGTCGCAGTTCACTGCTTTTATGTGCTTGGCCCTCCTATAGCATGCCTTCCTGCGCACTTTTTCCACGCATTTTTCCCTGGGCATTTGGAGATCTGATCCACCAGCGAGGGGAGGTCGCTTGCTGTCTGGCAGTGAAAGCTTTTTCTCTCCTGATCGGCTGCCAGGCAAAGCCTCCCTGGGGACAGAGCTCCCAGCACGTATACAGCTCCCTAAAGTAATTTTTTTCACCTTGTGTATAACATATTGAGGCATAGATAAAAATCAGATTGGGCTCTCTCAACAGCCAAGTGTTTTTAAACATTCCTATTAATGGAATTAATCTGTCAATATTCTACATGTTAAATCATATTCTTAAATATATGCAAAACCTATTTATTGCTTTAGTGTATATTTATTTTTGCTTTTGGTTTGTCCCGAACAATGTCTGTGTTATTTGGAAAGTTGTCTGGTCACTGATTAACTCTAAGGAGCAGGCAATCCATCTGTGTGTCATAACAAATAGTAGGCTATAAGGAGTGCAGCTGTAAGAGGACTAGAATTTTGTGTCTAGATGAAAAGCACTCATCCAGAAAAATCGTGACCAAAGACTGAGATCCAACTGTAGGTACTCCAGTGAGATCATGAAGAAATGAGAGGGACAAGTAACTTTGATATTTATCAATACTTCATTATGTTTTCTCAAATCCTGGAACTCACTAGCAAAGTTGCTGAGGGTGAGCTCTGCCCCATCATCCAGATCATTAAGGATGTTAAGCAGGACTGGACCAAGTACTGATCTCTGCGGTAGACCTCTAGTCACGGATCTCCAACTTGCCTCTGTGCCACTGATCATAACCCTCTGGGTCTGTCCATTGATCCAGTTTTCAATGCACCTGTCTACTTATACAGCCCATGCTTCATCAGCTTGTCTGTATCTTAAAGGAGACAGTGTGAAAGATCTTGCTCAACTTGGAGTAGATAATATTTACTACTCTAGTCTCATCTGCCAGGACAGTCATTTCACCACAGAATTTCATCCACTTGTCAAATGCGTGTTCCCCTTGGGGAATCCTTGCTAACTATTCCTGATGACTGTCTTCTTTACCTGCCTGAAAGCAGGATATAGATATAGTTTAGCTCCTTAAAGACCTTCAGAGGGACTGAGGTGAGGCTAACCAGTCTGTAGCTCCTGGGTCCTCCTTCTTGCCCTGTCTAATGATAGAAATGACGTTTACTTTCCTTTCAATGACACCAGCAAGCTCTCTCAACAATTGTGGGTATATCCCCTCATGGACAATGGATTTATGTATGTCTGGTTTGCTTAAGTATTCCCTGACATAATACTTTGCTTAAGTATTCTGGTACCTAGGATTCCCAAAGGCTGGTTTTTATAGTAGATACCGCACTCTCTAGGCAAAGAAGGTATTCAGCACCTCTGCATTTCCTGTGTCTTGTGAACCAGGTCTGTTCTCTCATTCAACAGTGTTTGTCCTTCTTTGTTTGTATCCTCTCTGGTTTTGCATAAGCGGATTGAGAGAGAATGGAAGCTTCAGGGTCTTTTTTCAGCCAAAAATCTCATGCTGGAGCACATAAAAATAAGGCAATCGCCAAAGTGATGTGACTTTCTGAAGTGCTGTGTGTCAGCCAGTGAAATACAAAAGACAACTAGTCTATTAAAGAATTTTCAGGGAAAATAGCATGGAACATTATTATAATTAGGAAGAATGGCCAAGTATATTGTGTCTAGTTAGATGGAATGGGTTTGGGATCAAACAATTTTTTTCTGGGTCCTGTAGTGAATTTGGTGTGCCATTAGGGATGTCTGGAAGAAATTATATCCTCCACCATTAGGAGGTTCTGGAGAGCTGTCAGAATGTGAAAACTAGCTGAGATTTCCGCAGCAATTATGCTCCTGAGGGAATTTCTTACAGGTAATCCTCTGATAAACAAACACAGCTCTATCTAGAAAACAAGGCTGTCCTTTGTACAATAATAATTTGGACTGAATGCTTAAACCACAAGAGTTCCAATGGGGTGTGTCAAAGTCATTAAATGAACACTGAGGGAAACTAATCTCAAAGCTAGTCATTAGCTAAAAGTCCTGAGAAGTAGACTGCAGTTTCCCAAAGTCATTGAGGAAACTAAATCTCATTCAACAGAGAAAAAAATAATCCAAAATCCTGAATGCCTTTGTGAATCTTGGCCTGAGGCAAAATTGGTTTAAACTATCTCTTTTATTCAGGCTGTGAAAGGTTTTGAAATGGACTTATATTACTCTGGAGACAGGTGCCAGCCATCCATTTATAAGGTATCTTAATATGATGCTTTTTCAAGCCCATTTCTCACAAATGTTTCACTATGCATGGAACTATAAAATGTTATTTCAGACCAAGAGAAGTAATGACAATTTTCTAGCAGGGGTGATGGTCTTAGGGGTTCAGATGTGCACCTGAGAGCTGAAATATCTAGTTTACAGACTTCAATTTAGTGTTTGCTAAATACAAGACACAATATGTATTACAGAAAAGGTTAAATTGAAAAGGCATTGTAAGATTGTATTTTGGATGCTTTTCTTTAAAGAAAATGTCTTACAATCCCGGGTTTTTTCAGGAAGAAATAAGAACCAAACTTCTAGTTTGTCTTTAGATATACTCAATAAATTTGCTAGTTATTTAACTCTTAAAAATAGATGTGGAAATGGAAGTTTAATACCTTCTTTTAAGCCAACATAATAGTTTTTTCACTTACCAAATATTTGGAATAATCACATCTGTATTCTTTAGCAAATAACAAGTTGGCCAAAATGCAAAATTTTATCTCCTTTTCATTGAATGAAAAGATACAGGTAGTGAAGCAACAGTGCTGGTTTTTCTAAGCCAAGAAAGCTACTGCCTGTCTGGTAAGGTTTGCAAATAAGGTTTTTTTGATACAAAGTTGATGAGTTTGAGGTCATTAGGATTTCTTTTGAATTGCCAAATCATTTGGTGCAGGTCATTCCAGAGCCAGTAGATGATGCGAGACAGTTTTGTCATTATTAGTCTGAACTATACTTAAAACAATGACATAGAGATAAAAAGTGTTCATATTGTATTTCCAATCTCCTCAAATAAACAGCTCCCGCAGGGTTCATAGTCAGCATAAACAATAGTTATACTGAGCAGAAAAACTACAGATGATTGGGGTTTTTTGCCTCTCTCTTAGGTAGATTTGTTGCCACCAACTTTCATATTCACATCTTACAGGCCTTTGGGCAATAGGGCTTGGGTCTCAAAGCTGTATTCACAAAAACTAACAGGTTTCTGGGGATTATTATTATTTCTTTTTAACTTCATATTAAGGGGCTTTTGCTGACAATAACAGATTTTAAGGCATAACACCAAAGCTAATAATTCCATATGTCCACAATTATGAAGTAATTGGTAACAAAACGGTATGCTAACAGTTGAAATGCTGCAAAGTTTAAGACTTGTGTAACACAAATCTCTATATATTTTCTTTCCATAACAATTTACTCTAGAGGTCATTCTTCATTTTATACTATTAACACCATTTTTTTTTAAATCTAAAAGTGGGCAAAGCAGCTGTAAACAGCAGGAAACCAACTCAATAGTGACACGGTTAACTTGTAGTTCAACCTACAAGGTTTTTGAATGGATTTTGCTGTATGAAGAGATGATGTGAAGGATACCCATGTTGCCTGCTGTGAGAGCATTATTTTAGACTACATATGGATAAATATTAAGAGCAACAAAGAATGACGTCCATGTAGCCTGACCTGCTTGAATTTTGAGGAAGAGGCTCAATTACCTCAATGCAGCCTAGACTTACATAAATACTTTGTATATCATGAAAGCTTATGATGTAGAATACTTGACAGAATACTCCATAGGGGCATCCACACTACGGAAAGGTGCCCTGGCCTTATATGTTAATTCAAACTCCAGACAGGTTTATTAATGAAGAATTAATCCAAACTCCACATGAAAGAGAAATTCTTCAACAAAGGACTAGGATGCCATGTGGCAGAGCAGATGCAAATGTAAGCTAACTCAGAGGTATTTTATAAATTGGGGCACTGAGAACTGAGTACCAACTTGGACATTCCTATTCTGAGCAATATGCAGCAGTGGACACTAGGCTAGGTTTTTTGCTAGTTTTAATACTCCTATAACAAATATACTATGATTTTTTTATATTAATTTTATTTTATCTCTTTCTTTCCAATAGTTCTTTAAATAGCCTGGTGGATATTTTTTAATAATACCTACACATATATATTTTAATAGGTAATATCTTGTCTGGGGTTTGTGGGTTTTTTCCTATGTACGTTTGACTAAATAAGTGTCCTGAGGACATAATACTTTAAAATAAACTATAGAAGAAACAGATTTTTAACTCTGGAGATGAAAAAAGTCCGAACATTTCAGCTGTCTTAAAGGTGATCATTTAAGGAAGGTAATTGCAATTTTAAATTGGTATCTAGATGTTTTCATTTAAATTAAACAAACTTCATAGGCACTTATAAGTACAAAGTTGTACTCTAAGATCTTTTGCAGTTTCTATTAGTCTAGGGTATTTTTATTAATAGTCTGAGAATATATTGAAATGGACAATTTAGCATTATAAGTAAAAATCAGAAAACAGAAATTAAGGATGTAATTGCATAAATATAATTTTGGTACTATTTGATAGGGTGTTTGAGATATTTATCTGGGGTAAGCAGGTATGAGACCATACCTATAGAAATTCATGCCTGCCTTTCTGCTCATAGAGGGACTGCTAGAGGACAGGTGACAATCCTGGATCATCTGTGAAATTGTCCTAAATTTAAATGACTTGATAGACCACTAATAAACATTAGTAATTATCTGCATGTGATTTCACCCAAGGGATAATCTTTCTTTTTAATCTAATAGAAATATTTATAAATTGAATCATCTTTCTAGTTTAATTGACTAGTTTGTTTGCATTTGAGTGACATTTTCTTGCTGCAAAGCAAATACTCTGAATTTGGGATTTTTCCATATTTTTGTCATTAACCAGTTTGACTATTTCTAATTATGTTTTCCTTGCTGTTTGTGTATGTCATTTTGCAAACAAACATAAAGAAACCCCATGTAGTTTTGCATTCAGCTCACAGAGGTATAATCTGTTCCCTTTGCTGGAGGAAATCCTCAGTGATGTGTTGCCAATATCTTAACAAGAGACTCTCACAAATCATTCTCCCCTTAAGCCTGTGTTAAATCCGTGCATCAGGAGTATATGTACTCCAGGGAGGAATGACAATAGACTCATTTGTTTCCAATTTAATGTAAGCATGCATACTCATAAGCAGAACCAAGAAAGATAGGATCTTATTTGGCTAACAGACTGTTGTGAAGCTCCTGGAAATATCTAGACTATGTTTCTTAGCAAAAACATACTGATGAAAAACCTGTGTGCAGATAGATTTACTAGGATAGCACTGTGCTTTGAAACAGCATGTGAGTGATACTGTTGTTCACTATCTATTGCGGTGTAATACATGATAAGGTGTCTCTTCTCTTCACTGTGGTACCTTTCATTTGATAAACTCTTAGGAGTTCCCCAATTAAAAATGTTGCAGATATGGTGCACACACTCACAAAAAATCCGACTACAAAATTTTGTATATTCTGTAAAAAGTTTCCTCCTTGAATTGTATTATGACACACTTATAATACCACATATGTGTATGTTTGTATTTCTCAGGGCAATTACAAGGGCTTAAGAAAGCCCTATTATGTGAGGATTATCCTTAAGAGTTTTCAGAGAGTGGGACTAACAATGCTATATTCCTAAGGATCTTTCCACAAAGAAGTGATATAGGAAGAATGCAAACACTCTGAGTAGGTCTTCTGCTGACAATGGCTTAGGAACTCTCATGACAGCCATAACCTTTAGGCTACCGTAAATTTGAGGAAAGAAATCTGTTGTTCTATGCTGTTAGAACTGTTTTGCATTACATGGATAAATGAATTATTTATTGGATGAAAAAAGAGGGATGCAACAGAAGCAACTGTGACACATCCTGTTCTCATGTGCTCTAGCAGAAACGTGTGATTTAAAATGGTGGCACACAGGCTTAATTTTCTCTAAGGCCGAGAAGCATATATCTCCTCAATTGCTGCTTTAACCTAGTATTTTCATGAAATATTATATTAATTTTGCTTATTTTTGAATAGAAAATACATTTAATAAAACTATCCATACCCTAACCATGAATAGTTCCCAATGATTTGGCTTAAACTATGCTTATTCTTTCTGAATAATAGGTACATAAAAATGTCATGGACAAGGAATCACTCGAAGGTCTAGCCTGGAGAAAAGGAGGCTCTGGAGAAACATTATCACTCCCTACCCCTACCTGAAAGGAGGTTTAAGTGAGTTGGAGGTCAATCTCATCTTTCAGACAACAAGTAACAGGACTTGGCAAAATATCCTCAAGTTGTGCCAGGCAAGATTTATATTAGATATTAGGAAAAATTCCATCACTGAAAGGGTGGTCAGGCATTGGAATAGGCTCCCCAGGGAAGTGGTGGAGTTACTATCCCTGGAAGTGTACAAAAACCACATGGATGTGACACTCGGGGATATGCTTTAGAGGTGGACTTAGCAGTGCCAGGTTAATGGTTGAACTCGCTTTGTGACCATAGTGCAGGTCGGAGACAATCAAATATTAAAAAGGGGAGAGAATTACAGATAGGCAGTTAATTTTCCTGAATTGCAAGAACAGTGATTGAAAAACCAAAAATGAGATATGAAGAATTAGGAGCAGACATGAATTCCCCTTGGGAGGGATGCAAATATTGTGAATCTCTCTGTGTGTATGTAATTTATTACTGTTCATATCTCTTGTATTTGTCTCTTATGCTGAATAACTTTAACATCGTGTCCTGGTTTGGGCCAGGACAGTGTTAATTTTGCAGTAGCCAGGAGTGGGCAGGGCTAGGACCAAGAGGTTGTTCTATACCACCTCCCCTCATTTGCCAGGGGACAGGGGAGGGGCTCCTTGCTGGGTCTGACTACTGTGGAGAGGGAGCAGTCATGAATTTTCAGGGGTTTTTCACGAGGGCTGAGCAAATATATGTGAATAGTCTGACTTTTTTCTTATAGCTCTGTCATTAGTACTTTGCTGTTACTGTTTGCTGTCTTACTTATTAGCTGTTTCCAATAAACTGTTCTTATCTCAACCCATGATCTTTACCTTTTGTGCCTCCAGTTCTCCTCTCTATTCTGTCTCGCAGGGAGGGGAAAGGAGAAGTGAGTGAGCAGCACGTGGTTTAGAATGGTTTAGTGGGAACACAAAATTGGAAACTACCATTTCTAAACAACAGCAGCTTTATTTGGCACCAGTGTGAGGCTGAGGTGTTGAGGTGACAACAGATCTGCCCAGAGAAGGTTGGGAAGAAATTCGATCTAAGTGTTTTCTGTATTAGGTAATGAGCCACGGGTCACAATGTTGCTTGATCTGTTCATGTGTGTGTGGTACGTAAATCTGCATGTGTTCCTGTATATGCCATATGTATTCCTCATGATGATAATTTTCAGAGAAGGGAGAGGGATCAGAATTGCTTTTTTGCTATACTGTGTGATACCAGCTTATGAAATAACATCAAGGGCAATGAGGGTCATTTGAGATGTGTATTCAATGTTGCTCTTTTACCCTTACCTAAGGTTTTACCTTTGGGAGTCCATTAACAGTCATACCCAGTCTGTTGGGGGAAGAGGGAAAGATGATTTTCCCCAGCCTTTCACCCCCTTTTCCTCCTCAGGGTCTGTTAAAACAGCTTTTGCGGGCTTTGAATTTCCCTTGGATGTTAAGGAAAGTATGTTCTTGTTGCTAGGTCTGCCAGGTCTCCTCGGTGCAGTCCACACCAAATTTGGAGTTACAAAAGCGATTTTTTAGGAGGGTGTTTCAGAGATATGCCCCTAGAGTGGATAGTCCTGAGTGGCATGGAAGATGGGAGAAAACGGGCCAGCTTTTGAAGGACTATTCTGCTCCAATGGTTTGAAATTTCACCCCTGAATAATTCAGGACCCTGATAATGTGGCAGAATATTTGAAAGAAAAATGCTGTTGCGATTCCAGAGAGGTGTGAAGGTATGCAATGAGCTGGGCCCTGGCTACTTAACAGACACTGCTCATCACTAGACAGCACCTTCAGGAGTTGGAGGAAAACAGACAAATAGGCACTGTGACCACTGAAACTGCAGTTGAACCAGAGGAACAACTCATTCTGCTAGCATTTGCCTCTAAACAAAAGAAGAAATTCAAGACCAAATCACTTCACTTTGTGAGGGATGAAGAGAAAGTAGAGCTCTCACAGCATTATTATTTATTTGCTGTTTCCAGTAAATTGTTCTTATCTCAACCCATGATCTTTGCCTATTGAGCCTCCAATTCTCCTCTCCATTCCACTGCAGTAGGAGTGGGAAGGGGAGGGAGGAGTGAGAGAGCCATGTCTAGTTTGGAGTGGTTCAGTGAGAACAATAAATTGGGGAATGCCATTCTTAAACCATGACACATGGTAACCTGATAGAACAGATCCATGCATTCTGGATATCCTTACAAAGTGATGTATCAGATAAACTTTGCCCCCCCCGAACTAAGTGAATATTTTGACATGGAAATCAGTGAATTCAGCATTTCATTGGTCTCCTGTCTTCTCTGAGATGCTTAACAGTAGCCATTCTAACTATATATTACAAAATCACACCATTATTTAAGATCTGCCCTTTATCTTTCATTCTATCCTGACAACAGGCTACTGTGTGCAGTGGTGCATACTCATTTTCACTTAATGATCAGGAAATTGATTAGAATGCAAAGAAGGATAACGAAGTTGATTAAAGGCTTCCCAACATTCACTTGCAGAAAAAAATCTTTAAAAACTAAATATGTCTAGCTTTTTAAGATATAAAGGAAAGGTGATGTGATGATGTGAAGAAATATCTGACGCTGTCAGCATTTCAAATGAAAATATAGCAGATTTTTACAGGAAGAATTGGAAGGAACGATATGAAAATACCCTCATGAAAACAATGTTTTGAACTTCACAAAATAAAATTCAGGCAGTGGATCAGATCAACAACAGACTGAAAATGATGGAAAACCTCAAATATTATGCCTCATTTCATCTTTTCATGATACTGTTCAAAGAAATAACAAGATGGCATTGTTTAGAGTGTGGAGCTTAGAATGGTGAATTCTAATTTGAGCTTGGTTACAGACTCAGAAGAGAAAGTGCAGGGATTATTTTCTTCAAGGCAAGAATTCCTAAGTATAACGTGGTGATAATAAAAGACAACTTATTTTTGGAATGCAGGGAAGAGAAAGTGGATTTAAAATATGAAGTAAATTTATAAAAATGAAAATGGCATGTGTATCAGGATTTTCTGACTGTTGTGTAAATCAGTAATTTGATTTCTTGAAGGCATCGCAGAATATAGATATTGCAGCAGAACACTGAGGGTAAAAGGAAAGTTTTTGAATTTTACTCTGGAGCACATTAGAGTTTCAATGTCACTTGGAAAAAACAGAATACATATAAGGAAATTTTTAACACTGAGTTGTCTCAAAAGTGATATATCTATATATACACATATATATGTACAAAGGTAAAAAATGCAAAATTAAGAGATTAGTCAAATTACTAAATTCATAAAGATGTCAAGGCTCATGAATATGGCAGGCCTTTAAAATTGATAAAAATATTATCTATTAATTACAGGTAATAAAATAATGTTGCCATTCTTCCACTCACAAGAAAGAAAATTATTCCAAAATCCTGTATTGGTCAGATTATGTTTCAGATTATTTATTATTGTGACTGCTTTAAGAGTTCTGTAACATTATTACTACTAAAAAACTTTGCTTCTGTGAGTCTCTAAATAATTGTCTTCTTTAATTCAGATGACCATTTCAGAAGACAGGACACAAATTATTTTCTCTAGTGGTCACCAGGAGTCAGCTTCACTAGGTCTGGGTGTGTGCCTCCTTGTGATAGTGTCCTGTATGATTTGGCATCAGTGAAACAGAAGCAGCATTAATTAAACAAACAAAAAAAATTAAACAGAAAAAAACCAACCAAACAACAACAAAAAAAGCGCCCCAAAAAACAACAGGTTTAAGAGAGGAAACATGGCTAGCAGTGGGTAAATCTGGCTCTTTAACCAGACCATCAAGTATAGTAGTGTGTGTTTTCAGCCCGGAAAGCCAATGGAGTTCTGAGCTGTGCCAAAAGCAGCATGGCCAGCAGGTCAAGGGAGGGGATTCTGTTCCTCTGCTCTGGTGTGACCGCCCCTGGAGCGATGTGTCCAGCTCTCGTGTCCTCAGCACAAGAAGGGCATCAGTCTGTTGGAGCAAGTCCAGAGGAGGGCCATGAAGATGATTACAATGATGGAAGAGCTTTTCTATAAGGAAAGGATGAGAGAATTAGGATTGTTCATCTTGGAGAAGGCTCTGGGGTAACCTAGTTGTAGGTCAAGTAGGCTCCCATCAAGTACCTGAAGGGAACCTACAAGAAAGATGGAGACAAACTTTTTGCTGGTTGTGTAGTGACAGGACAAGGAGGAATGGTGTCAGAGGTTGGGAGGATGCCTTAGAATTTTTCTCCATCACTGTTACTAAGCAATAAATAGCTGGGTAATTAAGAGCTATCAACTCGTTTGTAAGAACCAATGGGCGTTTGGGCAGGCAGGGGAAGGAAAAAAAAAAGAGCCATCCGTTGGAACGCTCTCTCTCGTCCTGGGACACCGGGAGGAGAGGCTGCTGCTTGCTTCTGGCTGGGACCGGAGGAGGTTCGGCTGTGCCCTGTTCTTTTCTCCTGGCTGGGTGAGCTTTGATTCAACCTTTTTTTATCTACTGGGAGGTGCACATTTCCCCAGGCTGCGTTCTCTCACAGTAGCTCCCGGGAGGGTCCGGCTGCTCTGCTGCCCGCCCTGCCCTGCCGCACGAGACCGCGGCGTCTGCTGTGACTGTGGAACCCTTGCTGCCTCGCTAGCTGGCTGGGAGAGCCAGCCCCTTGCTCCCCTCTGCCGCCCTGCTCGTCAATCGGAGCTGCTCACTGCCCCGGGCCGCGTCTCAGCTTCTTTCCGCCATCATCAGCTGCCTGAGGCTGACCTGACCCTGCGCCACAGCGCCACCTGCAGCCGCTCGGCAGCCATCGCACTGGCCCTGCCCGGCAGGGAGCTCAACAGCGCCATCTGCAGCCGCTCAGCAGTCATCGCACCTGCCCTGCCTGGCCGGGAACTTAACAGCACCACCTGCTGCTTGCAACCGTGATTACACCACATGGGAGAAGACTCGGCAGCTCAAAAGTCATCTGCTATTGGTTTCTGGTTCTAGTTGTGGTTGCTATTATTGTTATTGCTTGTTTATAGATACTAGTAAAGAACTGTTATTCTTTTTTTCCACACCTTTGCCTGAAAATCCTTGATTTTTAAAATTAAATAATTCGGAGGGAGGGGAAAAATCACATTCTCTGTCCTAAGGGAGGGTTCAACCTCTCTTAGCAGACACCTGTCTTTCAAACCGAGACAAATGGCTTTAAATTGAAAGAGTAGGTTTAAACTTAGATATTAGGAAGTAATTCTTTACTGTGATGGGGGTGAGGCACTGGAACAGGTTGCTGAGAGAAGTTGTGGATGGTGTACACTACACTAATGTGTAGTGTTAGTTTCCATGCCAGGAAGTTCAAGGCCACGTTGGATGAGAATTTGAACAACCTGATCTAGTGGAAGGTATCCCTGCTCATGACATAGAGGTTGGAACTAGATGTTCTTCAAGACCTCTTCCAGAATCAAGGCAGTTCTATGATTCTATCAGCAAATGTAGTGCAGAGGAACTTGTAGGGTCAGCAGATATTTTCTCCTTCACTTCTGAACAAACAGAATTGACACTTTCAACTGATGTATTTCTATAAACAACACAGAACCTATATTCATTTAAACAAGATCTTATTTATGAAATTGTAAATGTAAGCAATTATATATTTAAGCTGGAATATGATGAAAAATATATTGACTGTCCTGATGCTAAAACCAGGAAAAACCATTCAAACAATTTAAAATCAGAAGTTTTATAAGGTTTATAGCAGCTGAGTTATGAATCCTTCATGACAGGGAAATGGATTTTTAAAAGAAAATTGCATAAGATTTCTTCCAGAAGTATTTTTGTCAACATCTTCTGGATACATTTCTGTAAAGACTATCAGGAAATTTAAAAGATCCCTATAGAATGAAAAAAAAAAGCAAAATTAACTGAAAAGTTAAGCATCTTTTTAATTTTAAAAGTGAATAATGGTCAGATAAAATTAGTTATCAATTGAGATTACTGAAAGGTGAAGCAATGATATAGAAAATTAACTAGGACCATCTGATCAGTTTTTTTCTCCTGCTGTGTGTTACAGATTGAATTTTTTGCATTTCATGCAGTCATGCTAAAGTCAGGATTGCATCAAAGGCAATAATTGTGTCTGACTAAAAATGTATGTTATTTAACTGGAATGAAATAATGTTTTTCCATTAATTACCCTCACTGTTTGATATTTGTACCTTGTGCCCTTAATGAATTTGCCTGGCTTCAGCTTCCATTGATTTTTACTTACTGTTTCTTTCTTTTCTACACTAAAGAGACCTTTATTAATGACTTCTAAGGAATACATAAACAATAATCAAGTAAATTCTTAGTCTTCATATGGTGATTTGGCTAAATTTTTCGCTATACTTCTCTGAAAAAAAAAGTCTTCTCAGTTGTAAAGAGCAAGGCAAGCTTGTTTTATTGCCCAGATTTTCTTCACCCAATATGCAGTCATACAGTGACCCAAATTTGGAGAACAGTGCTTGACAGCACTTCCAGAGTAGCTCTCTGTATGAAGAGTAAGCAGTGATCTGCTTACTAAAAGTGATCTATCACTTTTTCTATTTTAACAACTCTAAAAAAGTGGTTATCAGAAGACTGAGCAATATCTCAATACTAAAAATAATGCCATATGAAAGGAAATGTAGAATCCCTTTCCATATACCCAAGTTCCTACTTCATAGTCACTCCATGTATAATGCCAAGGATTAAAGAGATTTACAAAAAAAAAGTTTTTATTACTACAATATAGTTGCAGAATGCAACTTTCTCATATGTCAAGCTATGATTTGTCTAATTGTTCACTAACAGTTCTGTTTCTACAGTATGTTATTTAAGAGTATACAGGTTAGTGTGGGATTCAGGTCCTCAGAATAACTGTCCCATTCTCATCAATATTTACTCACATTATTCTGTGTGAAAATGTTAGCACCAGAGATAATTTATTCATGGTAAGGATTAAAATTTTAGTCAGAGTAGATATTTTATAAATACAGGTAACACATAGCATATAGTCTGTAGTAATGCAATTTTCAGATCTCCATGTGGCTTCCTTTGTTCACCTGCCTTCTATGCTATTGGTTCATTTTAAAATATGCATCCTCTGTACCTGAAAACCTATTGGTGTGTTCCCCCTGCCAATTTTCCCTTCCTCCTCCTGAGACTGGCTCTGGGGGAGACAGTCCCTCCCCTTTTTTCTTCCCCTTAAAAGCCCGTGTCTGCGTCAGAGAGGGGTCCTGTATCTCTGAGCTGCCAGACGCTGACCTACCCCCTTCTCCTTCCCCGGAACCCCTTTTTCCTTACCCCAAATAAACCTCCCTGACAGGACAGAAATGGAGTTCCAGTTCGTTTCTTCATCTTACTTCATTTCCTGCTGAATTTCTGTGGTTGGGAGACTCGCGCCATGCCGCGGGCCCCCGGGGGCCACCCGCTCCAGATCCGGTGGAATTACAAAGACCAGGGACCAGGTCCGGGGGGGCAGCCGGGCCCGTGCAGCCCCCCAGACCCTGCAGCATCAATACTCCATTATTATAATAAAAATATTTAATATGATATATATTAAATGTATTATGTCACATTATATTATGTATTAGTATGTAATATTAATCATATTTTCAGTTTCAGAGGCAAATATTATTAGAAAAATTACCACATGATGGTGATTTACATGGATAAACACTTCTGATAACTCTTATCCATTTCTTAATTCTTTTAATGGAGGTATTGTCTTTATTCTACAGTTCTAGTTGTTGAAGGAAAATACAGTTTAGCACTCCTCAATTAAAAGAATAAAGTACCTTCATCATCCACCACTCTAATATGCATGAAGAATTAAGTCATGTTTTTTGGCAAGGTCTATTTTCTGTCAAATCAAACTGGCAGGGACTAATTATATTCTTTTAATTCTTTATCAGTTGAGTATGTGTATTCCATTATTGTGCCAATACTAGATGTCAGACTAACTGTCCTAAAGTGATATTATCATCTCTGTTGAAGAATATTTAATGTGTAGTGTTAGTTTCCAAATGTCAAAGATTTTGGGTACTACCTATTTAATCAATAATTACAACTTACAGCTAAAAAATTGGAGCAAAAAAGTGTACTGTTATGGTCTTGACACCTAATGAGCAGTATATGCCACTACAAGGCATCGAATAAAGAAAGAGACTGTGTTATCTAATAAAACATTCCCTATAATTGAATAAAAATATATTCCTCCAGATCTGAGCAATAAAACTCTTATTCTAAGTAATAAATAAGGTAAAATGAAATCTGTCATCTCAAAACTTTCCTTTATGTATTTTCGTGGAAAATTTCAGGAGAGTGTGAAATTATCATTAAAATCCTTCTTTTCATATATCCTCCTTTTAAGGTAGACAACTTCACAGAGACTTCAGACATCTGACACTACCTCTCATCTTCATTTGCCTTAATAAGGGTGGGGCAATCACCACATGTTAAGCTGAAAGAAAGATTATATGATGTGCCAGTTTTTTCAGCTATGAATCTCTGTTACTCTAGAAGAGCTTTCATTGTGCACGTCACAAAGTAGCTGCAAAACTTTATTCTGGAGTGATCATACTTTCAGTCTCAATAATGATTTAGCACGACTTTACAGCCAGTGCGCCCACATCCTGCATACCCTGAAAGTGTGCCCACCTTTAATATAGTGTTGAAAGGAAGGTTATCTGTTTTCTATATGACAAATGAACTCAAAAGAGAAATGTCCAACTTCAAGATTTACAATACCTTACCACTTGTTAGTACGATCTGGAATCTTCTGCTGTGTTAACAGTAGGGAAAAGTATGGAGAAACTAAAAGTATTTTACTCCCCGGTGAAGAAGAACACTTGTTTTGGCAATCAACAGCACAAGATAGTGTTTGGGAAGCAGCTCTGTGGCTGCCACTGAAACTCTTTTAGGTATAGCATGAAGTCAAGGACGCTGTTGGGACCCTTTTGTTTCCCACTCACAATTAAAATTTTCCTGGTTTATCTGTCTGCCATACTCAATTTTTTCCTGTTTTGGCTATTCAAAAGCAGACTTTGTCATCCTCCTTTCCCAGTGCATCTGAGAAGCAGATTTATTTAGAAATTATAAGGATTGGGAAATAATTTTCAGTTATAGATCAAGCATATGTGTTAAAATGCCATAACTTCAACAAAAGAAGGAAAGATGAATCCTTGGTTATAGAAAAAAAAAGACTGTCATCATTCTTTTGTATTTGTGAGAGAAATGGCATTGTATATACCATTGGGCTAATTCTTACATGCCATTTATCTGTGTACTTTTGTCCACTTTGATAAACCTAGCATGCATGGATGATTTCCTGCCTGAGCCCTTGGGATTAGAAGGTGTTGTTTATTCATTGAGTAGGAATAAATGATTCAAACTCAGCAATTGAGATAATGGACTAAATTGGGGAATGTTAACCCCTGTTAACCTCCATTTTACACTTCCTATACCTTGTCCAAATTGCTTTGATCTTTTGGTAATATTTTATGACAGCCATTTTGACAATAGGATTTTTCAAATTAGGAAAAGGATAATAGTTTGTTTATTTGTTTCATTATCCTGTATAATGAAGGAAGTATTAATTGTATTTTAGGAGCCAGAACCCAGAAAATATTCTTGCTAATTCTGTAAGTATATAATTAACATAAAACTGGGCTTTTGACAAGTTATTATGAATTAACCATAAGAAAACCAAAATTAAAAGTGCTTTTAATAATTTTCCATAAGACTTATGATTCAGTATCACAGAATCCATGAGGCAAAAATAAAATGGAAGCTTTTTTGTTCTAGACTTCAGACTTCAAAAATCATAACTTATGATTTTATGTAATTTTAGCCAGATGGCTTTCCATCAATTTGATTCAATAGTGAAGTGTTTCATACAACTTCACACTCCTGCTAGAAAATTATTTGCAGTTTTAGCAGAATGATTTCATAGAATTATTCATTATCCTGAATTGGAAGGGACCCAGGAAGATCTTCAAGTCCAGCTCCTGGCTCTGCACAGGACAGCCCCAAAAATGACACCATGTGCCTGAATCATTGTCTGAACACTTCTTGATATCTGTAAGTCTTGGTGCTATGACCACTTCCCTGGGGAGGGTGGTGAGTTGACCTTGGCTGGAGTACAGTTGCCCACCAAGCCACTCTACCACTACCCAGCTGGACAGGGGAGAGAAAATAAGATAGAAAACAAGACATAGGTTGAGATAAGTAGTTTACTAAAGGAAAAGCAAAAGTTTGCATGCATGACTGGGTTTTGGTACCAAAAAGATCGTAGGGGATTGACCCTGGCTGGATGCCAGACACCGACCAAAGCCTCACTATCACTCCCCTCTGCAGCTGGACTGGGGAGAGAAAATATAAAAAAGAGTTCATGAATTGAGATAAGGACTGGGAGAGATCACTCACCAAATACCATCCTGGGAAAAACACACTTGAATTAGAGAAATTAATTGAATTTATTAATAACAAAATCAGGGTAGTCTAACGAGAGGTGAAATAAGACTTTAAAAACCTTGCCCCCACCTCTTCCTCCCTTTCAACTCTACCTCCTCCCCCCAGAGGTGCAGAAAGACAAGGAATGGGGGCTGTTAGTTCATCACAGGTCACTTCTGCCATTGCTCAGGGAGAGGAGTCCAGCTCCACCTCTACTATAGGATCCATCCCAATGAAGACAGTTCTCCATGAACTTCTCCAATGTGAGTCCATCCCATGGGCAACAGTTCTCAACAAACTGCTGCAATGTGGGTCACTCTTCCATGGGGTGCAGTCCCTCAAGGACAGGCTGCTCCAGTGTAGGTCCCACATAGGGCTGCAAGTCCTACCAAGAAACCTGCTTCAGTGTGGCTCCTCTCTCCACAGGTCTTCAGGTCCCTTCCTGGAGTCTACTCCAGCACAGGCCTCTTGTGGGCTCATAGCCTCCTCTCAGGCATCCACCTGCTGCAGCGTGGTCCTCCTCCACAGGCTGTGGGTGGATCTCTTCATCCCCATGTTTCTCCATGTGCTGCGGAGGTACAGCTGCCTTGTCATGGTTTTTACTTAGGGCTGCAAGGGGAATTTCAGCTGTGGTGCTTGAAACACCTCCTCCCCTCCCTCTCCACCGACCTTAGTCAAAATTAAGTCTAGACACTCCAGTGTTATCACTCTGCTCTGTCTTTCCTGGATGCCAACACTTCCCTGTTAGGTAAAACTGCACGAGTTACTAAATCTTGTTTTGGTTTTCAATAGGTGGGAGGAGAATGTTCTCTGTGGAAGACCAAACTGATTCTTTCAGTCTTTAAGATCTACCGGAATTTTCACTGGAAGGCATTTTGCTTTCCTTTCAAAGTTCAGCATCTGTCTGAACATGTGTGCTCTTGAAAACAAGTGAAGTCTCTATTAGTCTTCCTTCCTAGGGCAATTAATGAGCATAGAGGGAATATGCAAAGAGGGAAAATAAATTAAAGAAATATTTGTGTAATCCTGACAGTACATTTTAAGTCAACAAAATCATGCTGTTGGGATTGTGTTGAAGAGAGTCCCAAACTACTTTTTTGATGCACTTAGCATCTGTTTTTAAAAAATATCTTGTCCTTCCAGTAAATATTATTTGCACATTCCCTAACCCATGTCTTTCTTTGCCAAGCTGAGCTTTAACACATTTGTTTATGTGGTTTTTCTAATGAGAAAGAAATAGTGTGTATTCATGTATCTGGACTGTATTCAAATATTTGTATTTGTTGTAAAGTCCCTATTCATTTGAGAAAAAAAAATAAAATCAAAGTAACAAACAAAAAGCATAATGTTGACTGTTGTAATGTATGCTATATGATATACCTTTTCAATAACTTCTGCATAATTGCACATCAAATAATTTCTATTTCATATAATTTAAATGTTTGATTTCCTGTCTGTTTTCAGTGAACATTCTATCCATATTTCACTTAGGTCAGTATTTGTCATCTTGCAGCTTTTTCCTAAAAAATTCTTCGTGCCATTTCCTCAGCTGCTGTCACTGGGCACCAGAGATGAGATCAGTGTTTGCCCCTCCACTTCCCCTCATGAGAAAGATGTAGGCTGCAATGAGGTGCCCCCTCAGTCTTCTCCAGGCTGAACAGACCAAGTAACCTCACTCCTCATACAGCTTCCCCTCTAGGCCCTTCACCATCTTCGTAGCCCTGATCCTCATCAAATCTGTCTCAACAGTTATGAGCACTAATGGGTTGAATTGTAGGTCTGATAACAAGTATTCTTAACAAACCTCTGTGGTAGGTTGATCCCAGCTAACATCCAAGAACCCACACAGGCAATGGCTCATGTCTCTCTGTACCAGTGGGACAGAGGAAAAAAATAGGAAAGAGCAAGACTGAGAAAACTTATAGATTTAAATAAAGACAGGGATATGATTTGCTAGGCACTATTTTGATCAAAACGGTCTTGACTGTGAAAATTTAACTTCATTTATCAGTTATTAGCATAAATATTTAATTACTCACTTAGGTATTGGCAAACTGACACCCTACCCCCTGACTAACACTGGCAGCATAGGCAGGCTGCTGTCCGAGTGTAATGTGTGAGGCTCTCAAATCACACTACCACTGGTGAGACAAGGGTCAGCATGACTCTTACCCGCTTTCAAAAGTAATTTGCACGATTGACTGTTGCTGTCAGATGACCTGGACACCAAGTGTTCCTGACAGTGTGCCAAAGCCACTGCATCAGTTATGATCCCATGTTTGTTATCAGCAATTGGGTGAATTTCTATATGGGCACATTGCTTCTCCTCTTTCCTACTGCCTCAATAAAGCTTTATTAATAAATTGTTGTCAGGCTGCATTACTATTCAGGCCAGAGAAACAGAGATGACAAACAATAAAATACATCTCTTTGCCCTTTCCCTGGCTCACTTAATTTCATTCCAAATTCCTCTTCTTGCATCACACCAACCCTCCGCCTTTTTCTTTTTTACTTCAATATTTCACTTTGAACACTTCTTGTTCTGGCTTGTTACCACCACGGGTCACACTCAGTCCCTTCAGTGAGACAATAAATCATCCAGGCGGGTCAGGGTCAGTATGCTGAGGCTTCTCTCTGCTGCTCCTTGTTTCTCACACTTTTTCAGGTGCTGCAGCAGAAATCCTCCAGGGGCATGGTCCCTTCAGATGGGTAGTTACTCTGCCATGGAGTGCCTCCTCTGACTTTTTTATTCCCTCGTTTGCTCTGCTGTTCCCTCAGCTGTTCTTTACTTTTTCCATTTTTTCCCCTTTTCTTAAATATGTTTTCACAAAGATACAACTGTCTTTGCTGATATGCTCAGCTGTGTTCTGCAGTGGGTCCAGTGGAGCTAGTTGGGACCAGTTTTGTCCTGCACAGGGCAGAGCCTTGTCCCTTCTCACAGGCTATCAAGGCTGTAGGCCATTCCTACCAAAACTTGCCATTTACACCCAGCACAGCCTTTCCATTTACAGGAGTGGAGTACAATGACATTAATTAAAAACAGGATAAAAATAAATCTGGACAACTGCAGAGACTGACCTCAATGGGAGGCCACAATCAGCAGAACAAATTATGAGGGAAGCAATCATTAAATAAATTGAGGTGAATGGAAAATGGATAAATCAACTCAAGGGATTAGCAAAGACAGATTGTGTCAGACTGATATAATATTTTCTTTAACAAAATGACTGTTTTTATAGACAAGAGAGTTGTGGTAGATCTAATCTATCTTGACTTCTTTACAACACTTGATATTTTACCCCATGGGAAATTTTCACTGAAGATGGTGGTTAGTACATGAATTGAAAGTTGAATAAAGAATTATCATGTGATAGGGAGATTACTGGTGGAGTACTCAATGGATTCATTTAGATAATCTTTAGTACCTTGCTTAATGACATTGATGTAGTTGATGCTAATGGATTTTTATGATGACAGAAAGTCTTGAAATGTATAAAGCAGTAGGAGCACCTGAATGCCTCCTGGGAAGAATAGGACAACCTTGGAAAAAGAAACCAAAAAAAATGATAACATGAAGTGCAATCCACCTGGGGAATTAAAATCCAGTCTCTTCTAATAGGTAAAGATCTACCAGCTGGATGACAAAGTGAATAAAGGATTTTCTTACATTTATTGATGACTGTGTGATTATAAATCCCCAACACGAGATGAAAAAGCATTATCTTGAGAGCTATCAGGTAAAATATTTGGGGTAAAAACAATATAAAATAATCTCAGGAAGTCTGTGTACTCTCCTGGTGATGCATATAAAACACATAGAAGTAGTAGTTCAAATACAAAGAGTACAACTGAAGAATGTATAGAAGAATACATATTATATAGAGAAGAGATTTGTGTATGTATCTCTATATATAATAGAAGAAATGTATTTGTTATGAAGTTTCTACAATGACTCTTGGATGTTTTATAAGATAATATGGTTATGTTACAATCTGTATTTAACAATGATAGTAGCAACGATCTCATAGAAATAAATAATTGCATGCATGCATACATCCATCTGCAGAAAAAGATTGCTTTCAAGCAGGATGTTTGCATGTCTAGTTTAAGACATTTAACTGAAAATTCTCTAAGGTGACAGTGAAGGACTAGTTGCCTTATCCCACAGACTGTCACTGTCATAATGAGCAGATAAATTCCAGTTGGTTTGAAATAAAGAACAGGACCATTTTTCTGAAATTGAAATTAATTGCCCAGATAATATTTTCAATATTTGAAATAGACAGTGATGAAGTCGATGATTTATGATGTTTCATGTATGCCTCTAATTTAAGAAGCAAAATTTAAATTATAGTTTAGATAGACCATCTTTAAAAGTTTTGAAGGACTTAGACATCACCTTGATCTACTAAATGTTCTAATATTTCAGGCCTTCAAATTTCAGATAAATTTTCAAATACATACAACTTAATTTCAGTCTTCATTGTGTGTCTTTTTGAAATTTAATAATGAGAAGGAGAATGAAAGATGAGTTACCAAAAAAAACTGAAATGTGAAGAAGCATTGGTAGGAGATGAGGGTGAAATGGCTATAATTAAGAGTCCCACTGTCAGACCTTCCTTGCTGTAGAAGTTAAGTACTAATAAAATATTATTACATTCAAGTGAATTACTGAGATGAAGTACCTATGAATTGCTCTAAAAAGCTGAGAAAATACTGAAAACAATTGTGAAAGAGATGAGACTTAAACAAACAAAGACATAAAGGATGCTTGAACAGAAGGTGTGAAGCATAATGGTGTGTGAAATAAATTAAGAAATGCAAGAGGAAAGTACTATCTCATTTGTTTCATCTATTTTTCCTTTAGTGAAACAGCTATAAAACAAATATAAATGAGTCCATGGAAGCTTTCCTGTCTCCAAATTAATAAATCAAATTATTTTAACATACTTAACTTGTATGAAATTAGATTACAATGAGTTTGTAATCATAATCTCATGTGAGAATCAACCTATTTATGATACGCTATTTGAAGAGCTACTTTATAGCACATGATAGTGAATGAAACAGGAATTTTATTGAAAATAATCTAATTAGCCAATAAGAATGCTCTACAATCAGTTAATCACACTGTAACTAAATAATTTTATAGTGCTCAGAAAGGCAACTGTCCAATTATTCTTTTTGTTTATAATTGGTGAAAAAACTATGCATATGACAAAGGTGGAAATATTGCAACTGAAATACATAGTAAGAATCTGTGTTTGGCTTTCTTGTATGAAATTCCATGCTCTTTGTTGAAATATCTTTTAAGTATTCCTGAAGCTATGGGTTTTTCTTTTTCAAATATTTCATGTTGTTTGGAGATGATAAAGAAATGAAATAATCTGATTGAAATTTTATAATACTTGTTTTATCAGTGTGACCCTTTGATTTCCAGCCAATTATATTGACTCCAACCTGTTCACAAAATTCCTCTGTTTAATCTGGATTTTGTATTTTGCAACTCTACATTCGAAGGACATTTGTCTATGGATGAAAGTCTTTAATGCAGAGTTTCCATCGTTTTTCAATATGAATTTTTTTCTGTGTAGGCAATCATCCTTCAGTTTGGATCTCAGAAAACAGCTCAATTAATGGCACCTTTACAAAATGATGGGCCTGTATTAATGTCTTAGAAAGATAACAACCAATTATGAAAATACGTTCCTTAAAAAGGACAGTGAATGGAAGTACCAAAACCTGTAATGACAAGCAGAGATATGAAACAGTAGTAAACAAGAATTCACTTGAATAATTTTTATAAAATGTAACTCCACAGTGTAGCACTAATGTCTATCTATTAATACTTAAAATATTTATTCAAACAAAAGTTTGAATGGAATAATAAATTATTTGCCAGGTTAATGCTAATTTTGTTTCAAGAGAAAAATGCATTGAGTAGAGTGCCAACCAGCAACTGCTCTGTGCTTACAAAATGCAAACCCTGCCTTTGACAGATAGCTATTCTAATGTGACTTTTGCTCAAGTATGCTTTAGGTTGCAGAAAGTAGGGTTTATTGTATGTGGTAAATTAAACTGACTGATATTATAGGTTAAAAAAAATGAAAATAATTGATTTTTTTCTTCAATTATTTTATAATTTTAAAACCATCTCTCCTATAATTCTATAGAAATATGGAATAATCAAATATCATCAAGAAAAATATGCTTGCATTTTGAATTCTTTTCCCTATGGTCTATGCCCTTGGACAAAGAGCAATAAAGCAGAAATGTCATAGAAACACTTCTATAAGTGCATCTCTTTTACAGAGCACCTTTGGGACGTGTGACCAACACAAATAGGTGGTAAGGCTATCGAATTTCCGATACAGGTAAGCAAAAAAAAAAAAAAAAAGGGAGAGAGCTTTTAATTCGATGAGTGTAAAGACTGAGAACCTGATTCGACCTTTGATTAAATGGTCTTGCTTTTCTGGCATCACCATTACCTACCTCTCAATTATATTCTGCTTAAAAAAAATAAATTTGGTCATTATCTTAACTGACATGAAAGGGCAGAATAGAAGATTTTCAGCTTTCACTAGCTCCTGCAGACAGTGAAATGGGAAAATGAGTGGCCTCTACAATTTACAGCCTCTTACTTATTACAGACTCTGACTGCTGCAAGCACTGGGGAGATAATCATCTTGTCAAGAGTCTGCCGCTGAGAATGCCAACATATGATCACTCCTATTGTTTCAGAAGACTTCTTAGGAAACTGTGGCACTGCATTTGCATTTAAAAAGCCATGTTGTACAATTGCAAAGCGAGTTTATTTCAAGAAATACTGTAAAGTAGTCCTTAAAATTATTAATTCATTCTTTCCCATGAATACCATATAAAGAGACATGAAAGTAGATATTGTTATACTGAAATGCTGGATCAAAATCATTAGACTGGCAGCTATTTGTAGGAGATAAAAATCCATTCATTGCTGACTCTTCTTTCTGACACAGAAGATGGTGTGCTTTATTTACATAGTAATAAAAGTGGAATGAATCAGAATTTGTATATGTTAAGTTTTTCAGAATTTCAGAATGCATAGCATTGTATCAACTCTTAGCAGCTCAAAATTTGACTTAGACTCTCTGGTAGCAATTAAACTCCTTAACTCTCTTGTTTTCATGGAGTCAAGTGCTAAATAACAGTTGCCTCCCAAATACAAACCTTACCACTCAAAAGAAAAATAGTGGCAAAAGGAGTTTTATCAGATCCAAAGGTCTACAAAGAGACATACAAAAAGTTTTAGTCAAAAAGTCCAATAGCAAAAATTTGCAAGGAAATAAAGAGAGGCAGCTTTGGAAGTAACTGAACCTCCACTGATTTACAGCTAGTTCAATATTGGAATTCAATACTTATATAGAATCAATTAAAATATTGTGGGCATGTGGAAAAAAGTGGTGAAGCTCAATTAAGTAGGAGTCTTGTAAAAGCTGTAGAAAGCTTCTGGAGCCATCTGGCTACACATAAACAAAGCAGAGCATTAAGGGGTTAAAAGATATATGAAGGGAATTAGATTTCTGAACTAGGGTGCTAATCTCTTTTAGCTTCAGCTGCTCTACCAAGATTAGAAAAGGGGATAAAAAGCCTTAATAAGGACCAATATTGTGAAAACTGAAAGGTACAATCAAATATTAAATCATGCACCATTAACATGCCTGACCTAAACCATTCAAATATGAACACCAAGAGTAAGTGAATTATAAGCAAATTATCCAAGGAAAGGCCAGATGTATTTCTTGAAGAAAACTATTAGACCAGAATGTAAACTGTGAAGCAATTAGTTTGTGCAGGTATTATTTCTCAGTGATTAAATTAAGGGAAAAAAAAAAAAAAGAAAAATAAAAAGTTTAATTTTGATATCAAGGAAACTGAAACTTATTAATAGAAGATATTAAATTAGATACAAAGCAATTCTTTACAGCAATAAGAAAAAAATAATTTTAAATCTAGATCCCTTATTTCAGGTAGGGATTTTTGCATTAATTTTGGTTTAATATTACAGACGCTGCAGTTGGGAAAAATCATACCTGGAAGAGACACCAACAACAAATGACATTCCCTACAAGAAGATGTATTTAGAAATATATTAATATATTTAGAATTAGGCTGAAAAGGATACCATAGTTTCCTAGACTAAAAAGCCAAGGCAAAAATAAATTAAGCTTAAGGATACCTGAAGTCCTGGTGATCTTGTCAAAGTTACTATCTTTCTTTTCTAGCCTTAAAAATGTGTGGATCGAGCTTTTTTATATCTTGATTTTCTTAACTTTGGAACTATTTTAGACTCAAGGTAAGTTTCAGAATACCTAAACAGGAATCCAAATGAAGACGTTGCAATGCAGAGAAATAGATAAATAAGCAGAGCCAGGAGACTGACAAGATTCAGACAGACCAAGTTTGCCAGGCTCAGATTCAGTCTGGCATAGAAAGGCAATCAAAGATAAAAACTAAGGAACATAATTATCATGGAAATAATTACTGGAAGCAGAAAAGGTATCTGTAGCAAAGGCAAAACTCATTGTCTTAAGCATTATGCCATGCTGCAGAGCTATGCAACTTTCAGACACATCTACCTTGTTTGCAACATCCTGTGCATTTTGACTGACGCCCACAAAGCATTAGGGGAAAAATAAATTTTGTATAATATTTGGAATTGTATAGCTCCACAAGCAATATAGATCAGTTCCCTACGCTTCACTTCGGAATCTAGGCAGTAGCTGAATGGCTCATTTCCAAAGTGATCACCAGTGGAATTCCCTCAAAAATCCATTCTCTGTGTTATTCAATATGTTTATAAATGATGTGACATTCACCTTGTGTTTTTTCTTTGTCTATATGTTTTGGAGTAAGGATGTCCTTCATACACTGAAAAGAATTGTGATTATTTAATATTGAGTACAAAGGACTGGCTTATTATTTTGTTTGTATAGGCTGATCTAACCTCTTAATTTAGATCTGAATGGATTTTTTTGATTCTTATGAAAAGAATAGAGCCAGTTTTTCCTCGGAGAATATGTATTAATTAAAAGGCTTCACGTATAAAATGAATCTCTATATAATACACTTTTCTGCTGGTAAATACACATGAGCAGTCTAGGAGACATGAGAAAGCTTAACAAAATATCAGATTTAGTTTTACTAAATTTGCAGTATTTCTGCAAAGTTCTGAGTGGGGAATTGACATTACCACAGTTACTAAAATGTTTCTCAATAACTATGGACACTTTTGGGATAGTAGCATGGTTGCACTATCACCCTCATGTTGCACAGAAATTACATGAAGTTTAAATATAAATTTGATATAGTGTTTTATTTACTCAGAAGAGTACACAGGTTTCATAAGAATGTTTCAGATAAAAAGATTTAATAAAAAGTCAAAATATTTTCCTCTCTAATTCCCAAACCAACAGCCATCAAAAATTATTCAGAATTTCAGCTGGGGTTATCTAATCCAATGTGCCATGTGTGGGAAGGGAGAATGTTATGTGATCACCAGTCATCTTTTATGAAATTATGGAAATTAGTACAATCAAAGAACATATGGGACTATTAATATACCAGTTTGGGCTTAATTGCAGTAAAAACATCATAACAAATCTATGTAGGAAGTACAAGTTTCAAGAATGTTAACTCTAATTTTGAGAAAGATTGTCTCGGAGGGCCTGTTGTTTACATGATATAACTAACTTCAGCTGTTAAATCTGGAAGGTAAGGTTGCCTTTACAGAGAAGTTATGGCCCATCTTATGGATATCTTTAGCTGAGGGAAGAGATACTTTGAAATAGGTTGTAAATAATTCAGAAGTATGAAGTGATAATCCATTATCTAGTACACAATCAATAAGGGATTGAATTAGATATTAGGGATTTAATAAGATATAAGGTTAAGGTTTAGTTTGGTCAGAAATACACCTCCCTGTAATGCATTATAGTCCTTATAATACACCTGGAGAGTCTCTGCTGTCCAGAAAAGTAGCAGTCAGAGGGGCAGGGAGTGCATCATTCCCATGTGCTGCTGCTTTGCCAGGTGCCACCAGCTCTATCATCAGTGGTAACACTGATGGCTTGACTAGAAGATCCTGAAAGTGATCTTGAAAGTGATGGATCATTGGACTTTTACAATTTAATAATATCCTAGATGAAGAAAGTCCCTGGTTTATTTTGCCGATTTGAATCTCAGGAGATTATGGTTATTAGTTGATCTTGTAACACTCTTTTCATCTGCAAACAGCAAGTAGGGGTGAAGGAAGAGCCAGAAGCTGCTTGAAACTGTTTTAATGAGTGAAGCCTCCTTGAACTGACTTTCAGAAAAGACATTAATTGCAGAAAGGTCTCATAATAATTATAGTATCTTGAAACATTTAAGTTATCTTGGCCATAAAACAGGGCCTACACAATCAAATTATTACAGGCACAATATTAAACTGCCTACTTTTTTTGTGGTTTGCTCCCACTATTATCATGTTCTCATTAGCCAAGTAAGAGTATTTCATTTCTATAGATTTTATAGTAGATGAGGTTTATAATGCACTTAGGGGTTATTAGGACTAATAACACATCTACACATCTCTTCAAAACGTGCAGGGAAGCATCAGCACTTTAAGTACCTCATGCATGCATTCCTGCATTTTGAAAATAACATCAAATCAAACAGACCTCTAAAGATGTAACAAACTTTCAAAGCTTACTATCCCATAAAGAAAATCTTATGTACTTATCTTTTTTTTTTCATGTTTCTTTTTTTTTTTTTTCTTTTTTCTTTTTCTGCCCTTAAGGGTAAAGCAGAAAATTGTGTGTTAACTGATAGACTGACTTAGGTGGGTGACATGAGTAGCCTATAGTGGCCCAGGACTGTCCTGAACTTCTGGAGCAAAAAAAACTCAGGTTGAGTTGAGGATTCATCATTAAACTGTCCATGATAACATACAGTAGATTTATAGCCAGGTTGGACCACTACAGTAAGTTCATCCTGGTTATTTCCATGCAGGAAATAGGTTGAAAAGGATTTTTTCCCCCGAAATAACTGCCATATGTGAAAAGTACTCCAAAATAGTAAAGAAAGCAGAACATTTTTTTTAGCTAAGAGCAATTGTAAAGCAATTTAACCAATGTTATCATCATCTGGAATTCATTCCATTGCTCCTCTGTGCTTTTTCTTCCAGGATAGCTGCTTCTGCTACATTGAGGTCTACTCTTTACCAGCTGTACATCACTTATGCTTAATACTTTTGCCTTTGTCAGAACTTTTTTAAAAAGTCCAGAAGATATTAGAGACAGCTTTTTACCTCCAGTTAGGTTTGAAAAGTCAGGGTATTTTTGTTATCACAAATACATTTTGCTTTAAAAAATCTCTTTTACTGTTGTGAAGAGTTGCAAAACAATACTACCAATAAATTTTTATACATTCTTCAATGCTGTCATGATTTCTTCAAAGGGCTATTTAATGTAAAATTTCAGAGAAAAGCAATTACCCTTTAAATCATTTTTATTTACAATATCATGATGTTTGAAAAAATCTCTGACTGAAAATCTCTGACTGAAAAGTGATAGATTGAATCTCTGTATTCAATCTATCACTTCACAGACTTGTGAAATAAGTGAATTTGCAAAAAATGGTCAATATTATGCCTTATGTCATCTATTACTGATTGACATTTCTGCTTAAACAAAGTAATTTTTTTTCAGTTCTTATCAAGTATTGAATAAAATGGTCACCTGTTTTTGCTACTAAAATATAGAGCATACCTTTATAGACAGTATTTCTCCTGAGATAATTCTGGACTGAGAATAAAACAATTCAATTGTAGGTCTTGTGTTTAGTATCTTGAGTATCTTTCACACAGTGATGTTGTTTGCCATGACATTAAAAAGACTTTTGACATTGTCTTCCATGGTATCTTTATAGCAAAATTGGTGAGGTATGGTTTGGACAGGTGGCTTTAAGGTAAGAGAATTAGATGTTTGGCTTAAGTTGGGTGTTGTAGTAATCAGAGTATAAAGTCCATCTGGAGGCCAACAATTAGTGATGATTTTTCAAGATATTTAAAATTCTTTATTATACTGACAAGTCTATATCAGGATAATGTAAAGGATATCTCCCTCAAGGAATTTGTGGATAGTATCAAGAAATGATGTGGGCATTAAATGATGCACTCAAAGGAAGGGATGCTACTACGATAGTCCTTGACAGAACAGAGAAATGACCTATCAAGAATGTCAAGAAATTCAATGAAGTAAAATGCAGCTGAGACTGAAACACCCCACACAGCAATACAGGCTGAATACTTTCTAGGCTCAGTGGTGAAATTAAAGCAGGTTACACAGAGTCTAAGCCAGACAGAAACAAAACCTGGCAGAGATGGATACTCTCAAACATTCCCGTGCAACCTCCTTTACTCTTTGACTGTCCTCATGGTGAGCAAGTTTCTGCTCATATCTATTTTGAACTTGTCTTGTTTCAACTTATGCCCACTGTCTCTTTTTCTCCTACCATGCACTTTTGTGAAGTACCTGGCTCCCTCTTCTTGGTAAACTCAGCCTTAAGTACTGCAAGGCTCCTGTTTAGTGTTTCCAAAGCCATCTCTTTTCTAGCGAGACTCACCAACCCCAATTCTTTTTCTTCTAACATGGCAAGTTCTCCAAATCTGTGCCATGGGAAACTTTGCTTGTGAAAGCTGACAAAACTTGAAAAAGCACTAAGAAGAGAGACAGACATTTACTGACTGTGCATAGTAAAAAGCAGAAGTGAATATGTGCAATGTCAAGTTCCAGTTAGATTGTAGGAAACACTGTGTACCATGAAGGTGATCTATCAGAGGGGCAGTGGATGCACAATTCTTGGAAACTTTCAAATATTAAATTGAAGAGGACCTGAGCAATATGATTTGCTTTGGTTGGACCAGATAATATCTCCTCTGACCTCAGTAATTCTATGATTTTTGGAGATGAAAGTTAACCAAGCCATTCCTGCTTCTCATCTTTTGTTGAGCTTGATTTTCTCTTTTGTGCTTATATTTTTAGAGAGACAAATCCTTAGAAATAGACAGCAAATTGATGAGGCAGGTGCTCTTTCCTTTCCCTATGTCAAAAGCCAGCTAATTTTACTGTACTGGTCTGCCATTCTGGAGCTTGCATTCAGATGAAATAAAAGCATCTCCAGAGCTCTCGTTTTTGTGTGGATAATTCCGTTAGGCTTTTGATGGAAAGATCAGAAGTGGTTGTTATATACAAGACAGTTTGTGTCTGAAGAGAACAACACATTTCTAGAAGAGGAAACACATTAAGAAATTCACACCCATGCATGCATAATTCATCACAAAGGGCTGATCAATATAATTTTGGAATTAATTATTTTACCTAAAAAGATGGAAAAAGTGTAGCATTCCCTGACTCCTGTTTTGTTAATTCAGAAGTCAAGCTTGCACTTCAAAGTCAGCCAAATGCTTAGACTGATGCTTACCATTATGATGATACCTATGGATAATGTGGATGATACCTATGGATTAGACTCCTAATGGATTATCGTAAAATATTGTTTGGACACATATGGTCTATGTATTTCAAAACACAAATTCTTTGAAAATGAAAGCTTTAAATGATGAATCAATAATGCAGAAAATGATTTGTTATAGTTACAAGTCAAAAGTTGTGCATTAAGGTTAAAGGATATATTTCATTTTATTTAGTGTGTTTTACAATGCTGAATGAACTCATGTCTGAACTTAGAGACAATCCAGAACCAGTTCATGCAAACTCCCTTGGCTGACTGCAGCTGCTAATGATCTGTAAAAGGAAAGTCAATTTACCCCTTGATAGACATTACTGTACCAAATGTAGCAAAAAGCTAAGTGAAATGTGAAACGTTTGCTGTTCAGTGGGGAAAGATACTATTAGTGTGTCCAGTTTCTTTTTTGGGGGCAAAGAAAACAGGTCTGTCTTCTGTTAATTTGCAGTTTTGATTTTTTGGCTGTTTACTAATCAAACATTATTTTTATACATGAGCTTATTATTATGCATACAATTTCACAGCTCCTTTCAGCTGTATTTACCACCTCTTAGATCAATAAACTATTTAAATTATGAAAAATAGTAGCTGCCATGGCTGGCATACTACCAGACTAACTAATTTATTAAATACTTGATATTTCCACACACCTTGATTTGCCTGCCTTGTATTCATAACTTTTCTTCAATTCTGCTAAGCATAACGTGATTTTTAGTATTAGAGAATCTTGAATTTTTCGCTGAAGTTAATTAATGGAAAATGTATTCCATGTTTCTCTCTTTTCATGTTATCTGGACACAGATTTTGATTTTTATTTGTTGGGTATTTTTAATGAAGAAATCCTGTATTGGCCAGAGTAGTGAGGCAGATGTGCTGACAATGTTTTTTTCCAGAGCACCATAAAATATACTGAAATAATTTTGAATGTTTAAATTTAAGGGTTTTTTGAAGACAAGAAGGAAAATTTACATTTTTTAAATAAATAAACTCAGAGTGAGAGGATAAAAACTGAGATTTTTTTGGAAAAAGTTTCCTCTCTAGCTCACCATGCCTGTATAGCAGGATAGTCCATTTTCTTCAGACCTGTTTTCAGTCCAGTAATTCCTAATGGCTTCCTACTCTGTGGTAAACTCCGCAAAATTCCTTTAAAATGCGTAAAAAAAAAAGTTTCTTTTTATAAAATTTTCTCTCTAATTCTCTCTCTCTCTTTCCATTATTTCTTTGTTTTGATTGTGATATTGATTGTCAATATTTCCCCTCTTCATTGTTTTTTCCTTAACTCCTTCACCATCTCAAACTTCAAAATCTTTTTCCAGCTCTGCACAGTCCTTTACTCTGTAGGAAGGTTCAGTTGCCTTGTCCAGAGTGCAGAAGCCAAGGTAAGCCTTACTCTCCTCCTGTATATTTTTTATACAATAGGACACATATTTCACAGTCAAAATGCACGTGGAAAAATAAGGTGAAGAATGAATGGTGTATTTCTTAAATGTCTGTATTTCTCAGGAATTATGAAATTGCAGATGAAATTCTTACTGAGTGTCTGACAAAAAAATATACATTACATTATCTTGAAAGCTACTCAAGTCACAGAAATCTTATTGTTATTTAAGTTTCATATAAAAAAAATCAAAACTTTTTGAATTTTCCTTGCTTTAGAAGAACAGCTGTCCCAGAGGTGACATTCCTACTGTACATTGCTCATATAGTAATGTAATTCCTACTAAAAATATTCTGGAGTGTCTTTTATAAACATTAAATCATCACCTCTGAAAAGCTTGTCATCTTCAACTTCTCTAATACCAAAAATCAATAGCCACATCAGAAAACAAAGCACTTGACCTTTGGTGGGATTAAGGTAACTTTTTCTGGTTATTACTTGCATATGCAATAAATACATATATGGATATTGAAAACTTTTTTGAAAGTAAAATGGTGAAATATTATAAACAAGGCTTGCTAACATGCTGTTTACATGAGATGACTTCTGTTGGAATAGTTATCAGTCATGTCAGTTTTGCAGATTTTCTAAATTTGGTTTAAAAATAATGTCTAACAATGGCAGAATCCTAAGCCCCCCCCATTTTTCTCATATTAGAACATTGGGGCAGCTTTGAGTGATGTATGAATGTTGATGGAAGCTCCTCTAGAATGTCTTATTGTCTATCCCATGGCATTCTCTTGTAAAACAAGGTAAAAAAATGCTAGCAAATCACTGGATCTAGTTCAAAAAGCATATATTTATTTCATTTATAGGTAATATATTATGATGATTTTTCAGCCAGAAAAGTTAATTATTTCCCCTCTTGAGTCCCTCAAAAAAGCAATCCTAAAGAACTAAAGACATATCTAAGAAAATTTTGGGAAAATTTGGTAGTGTATTCAGGGAGGCATAAGTGTAAGGAGTGTAAAGAGGAAAAAAGTATTAGGAAAGAAAATGAAAGAGAAAGAGAAAAAAATGAAGAAAAAGAAAAAAGAGAAAGAAAATTAAAAAGACAAAGAGATATATACAAATTAAAAAATGGAACAGGAAAAAGAAGAAGAGAAATGAAAATGGAAAAGTAAAGGTAAGGGAAGACAGAATCCCTCAGAGAGCAATGTGCAGCAATTATTCATCACAAATTCATCTACATATTGGTAGACTGGGACTAATGTGATATTAGATTAATCTTAAATCTGAGCTTTCGTCATTCCCAATACTACCTACTTAAGACATTCTGTTTCCTGATCTTCTCTCACTTAAGTGAGTATTCTGGTTTAACCTGAGCCAGCGACTCACCATCTCACTCATGACAACCATAGAGAGATGGGGAAGAGAATCAGAAGAATAAAAGACATGTGGGTTAAGAACACCTTAGCAATCAAAAAAATAATAATATTAATAGTAATAGTAGTAGTAGTAGTAGTAGTAGTAGTAGTAGTAGTAGTAGTAAAATAAGAAAGAGAAATATGCCTCAAGAGAAATAAACAATGCAAATCCAAAACAATTGCTCACCATCAACGAATGAATGCCCTGCCTGTTCCCAAGAAGCAGCCTCCAGTCAACTTTACCCCCAGTGATATGCTGAGTAGGATGTGATGTGTTATGGAATATCCATTTGGCCATTTTGGATCTGTTGTCCTGGTTGTGTTCCCACCCAGCTTTTTGAGCATCCCCAGCCTCCTCACTGGTTAGGTGGTGCAAGAAACTGTAAAGTCCTTGACTTAGGGTGAGCTCTGTTCAGCAACAGCTAAAACGTGAGTGTGTTAACAGCATTATTCTCATTCTAAACCCAAAACATGGTACTGTACCAGGTACTAGGAATGACAGAATGATACAACAGATACAACTACAGAATGACATCAAAAGAATTGGCTCTCTCTGTGTCTGTTTAAGGAACTACAATCTGGGGGAAGAGATGTGGGATGAGTACAAAATAAATGGTTATCTTTGTATCACTACAGGAAATCATGAGGCAGGGATAAGGAGCGAGTTGTCCAGAAGGCCATGTAAAGGTCCAAGGAATTTTAGGAAATGAAAAGACAAAGTTTGCAAGGGTGCAGCATGAGAAGGATGGGTACTGATGACCCTAGCAGCACGAAAGGCAAACACCTTCTCCAGGACATCTTTGTACTCCAGCCAGAATGCCTGTGGCAACATTGCCATCAGCATGGAGTCCAGGGAATTATGGAGAAGACTTGAAGTTCTTAGAGATTATGAGAGCTCAGAGATTTGGAAGTGTGCAATCATAGCACCATGCTACTAATAGTTATTTTGACTGGATTTCTACATTTATTTTTTTTTTACTGCCACTATCATAGTTGTCTTATATGTATCTCACAATTAGACACTGCTTTGATATAACAATATTTACCTCATTGTTTGAGTTATATGTTGCAGACTGTATAAGTTATTACTCTATATAAGTTATTAAAATCCTTAATAAATATCTACCTCAGAAGAGTCAGTATCCTCCTTCTCTGGTAACACCTCAATGTGCCCTGTCTGCCTGCCACCCAATTTGGCCTTGGAACGGGCTGATTCTTGATGGGGTTTGAGTTCATATGTTCCTCTTTGCTGCTCTGAAGAATTTTTCTATCTTCTGATGTTCTTGCCTGTTTTGACTCTCAGGTGACTTCAGTTCTTAGTTTTTAATGTGCTTTAAATGTAAAAAAAATCTGTGATGCTCTTTGTCTCTCCTGCCTTGCCTTGCCTTGCCTTGCCTTCCCTTCCCTCTCTAGTCTTTCCACCATGTCCCTCTCTCCTTCCTTTTATTCCATCTCTGTGTTATTTTCTCAGTTTTGCTTACAAACAATAATGAAAGCTATGACTCATAGATAGCTTATTTCAGAACTAATTGTTGAGTCATAGTGCAACTAGTGCAATAGAGAGAAAATAAATATTACAAAAATTCATATATCTGTATTACAGAAAGATTGGTATTTTAGTGAGTACTTGGTGGTTGTGAAAGATCTGAAATACTGTGTCTGCTTGTGAATCAGTTTAGGCACTTTACATAACAAATATGCAATGTCAACCTACTCTGTATAAATAGAACCACTGCAAAATACCACCTCTGTATGTATAATCTCATTAATAAAGTTTGTATTTTTTAGCTCCTCTCCTCCTCTTTCAAAATAAATTAAATTCTGGATATGTTTCACATGTAATATACTGTCAACAAATAAAACTTGCCAGTGCAGTACATTGGAGACAATCTTCTTTTTTTTCAGCCCTCACTGATATTTTTTGCATCAATAGAAATGTTCCAGCAATGTGTTTTTTTGTGACCTTATGCTGAAGTAAGGAAACAACTTAGTGATAGACTATGATATTTCAATTCCTTTCCCTTCATAATTGTGTTGGTTTACTGACTGTAACTTTAGAATATCCTCAACATTATTGTAATGATCTAATTAATTTGCCATGATGATACGGTCCAGCACATTTATAGGCTCTACTTCTACAATGAATTAATAAATTTTCTAGGTGTTTAAGTATGAAATATGTTTACCAAGTGCTGAGTATTTTTTATATTATTTGAAAAGAGGCTGCTAATTTATTACTATGTAAACTCCATGTTAATGAGTTAGAAGATATATCTCTTTGCTGGTATGTCTGTTTTGGCTTAAAACCTCCTGTCACAAAAGTTGCATAGTGCTCATCAAATTATACTTGTTATAATCAAATTATTATGACCTTCATATGCATGGAATAAGTGATGAACCCAGGAAGTGTTTCACCACAACTGGAATCTAAATACAATAGTATTGACTGTCAGAGATCATTACAGACAATGTTTAGTCAAAGTTTTCATATCTGCTGTTTTAGAAACTGAGGGCCAAAATGTTTTAATTTTTTAAAGAGATTTTAATAATCCTCCTTCAGTGTTGTAGTTTAACCCTGGCCAGCCACCAAGCCCCAAGCAGCCACTCACTCATTCTCCCCACGAGAGGAACTGGGGAGATTGAAAGGGTAAAAGCCAGAAAATGCATGGGTTGAGTAAAGACAGTTTAATAAGGAAAGTAAAAGCTGCACACACCAAGAAAGCAAAGCAAGGCATAAATTCAGTGCTTCTCATAGGCAGGCAGGTGTGCAGCCATCTCCGGGAGAGCAGGGCCCCATCATGTGTAATGGTGACTCGGGAACACAAATATCATGACATCAGATGTCCCACATTTCCTCCTTCTTCCCACCACTTTATAAACTGACCATGATGCCATATGGTCTGGAATGTCCCTTTGGTCAGTTTGGGTCACCTGTCCCAGCTGTGTCTCCTCCCAACATCCCATGCACCCCCAGCCTCCTCTCCAGCATGGCAGTACAAAAAGCAGAAAAGGCCTTGGCTCTAAGTAAGCCCTGCTCAGCAATAAAAAAAATATCTCTATATTATCATCACTATGTTCAGCACAAATCCAAAACACAGCCCCATACCAGCCACTGAAAAAGAGTTAACTCTACCCCAGCCAAAAGCAGTACCCACATTTGGTTGAATATTCAGTGTTGTACATTTATGAAGGCTTATATTCCCAGCTTTGGGAACTCAAAACTGTGAAATGCCCAAAGAATGATTCTGTACTACAGCAAAGCCAGCCCATTTCTTTGGGAAGCAACATGCAAAAGAAAGGGAGGTATGGAGTGAGAATGGGGGCAGGGTAGAGAGGAATTTGACTACTCAGAATGCCTGTCCTGAAAATCAGCATGTCAGAAAGCTTCCATGTGCAGGTGGGAAGAAGCTGATAAAACCCAAGACTCTTTATCACATTCACCCATACAAACTAAGGAAAGAGGAAATACTTGCCTCCACTTGGGAGTCTTCAGATTACAAATAAAATAACCCTCACTCCCTTTCTAGAATAACATAGAATAGAGTGAAAGGATAGAGATTCTTCAATCAGTAGAGTGACAGAAGCAGTAGGCTGTCGAGTCATGTTTCATTTTGCTTGATTTTCTCTAGATCAATTCCTGACAGAAAGCTCCAATTATTAGACAATTACGTTAAAAGCCGGAGAGGGGTGGGTGGTCACAGGAACACCATCTTCTCTAATTTTGTTTTGACAAATGCTCTCAGTATGGGGTGTTCTTTTAAGATGTCTAGAAAGTCGAATCTTTCAAAAGATAGAGACCTGGAGACCCTCAACATAAAATTCAAATTGCTTACCATTTATATGTAGGTTTTAGACATCTCACTTAAGCTAGTCAAATATATAAGCATTTCCAATGTATGATTTCAGAAGTTAACTAGTTTGAATGTTGACATCTACATTGTAGAACTCAAAAACTGGGTGAGGTGATCCTGTTTCTCTAATGAGCTGTAGCTGTTTACATCATTAACGCCTGTGCTTCTGGACATGTTTACCTGTGACTATAGGCTTTTGTTTCTATAGGCTTTGTAAGGACATTAATTATTAGACTGCTCTTCTGAACATAGACATTAAGTTCTGCTTTAGTAGTCTATGTGATTTTCCATATTTTTCCAAGAGCTTCTTTGATTCATCTTCTGGAAATAAGTACGAAAAAGGTTATTTTTCCCCCCTAAAAAAAAAAGCTGTACTAAAAATATGATCACATCCTTCTATCATAGTCTCAACAACCTTGCACGCAGAGAACCTAAAAATGATTGAAGAAACACTAGGAATAGAGCACTATAAAAATATATTGTTTTCTGAAATATCTGAGGATTCTGTTCAGTTTTGAATAAAACAGACATACATTCATTGGCATATTTCTTCTCTCCAGCTGGGATCTCATGCTAGATCTATGTACATTTAATTACTGCACAGAAAATGGAAATCCTTGGGAGAAATGTCTGTCCCAGATTAGTCAAAAGTCATGGGACTCCTACATCTTCCTGAAATTTAGAGATTGTATGCTATAGTCACAGCAGAAGAGGTGGGATTTTTTACTTAATTTTCAAGATTTTCATGGGACTGCTCCTATCATTTATACATTAGACATACCACTTCCATTCAGCAGTTTTGTGTTCTCAAATAGCTTGTTAGACATGATTAATCAATATGATCTAATAATGTCTCCCAGGTATGCTAGACAAAGGAATACTTTTTTTGCAAATCATACCTGTTTGTTTTGTGATTCAGTTAGTGAAATTTTTGATGTTACTACTTATCTACTTCTGGAGATGCACAGACTAGGTGTGTTGACTCTTCTGAAATTTTGTTAATTTTTATTAGGGAAATAAAAATAATGATAATTAAAACTTAGCTGCCATTGACTCCTTCCACATCCCAAGTAAGACAATATATGAAAAAGTTTTGGTTTTTTGTTTGTTTGTTTATTTTATTTTTAAATTTTAATGTATTTTAGGGATAGTTTTCTCTCTTTCTTTGCTTTTAATTTTTAGTGTATTTTGTAATTACAGTGAATTTTAATGAATAATGAAAGTACTTTCTTGGTAAGAAGCAAGTTTTTTCTCATCTACAAAAGTTTGCACTGAGGTTTAAATTTCATTTAGGAGACAATCAACTAATACTTTATAATATTGCTATAATTTATGAAAACATTTTTTGGGTGTTGTTTCCAGCCCAGATTACCAAAATAATTTGATGCTTGTATTTGCCACTATCAAACACGTATTCCATTTGCAGATTATTCTGCTAACAATGACTGAATCACCATGTAACCGAATTTGTGAAAACATATTTTGTCATGTAGGTCATTGGATTTAGATGTTTTCCCAGTCCACAGCAGTAGAATAATTTGAAATAAAGTCAATATAGAGATGATAAAGGCTAGAACACCTATCCCCCATGACTTAAGGACAAAACAGCCCAATAAAATACTTTATTCATTTGTAGATTTCTTGTCTTGTAATTGCCAAGTTCTTTGGATAATGGAATCAATGGAAGGACACATTATTCATAGTATCATAAAATCACTGAGATCAGAAAAGACTTCTACGATTATCGATTGCAGTGTTAAACTCAGCACCACCCTGCTCACCACTAAACAATATCCCCAAGAGGCACATGCAGGCACTTTCCAAATGCCTCCTAGGGTGGTGATATTATCACTTCCCTAAGCAGCCTGTTCCAATGCCTGACCACACTTTCAGTAAAAATTTTTTCCTAATATCCAATTTAAACCACTCCTGGTGCAAATTGAGGCCATTTCCTCCTCTGTGTCATCAGTTGTTAACTGGGAGAAAGAGCAACCACCACCTCACTACCTCCTTTCCAGTAGCTGCTGAGAGTTTTGAGGTGTTGTCATCAAGTTGTGCGCGCGTGCACACACACACACACACACACACACACACACACACTCACTCACTCACCCACTCTTCCGTGAGCCTCCTTTTCTCCAGGCTAAACAACCCCAGTTCCCTCAGCTGCTCCTCATCAGACTTGTGCTCCAGACCCTTCAACAGTTTCATTGCCCTTCTCTGGACATTCTGCAGCACCTCAATGTTTTATAGTGAAGGGACCAGAACTGAGTTTCAGATTTGAGTCGCAGCCTCACCAGTACTGATGATCACTGCCCTAGTCCTGCTGGANCCCTAAGCAGCCTGTTCCAATGCCTGACCACACTTTCAGTAAAAATTTTTTCCTAATATCCAATTTAAACCACTCCTGGTGCAAATTGAGGCCATTTCCTCCTCTGTGTCATCAGTTGTTAACTGGGAGAAAGAGCAACCACCACCTCACTACCTCCTTTCCAGTAGCTGCTGAGAGTTTTGAGGTGTTGTCATCAAGTTGTGCGCGCGTGCACACACACACACACACACACACACACACACACACACACACACACACACACACACACACACACACACACACACACACACACACACACACACACACACACACACACACACACACACACACACACACACACACACACACACACACACACACACACACACACACACACACACACACACACACACACACACACACACACACACACACACACACACACACACACACACACACACACACACACACACACACACACACACACACACACACACACACACACACACACACACACACACACACACACACACACACACACACACACACACACACACACACACACACACACACACACACACACACACACACACACACACACACACACACACACACACACACACACACACACACACACACACACACACACACACACACACACACACACACACACACACACACACACACACACACACACACACACACACACACACACACACACACACACACACACACACACACACACACACACACACACACACACACACACACACACACACACACACACACACACTCACTCACTCACCCACTCTTCCGTGAGCCTCCTTTTCTCCAGGCTAAACAACCCCAGTTCCCTCAGCTGCTCCTCATCAGACTTGTGCTCCAGACCCTTCAACAGTTTCATTGCCCTTCTCTGGACATTCTGCAGCACCTCAATGTTTTATAGTGAAGGGACCAGAACTGAGTTTCAGATTTGAGTCGCAGCCTCACCAGTACTGATGATCACTGCCCTAGTCCTGCTGGACACTATTTCTGATGCAAACTATTACAAACATAGGATGCTGCAACTCTTCTGTTAGGAGCTATTGCTGCTTTATCAATGAAGGCAAGTAAACAGATATTTCTATTTTAAAATGCACCAGATAGAAATATAGGATATCAATAAATTACAGGACAATCTTTAACTCTTAGTGTGCTGAGGATACAATCAGCCACAAGGTGAATAAGTAAAAAAAAAAATTAAGGCTATGATCCATGAATTCGTGATAATCAATTTCTGAATTTACATAGTAGGAAAGTGGATTAAGGATATGGGAAAACACTTAGCAGTGTTTGCTACTAAAAATATAAATTTTGACTGCAGAGTTGTTTGTCTCATAATGTTTAAGTATTTCCTTATTTATTTCCTTATTTAATGTAGTTGCTGTTTGATAAATCACTCTCTCATATAAGCAGAATCAAAATCTGGCATCAGAACAGATATTTCTTCTAGAATAGGGAGTATATATCTTTATTTAATTAAGTATTTGATGCTTACATATTACTTTTAAAATCTAATATTTAACCCAGCAACATAGGTTAACTTTAGAAACAGAGTTTGTGTAAGAAACTGAACTTATATTCTACAGAACCTCAAGTAACTGGCAATTTATGTTCAAGATAAATGGCAATGCCCTTTAATTGGTCTAAGATAAAGATCGTATCTAGGTAGATTATGTATATATTTCCTCTCTCTTGTTTATTCTTTGAATTTATATTTTAATTTGTGAAATATGAAACAGATGTTACCCCTTATAACTAGAATGCAAAAGACAGGAGTGATAGTCATTGGATAAGCAATATCACTCTGCACCCGTGGCACCTACACTGCCCGGGAAGTTCCAAAGTAATGGCATATTCCTGGTTCTCCAGCTAAGATCTAAGCAAGAAAATTAATATGAAAATGCCTTCATTTCATCATGATGGCATTTGGGAGTTTTAGAACCCTCTAGTCCATTAGTCAGTTTTGTTAATGACTGTGCTCATCCTTTTAATCATGTGAAACACATTGTCTGAGCTTCATTGAGCTTCAAAGTGCCTTTCAGAAACCTGAAGAGAAACTGAGTGGTATGAAACTTTACCTTTCTCACTGCAACATAAATTTGCTAATGTATATTAGCAATATATAGCTCGCTTCATTTGTGATTTATATGAAGATACAATATAGTTGTAGTTTGTAAGAAAAAACCCTACCATTTAAATGTATTAAAAATTGAAATTTGAGTGACTAATGTGGTACCAGATTATCTGTTTTACTCGTATTTCTAACCTATCTTCTTAGTGATCATTATGGAAAACTTATTGATACCTACACTCCTTTATTTTCATTATTCTTGCACAAATGTATTTACAAAATTATTTCAGCTCTATGAACAACTCTTTTTGCCTGCGATTGAAGAATTTCCAATATAAGATCTCAATAACAGTCTTGGAGGACTGTTTTTTGTTTTCAGAATGATGGCTTTATAATCAACTAAATGAGCAGATTTTGGAATTTTGCCAGCATGAATTTGAAGAGCCATATTACAGGGAGATTGAAGCCTTGTACTAAACACAAAACCAATTCTACTGGACATACATTATTGTGAATATATATGCATCCCTTTCTTCATTATGAGAACACACTGTTCTATATCATGACAAATTTAAACCCTCTATATAGAAGCAAAATCAAACAATAATACCTAGTGCAAGTAGAATTATGGAATCTAATTAAAAGAAAAAAAAGATCCTGTAAAGCAAAAGATCCATTGTTTCTGCATAACACTGGAAATATTTAAGCTCTGTGCTTTCAGGAGCTTCTTCATTGCCTTCATTTTTATTTGACATAAGAATAATGATTATACTGACATTTGTAAATGTCAATCTTTGAAGACTTTATTCAAAATTCAACACTGTCTCAATTTAAGAAAAAAACGCATTCTTCTGCTTTGTTTTTGGACATGTTACATTCATAATGCATTCAAAACATGTCTGACACATACTAATGGTACTGGACTCTCTCATTAAGAAGTAATAAGTGCTATTTCCTTATTTCTTTGAACAAAGAAAAAAAAGAGCTATCATCCTTTCTGTGAAATGCTCATAGAACTTACCCAAAACCAGAAGATGAGGAATAAATTCCTATTTTAGTTTGAGAGTATTCAGAACCAATATCTCTCAAAAGTACCGTACCTGACAAGTAAAGAAAGCCTTTTGGAGGCATATGAAAGCTCCCATCATTGCAGCATTTCTTTGATGGGAAACCAGGGAAGAAATCCAGTGGTTCTGGGGAGAGAAACAAAGTTCCAAATGGCTGCATAATTTTTCTGTTTTTTTTTTTTTTTTTGTTCAGTATGGAAATTTTAATATTTTTTCCCCTTCATACACATGCTGTAATTTTAAAGTAATTCTAAATATATATATATATATTCAATATTATACTATCAGGAGCTAATTAGTATGGTAAGTCTTGGTTTAAAAGACTCTAAGAATGGTTTTATAGCTAGACTTCAAGTTCTGATATGTTTTAGGCAATAAATTCTCAGTGTATAAACTAAAAATATTGAAATAGAAGTGAGTGTTTTATGTGTTCACTTGTGATATTTTGTAATATTTATAAAAAAAGTTGTAATTTTAAAAAATATTTTATGTGTTCACTTGTGTACAGAATTGCAGTCCTCTCTGAAACACAGAAGTACAAAGTCTATCTGCTCCTCTCCATTAGGCTTGTTTGAATTCTTGAAAATAAATCCATGCTGATAACAGAGAAAATAATTTTTTACCAAGAAAATAAGTAGTTTTGGATAAAAATACACAAAAATATTTTCTCATCAAACAGAAGACAACAATAATTATTTTAATGTGTTTTCCATAACATTGTTTAGATTCATGTGATATCTCTCCTTAAGGAAAAAAATAGTTGTTTTACAATGTTTAATAAACAGTTATTTTGCTTTTTTTTAATAACTTCACAAATATTTTATTTTAATAGACTCGTGTTTAGATACTAGTTGCATTTTAGGCATTTTGAACCTGCAAATGGAAAAAAACCCATGTATTCCACCCTGGTGTGAATTTTCTTAATTAAAGATACTCTTCAATGGTTAACTACGTAGAAATGACCTCCTTTGTGTTCATTGACTAATTAGTCCAATTCTAATTCAATCCACATTTAGGTAAATTACTTCAGAGAGAGCTGGGTCAAGCTGTTGTGTTTTATACAGTGTTTGAAATTATTGTTCTGGTGCATTCACAGAAATAAACAAAAACTGAAAATATTTCACTTCTCCTAGGAAATTTACAATAGGAATTGTAATTTCGTCACTTGTTTCTCAATATATAATTATTCATACACAACATTATTTGTCCTTTAAACCAGCCTGTCTCTGACTTGTGTGGGCATTTTACAGTGAACGTGCTGATCTACATGTTGCTGAGATGCCATTTTCTGATTCTCTACCTATTTTTAAGGTATTTATACGTTTTCTTGTCCATGTTGTCTCTCCTGAGTTCTTGACATGCCAACTATTACCATCTCAAAAATGTGTTTAAAATTTCAATGTGGCCTTATCTTTCTCACAAATCACCAACCATTTCCTAAGCAAAACTGAACCAAATTTACACAGTGGTGCCTCACTAAAACATTCCAGTCTGTGAAACAATTTATCTTGGTTCCAAATAGTTTTGGATACCTCCTACTATGCATGCAGATGTCCCCAGCATGACTGAACTTCCAAGATGCAGAGATTCAAGACTCCCACAATATTACAATTAGATTGCTGAAATGCACATTCATATAATTCCTTTCCGTTACCTGTCAGACAGTTCAGAAATCAGAAGTAATAGATAGATCAATGTCCAGTGGCGAATAGTGTCCCCTCGGGTTGGTACTGGGGCCTGCACTGAGGTTCAACATCTTTGGTGACAACAGGAACAGTGGGATCGAGTGCACCCTCTGCAAGTTCTCTGACAATGCCATGCTGTGTGGTGCAGCCAACATGCTGGAGGGAAGGGATGCCATCCAGAGGAACCTTGAATTGTGTGAGAGGTGGGCTGATGCAAGCCCCATGAAGTTCAATAAAGTGAAATGCAAGGTCCTTGTCAAGGAAACTTCTCTCTATGACCATCCAGGAGCCACTGTGGTGGTCACTGTCACACCACCTGAGCTGGGACTGAGGCCCCTCCACAGCTACACACCCCACACTCACATGATCAAGCCAGATTGACCTTCGGTTTACCAAAGCAGAGCCTCAGATGCCTCTATCCTTAAAGTAATTTCCTCCTGCTGCCATAACTAAATGATAAAATGACAGAATATCAGCTTGAGCTGAGTGTCTCTGGAGAGGGACCCTAAACTAAGGAATCCTGGGCTTTTTTACCCTTACAGTCTAATTACAGAAAAGTCTGGGGTTTGTCAGCTTCTGTCACATCACTAAGTGTCCTGTCACCTGGCTGGACCTCAGGTTCTCATGCCCATTGTTATGCAAGTAATCGGCATTTCATGTCCTCTCTCCTTGAGCCCAGTCTTCTGCCCCCAGAGCTCAACCTGCAACTTGCACTCTGCAGCGGCACCCTGAGCTACCTGCACCAAATGTATTGCTCAGTCTTACGCTGGGTCATGGCAGTCCCAGATACACCTACAGGTTGGGCAGATAATTGATTAGAGCAGCTCTGCGGAGAAGGACTCAGGAGTGATGGTTGATGCAAAACTCAACATGAGCTGGCAGTGTGGGCTCACAGCCCACAGAGCCAACTGAATTCCTGGCTGCATCAAAAGAAGAGTGGCCAGCAGGTCAAAGGAAGTTATTCCCCACCTCTATTCTGGTTTGGTGAGACCCCACCTGGAGTACTGCATACAGTTCTGGTGCTCCCAACATAAGGACATGGAACAGTTGGAGCAAGTCCAGAGGAAGTGCAGAAGTTGATTAGAGGGCTGGAACAAATACCCTGTGAAGACAGGCTGAGAAAGTTGTGACTGTACAGCCTGAAGAAGAGAAACTTGCTTGGAGACCTCATAACAACTTTCCAGGATCTGAAGGGAGCCTACAGGGAAAACAGAGAGGCACTCTTTATCAGGAACTGTAGTGATAGGTCAAAGAGTAATGGTACAAACTGAAAGAGGGGAAATTTAGGTTAGATATACAGAAGAAATTCTTTACTGTGAAGGTGATGAGATGCTGAAACAGATTGCCCAGGTAGGCTTGGGTACCCTGACCCTGGTAGTGTTCTCCAAAAGGCCTTGAGCAACCTGTTCTAGGGTGATGTCCCTGGCCAAGGCAGGGTGGGGGGTAGTCGTGGCTAGATGACCTTTAAGTTCCCTTTCAACTCTTACCATTCTATGATTCTCCTTCTGTTATACATCAAACATATATTTCTTAAATACATTATGTATAAATCTTATTCACACCCTGTGTCATAAGCTACTGAAGTCCTGCTTCACAGAATATATTGTTATGAAGTTAGATAATGAAATCCACTTGCTATATATCAGTACTTTTTTTCTAAGATCTTTTATCTGTTTGTTTGTCTGTTTACATTAAAGTAAACTTCTGAAGTAATAAAGGTGTTAGGAACCACCAAGAAACAATTCACATAACAAAATGATGCAGCTGAAAATGCTATAGATAGTCTTCAGAAAAAGCCTGTATGGCATTACCCATTTGTCTTATTATTATCATTTTATCATCTCTATAATTAGTAAGTGAAATTTGGAAGAAGAAATATGATTTTTTTAAGGAAATGGAAATCATACTGTCATTCCACAAGTTACTCTTTTCTAAGTTCTGATTCCAACATACAAACAGGCTTTCACAAAGATTTAAGAATTATGGTCTTTAGTTTCTACAGTAGCAATTTTTTTTTGTTGGTTGTTTCTAGAGGAATATATTGTTAGCCAGAATTACTTCTTGACACCACTATGGTGTTTTATTAAGCAACAGATGGTTCTACAAGTTTATAATGTCTGTCCTTCATCAGCTATAACAGCAGGCACTCATGGTTCTTACTCTAAATTAAAAAACAAACAAACCTCAACCACAACAAATTAAAAAAAAAAAACCAACACAAAAACGGAGAGATCGTGATGGTAGATTTATCACTGGAGGAAGAACGGTCTACAACATGTGAGCAATCTCTTCTTTTTTTTTTTTTTTTTTGTTAAGGTTGTTTTGGCTTTATATATTCATCTGGAAATAAAGGCTTTCTTTCCATAAGTAAAACAAACAGTGTCATTGAAACTTGCTTTCAGATATTCAGTGTAATACTTAATTAATAGAAAACAATACTAAATATATTATGAATATTTGTCAGGGTAATATATAGTTGATGAAGTGCCCCCTTGTTCATTCTAGAGTTATACACTCCAAAAAACTGCCAGCCACTATTTTTCAAGAATGTTGGTATCTTTATTATCTTATTTAATTGCCCATTGCACTACATCTGCCATTAAAAGTCTTATTTTTACCTTTCTTGGTGGTGTGCCCAGGAGTCTTGTGTATAACTGTTTCATTTATTGACCTCATTGCAAAAGGTGACAGAGAATTTCCATTTACAAAATTAAAAATTGCTAGTTTGTAGACATTCGTTAATTAAAAAATACTTGTGGTCATCTGAATATAGTGTCAGATAGATGTTTGTGCCACATCATGGAAGCTATTTTATTGCTGCTTCTGATAAGAGATACGGATAATCACTGAAAATTACACTCATCTTTAACACACAGAAAAAAACCTCAAGCCCCAAAATATAATTTATAGTGTCAGTAACCAAAAACTCTGCGAGGCAGATGGTGTTAGCATATAAGTAATAGGAGAAATAAGTTGTTGTCAATAATTTCAGTTATGAAGAATTCAATTATCAAGTGCCAATCTGATTTTATATATATATATAGGAACTAGATAGGTCAACAACTTCTACCTAGCTAAAATTATTGTTTTCATCTCTGCTCTTTATTTATAAGACTTTATATTTTCAAGTGCTTTATAAATATTGAAACCAAACCATGATTTGTGACACAAATCTACCTGCAAGAGTTGATGTTCCAAGAAGCATTTGTGATTTTTGTCTGAAGAAGTTTTTTATCAGTTTGGTTGATCACATGGGTTTTACTACATATATTTCCATGGCAAGGAGAGAAAAAGGTAATTTCATAACTTTTCTGACTAAATAACAGGTACACAGTTTAATGGGGTCTTTATTTATGTTTTGTATAAACCTTCTTTTCCAAACAAATATCAAATGTGTTATTCAGTAGTGATTTTATTGCCAGAATGCAAGTGAAGGCATGATCACAGAATGACAGAATGGTTTGAGTTAAAAGGAACCTTAAAGATTATCTAGTTCCAACTTCCCTTCCATGAGCAGAGACACTTTCCACTAGATCAGGCTAGTCAGAACCCCATCCAGCCTGGTCTTGAACACTTCCAGGATGGGGAGCCAAGTTCTTGGGGTAACCTGTTCCAGTCTCTCACCACCCTATAATAAAGAATTTCTTCCAAATATCTATTCTAAACTTGTCCTCTTTCAGCTTCAAGCTGATACCTATCTAGTAGCTTTTAGAATATGTCATAAAATCTGGGACAACCAGTCACCCTGGCACATAAATAAAATGCATGTACTTCTGGAGCAAGTATGTGAGAAAACAACAGGAGGGCAAAGAGGATACTGTAGGGGAACTCACCTTGTGCTACACACCTACATTTTTTAGGAGACTGGATCGCCCCTTCATTTGTCATTCTTTTCTAAAAATATTAATTAAAATTTAGGAGAAATTCACTCCTTGAGTTAGAATTACTGGCTCACTAAGAGTTACAGCAGTTGTTCAGTAACAGTTTCACAGTTATTTTAGATCATCATAGTTATTTTATCACCTCACTCTTTAAAACAAGCAGGTGAAGAAAAAGTGGCTCACTGCTCAAGTAGAATTTGAATGGAATATTGAATGTGTCCATTCATTGTTGGAAATGAATTTCTCATAATTCCATATGCAGTGTCATGGTGTGAGTTACTTTGTAACTCAAAACTATTTTTGGCAACACAGAAGACAACAGGACATAAACTTTTATTGGCTTAGCTGCATATTTCTGCATCTGTTCTCTTGTGTGAGCAGGCTATTTGTTCTTGTATGTAAATGTTCTCAGTGACTTGGTAAGTTCTCTAGAGAATTATTTATCATTCACATTTAGGCCACAATATTTTTCTAGTCAGATTGTAAAATGGAAAAGAAAGCAGAACTGCCAAGAGAGGTTCAGAAAGGGATAAGCAGGAGGCAGGCAGGTAACAAGTTTTGGAAGAATGATGAAAAAGTCTAGGTCCTTTATACAGCTAATTTTTTCCCTTCTTTCCCAATGATAGAGATTTTCATCTTCTTTGTAACCCCATAATAATTTAGGAACTGCATCTACAACCTAGAAAGAGTCAGAATTTAAGCAGGAGTTTTAGGGGCATAGGTGTATACCTTAAAATACTGTGTCCTACTATTTTTACACCATTCCAGGAAACTAAAAAAAAACAACCAACCAAAAAAAACCCAAAACAAACAAACAAACAAACAAGCAGAAAAAAACCTAAAACCCAGTAAGTTTTTAGAGTCAGTAACCTTTAGTAATTTGATTGACTGTTAAAGATACCGTTTTGGAAAATTTCTCATATGAATTCAATAAAAATCAGAGTATTACAGTGATTTTGATAGATATAGCATACAGCATACATTGCAACTAATGAAGTACTATTATAATTTGGTCAGAACTTCAGTAATTCAGGTAGACGTCAGAATTTTTTTAACCTGTGTTTGTGTTAAGGAACAATATTATCACATTTTGCTGTCTTTCAGTTTAATCACAAAATTTCCAGTAATTTAATTTCATCATTTTTGATTTGTTATACAAGACACATCCTTCAAAGGATGAGCTATGAATATGTAAGATCATTCAGTGTTTTTTCTTGAACAGGCTTATGAATTACTCTCATTAAATATGAGTGATTACTATGTGTTTTACTACATTTCTGGGAAAAAAATAGGCAAATTTGATAATTAAACATTACCAGATATGTTGCAACACTGGTGAGCAAATATGTTTGATGCACAGCATTGATTGGTTTAATAATGGGTGAGATAACTGGATTAAAATAATATTTGCAATGTCCCATGAGAATGCTTGGTCAAGGCATAGAAACAGATATTCAAGTTAGGAAGCAAACATAACAGTCAACATTTGTAAAACTGAAAAACTACATCTTTTATTCCCTAGGTTTCTGGAAAACGTTGTTACACAAGAATAAAATAACTTTTTTCATTTCTTTCTTATTTTTAGTGTCCTCTCACTTCAAACTGAACTGTGTTTGATGAACTGTTCATATCTCAAAAGTGATGCTGCACAATGCTTCAATGAAAATCTCTGTTGCTGTGTTTTCGAAAGTTCCACTATAAAATCTTGTCAGGCTGCTGGCTAGCTGTAACAAGTGGCTTGGGAGCAAACAGAGTCTTTTCTGTTTTAAAAGAAGAAAAGACTGCCAGTTTTCATTTAGGTTTTTCACACCTTCCATTTTACCTATTTGAATCTTTCACCAAGTTACAATTTACATTGTCCTGGCTACTATGTTACTCAGTTCTTTATAAACTGTTGAGGGACAATTCTTGCAATGGTTATTCAAGTTTTACTGAAAGCAAAATTCCGATAGATCTCTATAATTGAGGCTCATTTCTTCCTGCCGGTACAAGAACCATCAGATGTCAGAATGCAATGAATACATAATCTTCTAAGTTGTGGTTATTCTGTATGTCAAATAATTTTTCACTGTCAATGAAGACCTGTCTGTTCTCCTTGCATACTAGTTCAGCCTGTTGGTGCTGAAGTAGCCGGAGAGGAAAAGAAAACAAATGCATAAATAAAAGGGAAATAAGGTTTTGTCTCCAAACACCAATATAAGGAAATGGAATGAGATAATCAAGAGCAAATTACATTTGCTAAAATTCTGCTTCGGAGATGAGTTCAGAGCCAATTGTTTAACTCCCTTCCCAGAATACTCTGATTGAATTATTTGATCATCCAGTAACAACTGTAAAAACAAAACACAAAAAAAAAAAAAAAAAAAAAAAAAAAAAAAAAAAGAAAAAAGCTATTTTGGGTCTTGGCAGAATATGAGGGTTTTATCATTTGTGGGGTCTACATTCAAATTAAAAAGAGGGAAAGATATTGTGTTCGATTGTATTGCTGTTTTGATACCCCTATTTTAAGACAGGAAAAAGTAAGTTATCTTATATAATATATTTTGATACAACAGTAGCTTTCCAGTCTCCTCAGGCTTCTCCCCTAGCAGGGCAGCATGAGAACTAAAAGATAAACAACTGCCTTTTTCACCGTTTGAGCAAACAACCTTGGCAGACACTCCTCTATTCCCATGCATACCTTCTAATAGTAACCTGATGGCTAGGAAATTCTATAAAGGGATAAAAATGTTAATTTCAAACAATTTTAATCTTTCACTGTGCTCACATTTCCTATTTTGTTGTTGTGTGGGTGAGATGATGTGTTGTGGGAAAGCAGTGTCTTCTTAGCTATTTCCTTTCATTACAAATTTTGAAAGATATTCCGAACCTGGGCGCCATTTTTTCAGATTAACTATGAAATTTTCTTGATTTGATTCCAGTTAGGTTTCTCCCAAAAAATCACCGAATGCCTCAAGACAGGCACTTTCTTCAGTATTGCTTGCTCAAATGGTAATTTAACTCAGTGGCTTTGTGAGATTCTCTGCTAATTTACTGAATGATTCCTATGACTGTATAGGGTGAATGAATATAAAAAGGGGACAAGAGACAAAAACCAAAATCCCACAGTGTTTAGTGTATTGAAAGCTCCTTTAGATTTTACCTTTGTTATTGTTATTTAGCAACTTCTGGTCTTGTCTGAAAAAATTTAGGAGATGCTGCTAGCAAAGATTTAGGTACACAGGGAATTAGATACATGTGAACAGAGATTTTCAAATCTCAATTTTATGGGTAGGGAATTTCACAAAAACTGAACGTCCAAACTGGGGGAGATTTAGCCCCCAGCTATTTTTTAAAAAATTCTGATTCTCTTCATACTTTTTTAACACAATATAAAATTATGTCTGCCAAACAATCTTTTACGGTGCAATGCTAAGCTATTGGTTTTGGAAAAATTGGAAGTTACACTTCTGTGTGAAGGGCAATTTTTTCCCCATTACTTGATTTATTAATTTGTTACTTCTATGTCAGAACTTAGTGCTACTATGTCGTCATTGTCATGATTGGAAGTTTGATTGGTTTTAGAACAGCCAATATTTTTAATGACATTTTATTGCCACATAAATCTAAATGATGGTAACAGTAACAACAATTTTAACAGCAATAATGCACAGGAAGTCTGGTTTTATATACCTTTGTTCCCAAGTCTTGGCAAAATACCTTTACATCTGTTAGAATTTTTTAAACAGATCTTTATTTGATAACTATGAATATAAACTCATTCTGAATTTTGAATGAAAAACCTTATACATGAAATTTAAAAAAAAAGTCTTTTATAGAAGTCAGAACTATTCAACAAAATGTAATTAATTTGATTTGCCCTTATTTTTGCAAGGTAATTTATTTGATGCTACCACAACTTTGACAAGCATTCTGGCAAGAACTGGAAGCTTCACACCCTTACAGACTTTCCTGTCAACATGCTTAAGTTTCAAAGCATCTGTCAGTATCAAGCATTAGTTCATAAATACATAGTAATTGAGAATGTTTAATATTCATTAGCTGAGTAAAGTGACATTCATCTACCAGGATGCTGTCTAAAACTTAGGCACATAATGTAAGCTATTTATCTGGATGTCCTCTAAAGTCAATGGAAAGGGGCATCTTGCAGAAGGCAACATTTACTCTAAATGTAAGTGACAAAGTGAGGAAGGTTGAATCACTTTCTACAGGAGGCTCTGTATGTAATTGGATGACTGGTGTGCACTGCCAGTGTAACTTCTATATAGCGACTGGCAAGATTAATCCCAATATTAATTACCTTATTTCACTATTACATACATTAAAGATATTGCAAATATCTGACTCAAAAAACAAAGTGTCTTTCCAGATTCATGGTTCCACAGCATTTTCTCAACATTATCTTTTCCATTAACATTTCTGCTGCTAAATCTGACTGTTCTTAGAATATTTTGGGATATTTTACAAACAAGTAGTGCATCTGTATTCATTTTAAAATATTACACAAATCGTGAAATTAAATGAAAGGTATCTCAATGCCCAAGGAAAGACAATGTATGTATATCAGTACAGAGAATACGCAGAAGTACTGTAAAGAATTTTTTTTTTAAAGAGGACTATAAACTTCTGTGTCTCTGAAAATGGATGAATTACAAGTCCTATGAATTTAGGAATAAACTTTCCCAAGATTTAACTTTTTCGCTGCTTTTTTTCTCTTTCCTGAGATTTAGCTTTTTTGCTGTTTTTTTTTCTCTTTCCTGTTATATTATGCCAACTTTGCTTCCGGCATATTATCTTGTATCTTCCTCTGCAACATCTACAGCAAATAATCAAAACTCAAAGGCAATGATATGGTTTTCCTTTGTCTGAACTCTTCTTCCATGCCATTGGGACATGCAATGATCAATGACATGTCCAGAGAAGGGCAAAGAGTTTGGTGAAGAGCCTCGAGCACAAGTCTTACGAGGAGCAGCTGTGGGGGCTGGGGCTGTCTAGCCTGGAGAAAAGGAGGCTGAGGGGTGACTTTTTTTGCTCTCTACACCTACCTGAAAAGGAGGGCTCAGTCTCTTTTCCAGGGAACAACTGACAGGATGACAGCCATCAAGCTGCACCAGTGGGAGGGTTAGTCTAGCTATTAAGAAAAAAATATCTTCACCAAAAGAGCTGTCAAATATTGAAACAGACTGCCCAGGGAACTGGTGGAGACTCTGCTGCACAGAGTTTCTACCTTTTCTTAGCAACGTTTTTCCCAAGGCACCATCATCTTGGCTGAGGGACTCAGATGTGTTCTGCAATGGTGGATGACGTTAGATTAGTGCATTATGTTAATGAGCTTTCTTGTGTTAGTGAATGCATGTAATTTTACAGAATAGCTTTTCATTTTAAGCCAACTTTTTCTCATATTTTATGGAAAACTCTTTATCTGGACTCTGCTGTTTTCTAAGTTTATTTCAATTGGTTTGCTTTCAGAATACTCACAAAATATTGTTATCCTTTTTAGGCTTTGTAAGCTATATTTTTTAACTTATAAATAATTACAGTAATGTGCAGAATTTGAAAACCAATATTGTAATAATTGCAATTTGACATTTTTATAACTTATCTTCAAACATGAATAAAACATCAAAATATGTTATAAAAATAAACTCACCATTTCCCAGACATTCAGAATGGGGAGACAAAAGTTAAAATACCAACCATGTTATGTTATTTAATGATGATGGAAGCTGCTTAATGTTGAAATTTACTTTGAAATGTTACATTTTCAGACATTTATTTTGAAAATGCTGAAGTTCAGTTTCAGTAGGCATACATAAGAATCAAACACCTTTGAAGATACAATTTACTGTGCACTTTAATTTCTGAGATCAGCAGGCATTCAATTTAGACTTGTGAACATATCCTCACAGAATTTAATGACTTTAAACTTGGAGAAAATGTATAAATACTATTGTACAGTTATTTTTATATGATACTTTGAGTAACACTTTATTTGGGCTTTGAACCCCGGTCTCCATAATTCTGCCGACACTATTGAGGACCCAAACCTCAAGTGGTAGAAGGACAGAATTTAGAAAGGGTTTTAGTCTGGGCTACTCCTATCAACTCATAGAATCTATGAGTAAGAGGAAAGGAAAAAGTTTCCCCAGAATTACACATGCAGCAGCTCAGGCATTTCATTATCTGGTACTATTTTGTGGTATTGCAAAAGCATCTATAAAGTCATAACCAAGACAAAAAAAAAAAAAATCAAGATAAAAAAAGCACATATTTTTTTAATTTAAAAACAAAACAAATATGTATATATTGCTATCTGGCAAAGCCACTGGAACAAATTTAGCATAAATTAATTCAGTAAAATTAAAGACAAAAAAGGAAATAGTATAATTTGTGAACATATATTTCATTTACACTAATAAAAATGTGTACTGAAAATAGTCATAGACTTTACAACTTGCATTTTTTAATGAGTTTCTGATTTTTACATTCCTTTAATGAATGAATATATAAATATTCTCATCAGAGATTGTGAAAAACATCTAAAATTCAAGCAAGTAATTATTTTTAATCCTTAAAAACACATGGTAATGTGATATTAGAAACACATAGTAATGTGTTTTTAACATCACATCAATCAATAAAGCCATACTAATATAATTTCAAGTGAGATTAATTGTCTTTTGTCATAGGAAAAAAAAAATGTAAAGGATTAGTTTATACACTTTAAAACACCATTTTACAACATATTTTTATTTCCATGATGAAAGGTAGACAAACAATAACTGCTATTCTTGAGTCATACCTTTGAAGTACAGACATGAAAGAAACCACAGACAAGAAAGATCATTTTAGATATCCACAGAATATCTAAAATTACACACACACACACACAAAATGTATAATTTTGTTTTAATAAACTTATCATTAAGATAGGAAAAACATCAATGAAAAGGCAGAGAAAAAGTTAAATCTTTAGAAATGTGAAAGACAAAAATGGACTTTAAAAATATTAAAAAATCTCCTGTAAAATGAGGTCTAGTATATGCTCTAATAGACTTTGTGTTTCTCGGGAGTTAATCTTGCAAACTCTACTAGGAATTTACAGTTTGCCATGGGAATATTCCGAACACTATTACCCATCTACATATTTATAGAAAACAAAATTGTATCATGTAAACTTTTTCAACCCTACAAAAATGTCAAACTCTTGCTAGAAAATCACAGAATCACAGAATATGCTGAGTTGCAAGGGACCGACAAGGATCATCAAGTCCACCTCCCTTCCCTGCACAGCACCAACCCCAAGAATCACACCCTGTGCCTGAGGACACTGTCCAAATGCTTCTTGAGCTCTGTCAGGCTGGTGCTGTGACCATTGCCCTGGGGAGATGTCCCAGTGCCCAACCGCCCTCTGGGAGAAGAGTCTTTTCCTAACATCCAGCCTAAACCTCCCCTGACACAACTTCATGCCATTCCCTCGGGTCCTGTCACTGTCACCAGAGAGAAGAGATCAATGCTTGCCCTTTCTATTCCCCTTATGAGGAAGTTCTAATGGTTGAATGGAAAAATCATCTGTATAGATAAATCAACAAGATCTGGGGTAGTCTAGACTGTAAAACTAAAATGTTCAACAAATAGATATTGAAATCTTAGTCAGAAATTAAGATAAATGGATGAGCACACATACCTTAATGTAGGAAACGTTATTTAATTTTACCCACCTTGAATTGGTCATAACAAATGTTTCAGGTTGTAAATCTAACTTAAATCTGCCAGTTATAATAAATATGTTTGTTTAAACATAAACACTTTGCACAATAACTACTCACATTCTAGTTGTACTTTGAAATATGTTGCTGTAGACTATTTTGCTGTTGGGTTGGAATTTAATCTGTCATTTTACCAGAGATATTAATGAATTATTATAATGTCTTTTCTTCTTGGTCACCTCAAATTTTTTCTGAAAGAAAGTAAATAGTAAAATACTTTTAATTGGAACACAGCATATTAGAAACTGTACATATTCATATCTATTTAGGCTCACTGCCTTACATACACCAAGTATGGCTTAAAATTTCTGTAGTCCATTAATTTAATTTATCTATCCAAACCTTGTTCGTAATAGGGCAGGGTAAGACAATGCCTGCTTTTGGTTAGGAAAGAGTTAATTTTCTTCATAGTAGCATATATGGGACTATGTTTTGGATTTGTGATTAAAACACTTTTCACAGCACAGGAATGTTTTATTCACTGCTGAACAGTGCTTACACACTTCAAGGACTTCTCTGTCTCTCACTGCACTTGACCAGCAAGGAGGCTGGGGGTGCACAAGAAGTAGAGAGGCAACACAAAAAGGACTGTTGACCCCAGCTGACCAAAGGTGTATTTCAGACCACATGGCATCATGGTTAGCATGTAAAATTGTGAGGAAAGTAAGGCAGGAGTTTTGGAGAAAAGACATTTTTCTTCCCAAGTCACCATTAGGTGTGATAGTGAAGTGCTTTCCCAGAGATGGCTGAACATTTTGCCTGTCCATGAGAATTAGGCAACAAATTCTCTGTTTTGCTCTGTTTGGGCAAGCTGTGTCTATTAAACTCTCTTTATCTCAAACCAATAATTTCTCACTTTTACCCTTTTGATTCTATCCCCATCCTACTGGGGCAGAGTGAGCAATCAGCTGTCTGGGGTTAGTTTCCCAGCTGGGCCTAAGCCATGATAACACCTTATATGTGAAAGCAGGAATTTATTGTCATTCTATTAAAAAAAAAAACAAAAACAAAAAACTGTGCAATTGAAAGGCAGCAAATTACTGATATTGTTATTTCAGATCCAGTAAATCAGTACTGGCAGTCCACAATTACCTAATTTTGATACAAATAAAAAAATGTATTGCTAGCAATGAGGCACATAAAATTGCAATGCAAGCAAAGTCTTCAATCTGGTGTTATGCCCACTCTCTCATTATTTCCCTAATCCCAAGATTGATAGGTTTAGCTCCTGTAAAAGGAATATCAGTTTGGCACCATCCTTTAGCTCTTCCTCAAGAGGAGTGTGATATTAATGGGGAGATTTATTTTATTCTTTTTGTCAACAGAAGCACATTATTTCAATATTGTGGGTATTTTGGGTTGATTGGTTTGGGTATTGAGGATTTTTAAAGATATTCTAGGTGAGTTTAGTTGGGGTAATTTCTGTGTCTTTTCTAAATTTCTTTACACCTTCTCTTTCTTCACCACTCTTGCAACCTGGTGCATGCTAGAAATTTTAGATGTTTTGTAGTTGCCTTTTTCATAGTCCCTGAAATTATTTATTCACCCAATTCCTTAGGTTGTGAGCTCTGTTGAGTTGTTGGCAGCCCTGTGATTTCTTACACCATCCTACGCTCAGATACTTGAAACCTCTGCTGTCGCCCCATGCCTGTGCTCATTTATTCAGCATCATTATTCTAGGGTTGTACGTAGGTCATTCTATGTGGCCTAACTACCTGCTTTTTGCATTTATATAAAAATTATTAACAGGAAGTGTTAGGGTATCCAATTATGGGGAGCTAAGCAAAAATTAGACAAATTAGACAAATAATGTTTTAGCCACCTGGTCATTAGACAACTGTTACAACTAAGCAAGCTAAAACAAACTGCAAACAAGCCAACACAAGTTCAGACAGAGTTTGGCAAATCCAGAATTCCAGCATATGTTAATAGAAACCCTGTCAATTGATACTAATAGAGACAGTATTATACTTATCAGACTGTAAGCTTACACCCTGTGCCCCTTCCTTCTGCTTTTTGAGAACGACTTCCATCCTTTGCCTGATGAATTAAAATCATTAATTAATGAAAGTTGCACCTAATATGGTGCAAAATCAAAACCTATTTGGTTTTATACCATCTATTGTAAGGAAAGATTTGGATGTTATGTTTTTCTCTGTTGATCTCTGGGGCAATAATGGAATTTCTTTTCAGAAAGGATTCATTATATTGGGCAGGATACTAATATTTATTGCTAGAGGACATAAAGATATGCAACACAGTCTGTCTAAATACACATGAAGCCATGGTACCTTAAAATGTCATTGGAGCACTTGGAAACGTGGCAGTTTCTTATATTAGCAGTCTGTCTTGGGAGATTTAATCTGCCTCAATTCTTGAACAAAACTGACCATGGCCCTTCCAAGAACAGGTCCATGTTCTTTTCTAACCCTAAGAAAGACTAAGAATTGCCAACAACCACTAAAAATGTGGTGAGATGTGTGGTGTGATGTGATGAGAATCTAAATTAAAGCAGAATGGATGTGCACAAGAGGCTTTCATTGTTAAATAAAAATACGATTTCTAGTAAGATTTTGTGACTGCTCCATATTATATGAAATTGATTGTACCTGACACCAGCAGATGATTTTACATGACAGGGGTTGGTGTGAGTTTAGAACAATAATAGGAGGCCTCCAAGAGGTCTGCAAAAATAAGGTGAATCTGTAATTTTACCTAATCATTTCTGGGAAGTTGCCCACACATAAAGTAATTTTCAAAGTGAAAATGTAAATCAGTATATGAATGAACCAGTTTTTATCTGTGATGCGATGAAAAGCACATTTCAAAGTATTTGGGCAAAATATATGACAGAATACAGTCAGAAAGACATTACTAGAGTATAATGTCTCTGTCTTCCTTGCAGGGATACAAAATTCTAAGCACTGAACTGATTGAGAAATATCAGAAGAAAGATAGTAGTCTTGATATATGAGTCCAACTAAATCTGTAAGTTATATCGGCATTGTTCTTATATTCTCATGACTACTGTGGCCTCAAAAGTCTGAGCATTTCTACTTTTCAGTCACCTCACCTGATATGCATGTATATTGAGAAATACAGTAGCAAAAGTAAAAGTCTTCCTAAGATCTGTAAACCCTGCTCAAGAAGCTGAGTAAATACCTGGACCATTGCGATTATGCCAGCTCCATTTTGCCATAATTACATTTATCCATATGCTGTGTAGTTATTTCAATAGTATCTCCATCTCAGCCATCTCTCATTGCCCTAGATTCAACTCTGTAAAAAGAGATAAAAGGGCAAGAGAGCAATTTTCAATTATTTTCACATTTAGATTATGAATAAGATAACAAAACTGATACATCTATATAAATAAAAATATTCTGCCTAAATATTAAGTACAAGATACTTAGAGAAACTCAGTGAGAAAAAATGTAAGAAGTAGAGGAGTAGGGGAAAAAAAAATGATAAAATCATTATGGCATTAAACTCAGTATATGGTTCTCTCCTGAGTCCAGCTGAGATTTGCTTACCTAGTGGATAAATTTTAATTGTTCTTTCTGAATCTATTCTTTCTGACCCAAGATGTCACATCACTATGTGGCTGAAGCTGTGCTTGCTAAGTTATTCTGGCATTAATCACATTTATTGTTTGCAGGACCACAATTCTCTTATTTATGGGCACTACCCTTGGGAATGCAGGTCACTGTTATCTAACAGCAGAATCTACAGCTGCTCTTGCTGACTTCAATTTGAGCCTTACTTCCTCAACAGAGGTCATATAGAAGCAATTGAAGTTAATTTTATGAGACATTTGTTATATTTGTGGTCATACTCATTCTTCAAGATTGCCCTCTAAAGTAGCAGTTACTAAAAAAAACCCCAGGCACCACAAGAGAGAAAGAAAACTAACAAATAAAAGACAATATCAGAAGCTGTCTGATTACTTCTATTCAACATGGCAATGTAGGAAATTATTTTAAATTAAGAATCCTATAATTTAGGACATGAAATATATATGTGAGAAGCACAATTCTGAACTATTTCACCCTTGCAAATCTGGAAGAATTCACTGAATGTTAAAGAGTTGCAATGCCAAAAAATAGATATTGTCAAGTACCTAAATGATATATCTTCTACAATTTTTTTTTTTTCCAAATTGCTATATAATTTCAGTTTATATTAGAGGATTGTAAATTTACGTATGGAAAATAAAAGAAATAAAATTTTGAATATTTAGAGTTGTTTTTTTTTTTCTCATGGTTTTTTTAGTTAATATGATGACTTTTTCTTTGTATTAATTACTAAAAATATAGACATAAGCAAGAAAAAAATTATGTACTCATTACGAAGAAAATTGTTCTCTGAACAATGTATGCATCTCCTAAAATGTTGGTGTCTGCTTTGACTTTGTAAGCCAAGACAGTCTGTATAATCAATAGGCATTTCTCAATGCAAATTTCTCTCACCCTGAAGAACGATCTTTGTTTATTAAAGTAACTCATACATCAGAATTCCTATCTTCTGTTCAGTGAAAATGCCTAAGATGAAAATCTGAGCCAAATTTTTTGTCAATTCCATCAATGTACAAAATAGCAATTAGACATTTTTATCTTGAAGTAGTAGCAGTTGATGAATAATATGGTCCCAGAAGACAAACCCAGAAAGACAATTGGGTTTGGTGCAATATTTTCTCAAAATAAGGATTTCAACGATGAGTTCCTTTAGTTTTTAAAGATTTTTTTCCTTAGGACTATTTACTCAGTTCCTCTTAAGCTCTGTAAATTTTGCTGGATCTGTTTTCTCTTATGCATGTGGCTCTCATTAGATTTTTCTACCTTAACAGAGATGCACTCCAAGATTTTTTAAGGCTTCTAGTTATAAATGTCTTCCTTTCCCCTTCCCCACACCATTCCCCCCCCCCCAAATATTCTATGTATAAAACTGTCTGCACACTGAAGTTTTTATTTTTATTTTCCTATGTAATTTTTGGAGGGTGAGCAAAACACACATGGCTGTCCGTCAAACAGTCTTCTAGGAGCTATCTGGATGCTTTTTTGGATTGTACCAGTAAAAATACAATTAAGCTTTAAAAAACATGGCATAATTTTAACAAAATTTTTTCTTCTGGTAAGTAGCACCAGGTATCAATTTTTATATGTATTTGATTATTTCTGTTTCTTCATAAGTAACAAATCTTTTCATTTTTTCTAACACTTCCATATGGCCAACAGGACAACTGGAAAACAAGCCTACTCAGCCCCCTTTTTGAGCCTTATTTATCACATAATAAGAATTTTCCTTGGAGTACAAAATGGAAAAATTCCCAATTGGACCAGCCTTAATGCAATGTCACATCCCCACTATTGCTCAGAATGGTTTTGCTACACTTATCCTTTCCTGACATGCCCTTGTTAATACAGTTGAGCTTTCTTTGTAGGTATATGGTATTTTGAGCTGAAGACCAATGTACAGTTTAGTCTAGATCTAATTGTCTTGTGCTAGTTCTCCTTCACAATTCTTTTAACTTTTAGCATGAGTTTGGCTTCAAATGTCTCATTGCTCCTATGGTAAATTTCCTAGATATTATTACTCCTATTTTCACATCTTACTCAAGCATTAATGACATAAATTACGTATTTGGAAAGCAATGTTGCTGTCAAGAAATATTTTGTACATGTTGTTTTGGCTTTGGGTTTGTTTGTTTTGGGGTGGGTTTTTTTTTCAAATTCAGACTTCTGAAAGTCAAAATGGGGCTACTCCAAATTAAACCTATGACATATAGTTCACTGCTTCATTATTGAGTTACCTGATTAATAATATTTTGGACAAACCTAAATTTTAGACACCACCTACACTAAGGAACATATAATTTCATAGACTCATAGAATATATTGAGTTGGAAGGGATCCACAAGGATCGTCAAGTCCAACTCCTGGTCTTTCCCAGGACTGTTCCAAGGATCAAGCCACATGCCTGAAAGTGTTGTCCAGATGCTTCTTGGACTTTTTCAGGCTTGGTGCTGTGACCTGGGGATCTTGTTCCAGTCCCAGTGACTCTCTGGGTGAAGAACTTTTGCCTAATATCCAACAGAAATCTCCCTTGACACAGCTTCAGCCCATTCCCTCGGGTCCTGTCCTAGTCACCAGAGAGAAGCAATCAGTGTCTGAGGTTTGAATACACGTTACCTGCATTTTTCATACATCAGTCGTATGTTTACTAGCATTACACATGGGATTTTTCCGGCTGAAGTGTTTTCACATCCTGAGAATACATCTGCATGTATCACTTGCGTCCACATCATGTGTTTGCCAAGAAAGTACTTTAATGGCCAGGAGATTCTGCATTACCCATTTAATCTTTTGTATTATATCACCTTCTTGTTAGGACCAGAATTAATTTAGAAATTCATGTATTGTAAAAACCAAAATTGATTATGCATGTGATTATGACTATGAATATGTTATTAGGTCTTCCTATTTGAAGGACAAGTTATGGACACTTATTTTAGGTTGTATGGAGTTTAACATTACACAATGATACAGTTCTGGGCAACAATGACAAAGAACAGAAGACCATCTCTCCTGAGTCAAACACAGGTACATCTAGCCCACAACAACAACAGATATCTTCGGAAGGATGTAAGAAAACAGCAGGAAAGATACTTCCTCTAACCATTTATGGAGACTGTGTTAAAGTGAAGTTACACAATTACCATATAATTACTGCATAATAACTCGACTAACTGTGCTCAGCTAATGAGATAAACCAATGTTGTGTTTCATAGGAAGAGTAATCAGTGGGTACATGGTGTATTCACATCTCGGTCTCTAAAAGATCTGGGGAAAGAGAGATAAATGTCATAAATACAAAACGCTTTGAATTTCAGAGGGGAAACTACAGCTGAAGTGCTTTCCATTCGTGTTTCATTCAGATTCCAAAACACAAGTTTCTCCTAATTTACTACTGCTTACCACATGAGCATGTATAAGAACTGTACAGTCTATTTATATTTTCTTTTTCTATTTTATGCTATAAGTAAATCCCTGGACTATCCTAGACTCATAATTTTCTCTGTTCTTTATTATCACCTCCTCTTTCAATGACTTTCCAAACTGGTAAAACTTCTAATATAAAGAAATTGAGACAAAAATTATCCCTTTCTCATATACGTACAAGGAACAGTAATCACAGTCATTCACATGAAAAGATAATTATTGTTCCTGCATTCAATCCATTTTTTCTCTACTTTGTCCCACTTATATTCTGCTGACAGTGTTTTAAGATGCCTATCAGGGTTCTTAAATGTTTCCTCTTTGAATAATCCTTCCCCCCCCGCTTCATTAACAGCCTACTCTGCTTATATTCTTCCATCTGCACTTACTATGCAGGTATTAGAAGCTTTTAAATTATTGCCATTTGGAACAACATTCCCTTGCTTCTTGGCTTCATCAGCTTGCTATCTCATTTTACATTTCAAACATATCTTTTCTCCATTGACTATCTTTCTTATTTTTTATCTTGCTCTAACACTGCTCTCCTCTTTAGATTTAAAAATGAACTCTTAAAAACTGGGTAATGGGAGTATGAGAAGAGACCCATAATATTATAACATGGTAAAAGTTCAGAAGAAACTGTAACACTATCCACTATCACAGGTTTTGCTTGTTGGCCATAATTACACAGATAATTTCAATGTGCTAAATTAAAGGCAACTGAAGAAAAGCCTTACATGCATTGTGGTCTCAGTTCAGTCACCCATGTATTTCCTACCAAATGTCATTTGAGATGTCCTGTATTACCCCACCTGGCTTCCAGCTGCCACTTCAGAAAGGTTTCTGTCTCCACAATCATATGTGCCAACTGTCTTTGAACCTTTTAGATAATCTCAGATGTGTCAAAAATACAGTGTTCAGGCAGCCAAACTGATTTCTAACTGCCAAAGAAGCCTAAACTGAACTGATTCCTAGATCTCCCTTAGTTTCCCAAATAGATCCATAGTGATTAAAATGAGAGTTAAGAGCCCTACTTCACACGAAGACCTTTCAAGCTAAGCTTTGAACTGACATAAATCTGGAACTGAGTCAGACTCATAATGCAGCTTTTATTATTAAGAATTATTAGTAATTTTGGAGAAAAAAATCAGAAAAATGAATGAACTACGTGAATTAGTTCTAAAGGTAAAAGATGGCTTTGATTAATTTTCCCATATTTAGTTATCTGATGCCTTTTCCAATACCACTATTGCGTCCTGATCTTCAGCTAGTGCAATGTCAGGCCACAGGTCTCTTTTATGTTCTCTGCTGTCTGACACACAGGTGTCTTAGGCTAGGCAGCATCAAATTACTTCCATTTTTAAATTTGCATCTATAAACCAATTGTAATGACATTTAGACATTGAATTTGGAAGTTAAACATTGGACAATAACTGCTGTTAAATCACTCAGAAGAAATATGCTTTAATACAAGTCTAATGTCTGTCTGAGCCATGAACCATAAGAATTTAGGAGAGTGTTGGGGTAGAAGTATTAATGAAAATATGTCCTGCTCAGTAGATTTAAAAATAAAATTTCATGTTGGTAGCAGGAAAGCCTTTACATGTTCAAATTCAGGCGTTAATGGTACAGGGAGATTTGGAATGCCTTGTGGAGGGAAGCCTAGAAACCATAGGAAACTAAGAATAGCTGTGGATCAAACTACAGGAATTTCTGATGTATGTAAAATATAAAATGAATAATAATAGAAGGAATATAGTGACTTAATTTTTTGTTCTTCAATGAAACAAAAAAAAAAAAATCACTGTTTTATTTTTTAATACTTACCTATATATTTCAGATTTGGAAGTTTATGTCCTGCAGAAAATTTATTTTAAAAAGAGTCCAAAATTAGGTATTTCTTAGAGACAGCTCCCATTTTAATACATAGGCAGCTTAGTAAGATCAAATTTTGCACTTATAAAAGAAATAGTATCTTTATTAATTTAAACAGCAATAACTGTAGGTACATTAATATATTACTTTTAACTTTATTTCTTTTTTTCCTCTAATACTTTGATCTCACATGGGTTCTAATTTTCATTTATAGTCTTTCTCAGTTCCACTATTGTGAGACCTTTTCCTTTTAAAAGTTTTCTGTTCCCAAGCTTACCATCCTTACTAGATCCCACTCCAGAATTGTGTTCTTCCCCCTTAAGAACATCTATTCCAAACTTCCTGCTTTTGATATCTTCTTCTCCTGAGTTTGTATTGTGCTTCTACTCTTTTCTAACGTAGCTCAAATGTTAACATCACACCTAAAAAGACTGGTTTAACATTGCTTTAAGACTAACAGAGGAAAAGAGGGCATATCTATGGTTGGTATTAGACAATTATACACTTTGATATACGTGAAAAAAATAAAATCCTTGAAGTACTAATTTTTCTCCAACTACTGCTATTTTTTTCTTTCTAACTGTTGCAGGTTTGTCTTTGTATTTAGACTCTATGACAAGGGGTACAAATAATACTGTGACCAAATTTAAATTTTCTTTCATGTCTGTCTATTGATCAAGATTTGTCTACTGATACATTTCTTTCTTAGGAAAAGTGTCAGATATGTATATATAAAGCATTATCCTACAGTGAGTTAAAAAAAAAATTTACATACAAGGTCATATACCCTACTTCTGAAAAAAACATGTTCTTACACAATGGCTTATGTTATAGCAAAGTAATATTCCCATCATTTTACGTTTGCTCCTAATTCCTTTATCAGTATTTCTCCTCTTAGTTCTTCTTTAGGTAAACTGTATATTTAGCAGTAAACAGAGTAGAAAATATACTAATGCAAAAGCTTTTGCTAATGGCATGATTTGCTCTCAGTCTCATTACTTTCTGAATAATAATCACAGCTAATTTAAACTTAATGCACAGGCAATTTCTTAGAATACCCATTCCAACAGCTTCAGAAAGACAATGATGCCAATGCTGAGTTAAGGATGTGAAGCACAGATTTTCAGCCCAGTGAGCAAGGATAAAAATTCTTTCATAAGATATTGCAGTGCTGAAAATGAAAAGTCATTCATTATTCACCAAACATACAAACACTTCAAGGATTCCGTGTAATTCTAGAATCTTGTTCTATTAAAAGTACTTATGCATAGATATCTACAAAGGTAAAACAATGTTTTTTGTGTACTTGAAATTGCAACGACTTTGTGAAATATGTACTTGGAAAAAGCTATCATTTGTCTCAAAGTTTAAAAAAAGATAAAATCAGGGAGCATGAAAACCATATTAAAAACATCAAAAATTGCTAAATGATCATATACTACAGTAATTTGAGTCTGCTATGGAAAAATAAATTAGTATTTTAAAATTTTGTTTTGTGTTTTCTTTATTTCTCACAGTTTCAATAGTGAGGTATTAGGATTAAGTGTTGGACATTCTGAATCTTAACATAATAGAAGTTGAATAGGGCTGATGTATTCAATAAAACTAGAATTGCAAAGCAAGAGTAATTGAGAAATGTATCTAGTAAATCAATACAGGAAACCACAGTTTTTTCATTAACTTTTTCTGTTAAGCTTATCTAGAAAAAATATCACTATGAAAAGACGTCTGAATATTCTGTCCAGTTTTATTTGAAAAGGAATAGGTGGTACTAAAATTAGTCCATATGTTTCTGATGAGGAACATGGTGAACAGGGCCAGTAAGCAAGGACTTAGCAGATAGGATGAAGGAAGAAATTATTTATTATAAATAATCTTATATAATATTATAATATTCCGGGTGCTGAGACACCGGAAAAAATTTTCCAGAGAATCTGTGAATACTCCATACCCCAAAAGATCCAAGGTCAAGTTGGACCAGAATTTGAGAATCCTACTTAGTAGAAAATGCAGGAGCATTGGAACTAGATGGTCTTTAATAGATTTTTCCAACCCACACCATTTTCTGACTATTCTCTGATTCTATGAAAATTATTTGCTGTTTGAAAACAAGGCCAGTTTTCTGCTTCAGCTGCTTCCTGATAAAGTGCTTCACAAGTTAAGTGATCAGGCAATGCCAGACACTTCAATAACCATAAGGGAGCGCTGTGAACTGATGGTGAGCGTGGCAACCAGGATGAGCAAACAAAACTTTGACAGTAAATGCATGAGAAGACATGGGAGAGACCCTAGAGGAGCTTCTCAGACAGCATGGGACTGCTAGAGAGAGACAGTAAAACAACATAAATTACTTGCAGTAGAGTACAGTTCCTAGCACTAGCTGGACAGTATGTCTCTGTAAATTAGAGAGCTCATCCCAAATGAGGGTCCCGAGGGAGGACTTTATCTGTTCAGGTTTCTGACTGCTGGAAACATCTCATGTTTCTCTTTGTGTCTGGAACACCAGCTCCTAAACAGGAACAGACACCTTCCAGAGTTGAACTGACGCAGACTAAGAGCAATTTCATGCATTCATTCACACGGTAAATCATAACAGACCGAATAGTGATACTCTGTCTCACAAGTAACACCTTCAGCTCTTGCATCTAAGATTCATGTAATTACTGAACTGAGGACAAGAAACTGTATATATTTATATATATGTACACACACACACACATGTATATATTTATACATATGCAGGTATTTATATATATCACAGGCTTCAAATAGAAACAAAATATTAATCACATAATGGTAAAACTCTGACTTAGAAGACCCTTTCTTGAAAGCAAAAAAGGGCGAATACAGGTTGTTTTGAGCTCAGATGTGTAAGTTATCATCTAGTTTTTGTTCATGACCAAAACATAACATTGGAGAGGAAAAAAAATGTCCCTGCTAAAACACAGGATACAAAACCCAATGCTTTTTGAATTATCAAAATTGTATCTCATGTCAGTATGTGTACTAGATAACAAATTTGTTTTTATAGGTCTTCTAAAGTTCTAAAAAATCACTAAGATTTGAAACAGACTTTCAAACTCCACAGAACTAAAACCTCACTTTATACTTTGTATAATATTTTATATAAAAAACCTATGTTGAACATTAAAAAAATCTGAGTTTGTGATATATAATAGAGCAAATGGAAGGCAGCAACTAAAAAACTTTTTTCATTAGTAGTTCAATATTATAAATACGTGAAGAAGCAATTTCTTTCCCAGAACTTCCTGTGAGTCACTAGCTGTAAGAACAACCAAGTGAATAATAATATGTTGCTACGATTGCTGAAGTTGTGACAGGAAAAGCTGCCAGGGTGCCTTAAAATGTATGCAGGCTGGAAGTACCAGCAAACATTCAAGTACATTCTCACATGTGGTCTGTATAAGTGTGTGTGTGTTTATTTATTTATAGCTTTGTATTATGAGGGGTTTTCTTTTGGAGTGATTGTGGTCTGTCTCCTTTGCTCTAATACTGTGTAAAAATAACATGGATTTTCTGTTCTACTGTCTGTAGCCCCAAGGGAAAAAAAAAAAAAACCAGAAAGAAAAAAGGTGAAAATAAATTATCTGTGCTAACTTCCAGTCAATAAATGCAATAAATGCAGGAACTGAACCAGATATAAAAGTAAAAAAATACCCTGACTTGCTGTTCTGGGGCTTCAGCTCTTATAACCATTCATGAGTACATGTTTCCAAGGGAATTCCATAACAAGGCTCTCTTTCACTCTCTTTGCTGCAGTAACTGAGACAGATTTCTGGAACTGAAGGTTAGGAGTATTGGTTACCAACTCCTGCAATGTTCATGTGCTTGGCATTAGACACTCATCAGATGAGTGTCTCTTCAGACACCACGAGGGAACTCCTGACTGGATCTAGTTCAGATGAGCAGTTGTGTGATGGTGAAGCAAAGACACTGTGTTAAGAAATTATAAAACTAAATCCAGATGTGCCTAAGGTTTAGGTGAAAGGAGAAATTACCAGGAGCCCAGCAAAGAAGTCAGAGTGGTGATGATTCAGTGTAATCCTGCACCCTCCTTCTAGAAGGAGCCTGGAATGGTCATGCTCAGCAGGGACCCAGGGAAACACTGAGCATAAATACAGGGAAAAGGAATTGACAATTGAGTACTTGTGGGGGAGAGGGGCAGAAGGACAGACTGGACAAAACCAACCAATCAAAAACAAAAAAAGCCCCTAAAAATCATAAAAACCTCACATACAAGTTTTACTCACTTTAATGAGACTTTTCTGAATTAATTTGCAATATGGATTATTAAACTATTAAATCATTATCTGCATGAAACATATTTTGTGTGTATTCATGTATATGCTATAAAATTTCCTATAAAATTTGTTCTCTTTTGCTATAAAATTTGAAAGTGGAACAGTAGACATGCCAAAAAGAAGTTAGAACCCTAAAGTTAGCATTTCATTTTATTCCACACAAAGCAGAGGAACTTTCACAAAAAAATATTTGATAGAATGGCTATATTTTTTTACAGAGCTGAGTTGGAAGGCATTCGGAATTGTGCCTTGTTTCTAGCTCAGCAGTTTTTTCCTGGGAAGAAAAAGAAAGAACCCCCAGATTTATCTGCCCTTTATTCATGCACAGTGTTTGTCTTCCTGCTACATAAATCCTGAATTATTTAATAAGCATTCATATATCTAATATGCGTCAATGTTTTTTTTTTTTAAGTTTAATAATAAGGAAATGATGAATGCTAACCATTAAATGGATATAATTCATTAATGCAAATATTATTCTAATACAATTTTTTTGAAAACTGGTATTAGAATTGTTTTCACAGCTTTACAAATGTCAGGATATGTAATTAAGTTATTAAAAGTGAACTTATATGAAATTATCACTGTTCTATGATAAAATTTTTAAAACCTGAATTGCAGGTGCCGAGTGGTGGTACTCTCAGTGTAATTAAATCAAAATTAACCTTTAGTGTTCTAATGAACCCTGGCAAAGCAATACTTTATTTTTCACATTCATAATTATGTAATTAAAACCACAAGAGCTTTTCTTAAAATCTTTATTGCTATTGTTTGTTTTTGCTATCGTTTTAAATGCTGTTATATTTTTATCTCTGAGATACTGCTGATTTCAAGAGAAGTTGCACAGAAATATCTCTAAAAATCCCACAATAAATTATGTTTCGGTCTGTGTATTGTGGCACATAAACAGGTTTCTGAGAGCCTGGACATAAGAGATACTGGGTTCTAATCTTGTACACATATTTGTAATTAGAAATTCATTAGATGAAATACATGCTTCTAATATCAAGTGAAGTGAGAGACACATCTTACCCTGTTTCTCACTGTAACGACTTATTGGTGTAACAGAAAAGCAGATCAGAATGTGTTTTTCCTCTCTGTGATCATAGAATAATTTCTGCACAGGAAGTGATTTTTCAGTAAGTGAGAAAGAAAGCAAGTAGACTGTGACTCAAAGTTTGACATGAGCTATTGCTCTGGAATATTTGCCTAATGAGTTTAAACTTTATATGTTTATATACTGCATATGGTAGGACATGACAAATTGGCTTCAGGTTGCACCAGGGGAGGTTTAGATTGGGATATTAGGAAAAACTTCTTCACTTAAAGTGTTATAAAGCACTGGAAGCAGAGGACTCATCCAGCCACCATTCCTGGAGGTATTAAAAAAATATGTAGCTGTGGCACTTAGGGACATGACTTATTGCTGGATTTGGCAGCTCTAGGTTAATGGTTGGACTAATGGTTGGAAATCCTACAGGTCTTTTCTAACCTAAACCTTTTCTACCTATGATTATATGTAAATCATGTAAAGGAGAGCTTTGCACATGCACATGCACATCCAAATGAATCAGGTAAAGAGCTTAAATGCAGCAATTTAATGCTGACAGACTGGTTGGGCATGATGGTCTTGGCTTTCCTGGGGCACTGATAGACAAGTCAACACTAAGGGCCAAGGAAACCTCCCCTTTTCATGTGATAGAAGTACATAAAAGGAGTTATGTACTTCAAGAAGAAGAAGAGTTCACTTCACTGTACTCTTTATTCTTAAGAGTATTACCCTGAGGAAAGTACTGTGCTAATAAATTCAGCAGGTGCTAGACTAGATTGGATCATATCTGACCAACATGGCCCTATGTGTCCCATGTGTCCTCTAAAACATTGTCTAAACTGTCCAGAATTCATAAAACAAATCCATCTATCCTGTATCGTAGTTCTTACTAAACATGAGGAAGCACACCAAGGATGATTGTTAAGGTTTAAGAATTTACTGGATGAGAAAATAATATTTCTTACTGGAACAGAAAGACATGGAGAGGTTTTGAGAAACAGATAGATGGTTATTCATACCCATTGCTGAGACTTTTAGTCTAATACACCACCTAAGTGACTACAAACCAGGTTTTCCTTACAACAGGTAATTCCCTAAAAAACAGACTGCCAAATAAGATACTCTTCCTTCTTCTTTCAGTAAAAGTCTCAGTAAAATAGATGGAAGTATTCCTAGGTCCTGTGCACTTCCTTCAGTCTGGTAGGTTAAACTTCCTGCAACAGAGGAAAGAACTGAATGCAGAACTTCTGTTTTCTCAGTGAGTTCTGATTACCGCATATGCCAAATAAACATATAGATTTTTTTTAAGTGATAACCTTCTCTGTTTTTCACAGGGATCTTGATAAGTCCTCTCACAGGACTCAGGTAGAAGAATAATTGTTTCATAGATTGAATACAGCTTAGCATTAGGATACTTAGGCCTGTAAAACTGCTCAAAGGTCAAATTATAATATGCAGACAGCTGTTGAAGAAGAAAACAGAAAATTGAAGTTTGAGATATACAAATAAATGTCACTAAAGTCCCACTTCAAGTGCCTCTGTTCCCACCTGATCCTGCCCCAAGGCATCTAATTACCTATTCCCTGATGTCAAAGCTTCCATTCAGATTTCTGCAATTCTACTTTCTATTTGCTTTAATTGCTTTAAACATGGCAAAACCACTTCAGGGATGAAAGCAAAATAATGCATATGAAATCAATTGGCATAACACATGGAAATGATGACACATTCCTCAGAGGGGCTGAAGGTTAAGAGCTAAATTAAACTTTTCTTTTTTTCTCTTGTTGTGGTAACAGTGGGGAGGGAAGGCAGTGCCAACAACTGGATCAGAATCAATAGCAACATCTGTTACTGAGCTAGCCAGAAGTTTCCCTACATTTTTATTTTTATTCAAAAAAGAAGAAGACATTTATTCTATAAGCTGAGGCAGATTCAAAGTATTCTAAGTGCTCTGATAGGATGTCATAATTATGTCTGACAATTAATTCCTCATTGATGATAGATAAAGTTCTTACTGAAAGACAGAAGGAAAGACAAGGAAAGAGATGTTTATAATATTATAGAAGCTAACTCTTACCCATGCCTTCTCTGGGTTTCAGTTTTTGTTCCTGTACTGGTTTTGACTAGAACAGAATTTATTTTCTTCATAAAACCCTATATATTACTATCTTTTGGATTTGTGAGTAAAAGAGTATTGATAGCAGGGAAAAGTTTTAGTTACTGCTGAGCAGGGCTAACAGAGTCTCAAGGCCTTTCCTGCTCCTCACCCCACCCTACCAGCACTGAGGCTGGGAGTGCACAAGAATCTGGGAGCGAATACAACCAGGACAGCTGATCCCAGCTAATCAAAAGGATATCCCACACCATATGGTGTCATGCTCAGCATATAAAGCTGGGAGAAGAAGGAGGACAGAGAGGATGTTTGGACTTATGGCGTTTGTAGTCCCAAGTCACTGCTATGCCTGATAGAGCCCTGCTTTCCTGGGGATGGCTGCACACCTGCTTGCCAATGGGAAGCTGTGAATGAATTCCTTGCTTTGCTTTTCTTGTGTGTGCAGTTTTTCTTTGCCTATTAAACTGTCCTTATCTCAACTCCCGTTTTTTATAACTTTCAGCCTCTCAATGCTAACCCCATCTCACTCTGGAGGAGTGAGTGAGCAGCTGTATGGAGCTGAGCTGTCTGCTGAGGTTAAACCCTGACAGGCTGCTGTGATATCTGCAGTACAGCAGGGTCTGTGAAAAACAGCAGTGAACCTACAGCCTGTTACATGTAGACACCAACCAGGGAACAGTGTCTTGAGAGAGCAAAAAACACCTGCATGTTCCAAAAACCCTGTTTCTTGCAGCAGACATGACAGGTTTTACTGAAAGTAGTTAGAAATAACATATACTATTTACTCGTTGATTAAAAAAAAAAAAAGTTGAATTGTTCTAATACATAATATTTAAACTGTGAAAATAATTTTAGACTCATACATATGGGAAAATTGGCCAGAGCTCTTAAATGAAATATGTTTTAAAAAATTGTAATTACAAGAAGAACAAATTAGAATAATTGTATAAGTTTTTAGTGTAATTGAAGCAGAATCCTGTGAACTCTGTAAACGAAAAGTGCATTGTGCATTTGCAGTGGTGACAGCCAGCTGCATACTGGGCCACTTTTGCAAGGATGTTGTACAGCTATTATATCAGGGGAAGTGGAATACCCTTCATCCTGGTACATATGAGGCTGGAAAACTGCAACATGGTTGGAAAATGGTATCCCATATTTGATGCCTTGGTATAAGACAGATGTTGACAAAACAGAGAGTGCAATGAAATGCCTAAGGGAGCTGAGTCTGATTAAACTGGAGAATAAAAGGATAAAGGAGGGGATTGACCTATAGTCCTCATTTACAAAAATCAGGGCTTTGAGACAAGAGTCTCTCCTGTGAAACACCTTACAGAAGGATAATGAGTGAAACAACTCAATAAGTAAAATTGTGGTTGACTTTGAAGAGAAAATTCTTGACAGTGAAAGAAGCTGAGTGTCAGAGGAGGTTGCCCAGAAGGGCTGTGAGATCTCCACCCTTTGATAGTTTCATAACTAATCTAAACAAGACATGAGAAATGTCACCTAACTTTGAAATTAGCCCTGCTTTTAAGAAGAGGTTAGATTAGGTGTTCTTCAGATATACTTTGCAAATTTAATCAGTCAATATTTCCTTAATTCTAAACAAAATTTATTTCATTACAAGCTGATGATCTTCCGTTTACAGGCGGTATAGACATCTTTTTTTCCTAGATACTCCTTGTAGGAAAATCAAGTTTCCAGTTGCTCCTAATTTTGCCAATCTTAAGCCATTTAAATTTAAAATTCTCATCCTGGATATTTACCTTATGATATAGCAGTGAGTGCACCTTCTTTTTAGGAATGGAGTTTCAGGAAAAGATTTTGTTCTTCTTATTTGAAATACAGTCATGCTGGTTGCTTTTTACATTTTTTTTTTAGTAGAATTTTTTAAGTTTTGCTTGATAGCTGAAAAATAGAATGATTAAAAGACAAAATATTCTCATTAATTAGTAGGGATTTCTGTATAAGAATTGGAGATGTGGGGACCTTTGTGGTAGGGAAGAGCAGGGAAAAAAAAAAACAGAGAGGGATAGTCACAAAGTGGGGGAATGGCAAAGATCAGTAGAGAGAGGATTTGATTGTGGAAGAGGACTGTCAAGTACAGCGATGAAGGAAACATGCAGTGACCAAATTAGGCAATGGCAGGAGATAGTAAATATGTAGCAGAACCCAGAAACTGGATGGACCAAGCATGGGATTGTGGGAATGGCAACAGAGAAAAAAACAGGAATGGACACTGAGCAGAGAAAGGTAGCATCAGAAGAAAGTCAAATGACAATAATAAGGACTGTAGAAATCTGTCATATCAGACAATCTTCTCTCCAGAGTTTTAGTTGGAAAATATTCTTCCTGAATTTAATGTTCCTTTTTAATTTTAAAAAATATGTGATACTGCCTTAGAACTCTGAATGTCTCCATCCTTTTGTAAAGCTACAGTATTGGAGAAGTTAACAGCTATATTTCACTTAGTGCTATATTTCACTCAATTAGCTCACATGGTAAGTGCACTGAAATTCTAGTTATGATCCTAAGCCTGTCAATGACTTCAGGGGGTGGCTATTTTTTTTCTGTGGTATGATTTTTTTCTCTCTTGTGGATAAAATGATACATTGGTGAATATAAGAGTTACAAAGCAATCAAAAAGTTAGAACAAACAGAAATAAATGTTGGCTTTCCTATAGCAAAAAATAGTGCTTCTAACGGTATCATTATGCCACAGTACATGATGTTTTTCTGCCTGGGGGCTGAATTATATTTGCAGGTGTAACCTTTATTCTCACATTTCATAGTCATCTTTATGACTCATTTTTCAACTTTTGTATTCTCTTAACTACATACCTATATGGACATATCCTTAGCATGCAGGTATAAAAACCATAATTAATTCAGCTTTAGGCTACTTCACATTTCCCATTACAGTTATTCATCAGCACACTGAGTTTTTGAGGTTTAGAATATTATTGTAATCAGGAAAAGTAGTACTAACACATCCTGAGTGTAGAGAAAAAGTTATACAGTCATAGGTTATCCAATCTTTTCACAAGGATGCTTAAAAGTTGTTCCGTATTCTCAGAAAGCCCCAATCTCTAAATATATTATGTTTCTTCAACACATATTTTTGTTTTGTTTTGATTTACAAATAGTATATTAATTTATTACAGATAATGCTGTTGTAGTTTGGGAATGGCATATATAAATGTTTCCTGTGAAAAAAAAATTAAAAGGTTGGTATTTTTCATTACAGTAAGAGTAAAGAGTGTTTACATGTCAACTAATGATCAAAGAAAAAATGGAATTAAGCACATTAAACTTTAGTGGCTATACTTTCTTAATTTTTGATTGCACAGTCTGTATTAATTTATACCTTTTTACCTTGTTCTTGGGATTATGTTATAGTTTAGCAAGAAAATACTTAAAATAAATATTGTTTTCCATACAGCTCATAAAGCTGAGAGGGTTTACATCACTTCTACTTCACAATCTTAAAACTGAATCAGCTATTTTTCTGCATAAAGTATTGTTTCTTATGTAAAACATGACTTCATGTGATTCAGCTGATTTTCTCAGCAAATTAAAAACTTTTATTCTATACTAACTATAAAGTTTTGGAGTGAAAAGATTGTGTCAGAGAAAAATAGATGTCTTTTATAACATAAAGGAGAATGTTGAAAATATAAAACATGTATAGCACTGTAATACTGGCAGCTGCTGATACATATGTAGTTTTAAATTATATATGACCTCGCTTGAAGACTTATTTTGGTCTTCATCAATAATAAGTAATTATCAAAAAAAGTTCCCACATAAAATAAACACATTTTATTAAATAAAAAGAAAAAATGTCAGACTAAAGATGTTTTTGATAGTTTACTATTTAACAGTTAGAGGCCAAGAAAGGAAACAATTATTTCCCTGGGATTTCCTCCTCCCTCAAGGTATCAGAGCTTATCCTATTCTATTGCTGTTTAATAAGGAGAATTATCCAATTGTGAACGTATTTATACTGTTTACACTTTCATTCACTGCGAAGACATACAGAATATAATGCACATTTCTCAAACCCAGTACATTTTTTTCTTTCACTTTCTTACATGATTCACAAAGAGCAAGAAAGTAAGTATCACAAGGGAAAATTTTCCTTGTTCAAATGGTTGGTCTTCCAGAGCTTTGGGACAGAGGAAGATGTAAGGTTTTCATTCTTGGAAGTCTATTATATATTAGATTTATGAGGCAACAAACCTCTGATGGTTATAATGCAAGGCTGTTTTGGTTTATTTTTTATTTAACCTGTGTCCAGCTAATTTATTCATAATTATAATTAAATCTTTTATGCATATGAGCTCACAATATGTGCATCATTATGATTATATTTATTTCATTGGACATATCTTTGCTATTAAAATGATTCTTGGGGCATCCTGGTTCAGTTTCTGTTTAGGAGGAATCTATACAACTTTCTTGAATGATATATTGACCAAAGGAAGAATAAAAAAAGAATGAAGAATGGCAGGAACAGACCTTTTTTTTTTTGGAAACTGACTGAGATAAAACCATTGTGCTGGTGATGTCTAAAAGTGTTCATAACTACGTGACTTGCCATGATTTCCATTTACCACTACAAATTCCTACTTGATATTGGCCTAATTTTCAAATTACTTGGTAAACAGCATTGTGTGTGTATGCAAGGCACAATTTTTCTTCTCCAACTGATCTCCATTTACTTCTCCATTATTGGAGAGACAAACAACCTCATTCAAGGGCTGTTCGAGAGCTGAATTTTATATGTTCTGGATGCCTCTCTGGAATAACTGAATTTCCTACTGTAATCATAGAGGAATTTTTAGGCGCAACCCTCCCTAGTTAACTATTGTGACTTCTCTTGTCTACTCAAGGTACAAGAAACAAGCTAAGGCTAGATCTGAAAAGGATTTCAACATTTCAGTACTAACTATTGTAGTGCTCAAATTTTAGTCACCTTTCTACTACAATCCAAACCATCAAAGCAGAGGCTGGATTACTAATAAAATTATCTGTAAGGATTTTCTGATAAATCCTCACTGGAATTGTAATTAAAATTCTTGTCTCGCCTTGCTATTAAAAAACGACTGCAGAATCAAACTTCTATTGTCACACCAATAATTTCTTCTTACAAGATGCAACACTTTCAGAGGATGGAGAGATCAGTCACACGTGAAACACTTTTTTTAGAAAGAGAACTGAAATTGGGATACTGAAATAGTGGGCTGAGGGCTCTGGCCATTGAACCAAAACAAGAAAGAGATTGGAAAGTAAGTTTATATATTTTGTTAGGGATTGTTAAGGGATCTAGAGGGTTTACTGGTGAAATCTAGAGGTCCTACATATCTTTATAATTATGTGACTGTTGAACAGATATTTAAGGATCTAAATTTTGTGTCACTGGCAGATGTGGCATTAGTGTATATATCAGATATAATTATTTAAATACTTTTATAAACGTCATTCTTAATTATTTTAATTACTTGCTGTGGCTTGTGCACAGTAAGAAGCTGCTATCTGCATCCATCATTTTAGTATATCCTTTTGGTTAAAAGGGTGTACCTTCCCTATTCACAAAGAGTCCATACTATCCTCTTTTGTGAGGGATTATTCTAAAACTAATAGATCTTTACTTAATGTAGAACAGTCAGTACAGCAGGTGCAACCTACCAGATTGCTCAAGCTGGGCCACCTGGAACTGGCTGCCCAGAACCACAGCCATTTGACTTTTAAATATCTACTTGGAATAAATTCCACAACCTTCCAGGGCAACCTGTGTCAGTGCTCAACCACTCTCACAGTGATAAAACATAACTAGATAAAATGATTCTTATTCTTAATTTTTTGGGTTTATTCTAGATATATGACTTAGATTTCATCCATGTGTGAAAACACATAGATCTAATCAGGGTGATTCATCCAATCCTAGAATAAAACAGACACAAGGAATCAAACTGTGGATGAAGAACAACACAAAAGAGAGTTAAGAAGACTATTCTTTACCAGATATTTCACTTCAAATTGGATTAAACCAGGTGACACCAGTTTTACATGCAGCTAGATTTTTTTAATAGTAAATACAGAGAAATTAGTTGTGGCACAATTTGTCTTGTCCAAAACCAAATTATTATCTGTAAGATGAACAATGTCACAACAGTATCTATTGCCATAGCCTGAGAGAACTAAGAAGGGAGTCAAGGTTAATTAACTCAAATGTAGATTCCGTAGACATCTCCATTTTTACTGTGATTTGTTCTTCCCTGCAAGACTAGTGAATTAGGAAGAGCTTGGGGTTTAATCTAGCAGAGTTTAGAATGTTAATGATCATATTTATGTAAATGCTACTGAATATTATATAGTTTTCAAAGGTTTACCACACCTGTTGAATAGCATGATGTTAATTGAATCTCTATAATTTCTGTTTGTGAAGTTGATTATTTTGTGAAATTACATGCAAACCTGACATTTGTGCTGATCATCTCCTCTAAAGGCATTATTTATGTCAATATTTTGAATGAATCAAGTGATCTCCTCCATAGCATGATGGGTTGAGAGACTTGTTTGTACTCTCTGTAATGACAGGATGAAGCATGATGAGTTCATTAATTGCAGATTTATTCAACCTGTTGATACTGAGAAGAAATATATTGAACGCTGTATTATAATGCTTCAATTTTGTCATCTCATAAATGCTGGTTTATATACTCTGACCATCTTATTTGTTTTACTAGTACATATTGCTGATAACTTTTGCTACTCTAGGCTACCATTATTTGTCTGCTTGTTTGTGAAAATAATGGTAAATATATAAAAAGATTTAAATGTTAGACTGAACAGCACCACAGAAGACGAAAAGATTGAAAGGAGTCTCACAGAGACTTGCAGAGATGATATCTTGAATCCCTAACTGTGTAAAAAACTGGAAGACCAGATTAGGTGTCAAATAGAAATTCCCGAGACAGAGAAAATCTAGAATATTATGATTTCTGTCAACAGGAAAAAAGCCACCTTGTCCTTCCACAGATATTCATCTCCATACGTTATGTGACCTGGTCGCAAAGGTGGGGGAAGAAGTTATGTCAGAGATGGTATGAGTCAGATGAGAACTGGTCATTGAAATTTGTTGGGTAAAAGAGCATCTGACAACCTGAATTTCAGCTCTAGAGATTTACTGCTTTTCTTGGGTGCTCAGAATGGGGATGTTGCAGAGAACCTGCTAAGGTTCATCTAGCCTTTATATTACCAGTGTCTTCATCTTACTAATGTAGGAAACAATAATAATGCTGGCAGAGACTTCTGGTGTAACCAAAGAATCTATTTAGCTCTGTAAATAAAAGTGAAGAAGGGCGCGGTGGTCCAAGTGGTTTCTTCTCCATTCTGTTGATGAAAGAGGAAGACATGGGGAGGAGGAGATGATGCCCCTGCAACATATTGCTTCTTCTCTCTCCTCCCCTCCTCAACTTCCCCTTCCCCTTCTCAACTCTTCCTCTCACCTTTTCCACCGTGTGATATCTGTCTTTCAGAAAAAAACAAACAAGCAAACAACCAGAAAGTAGAAGTAAACTTGAAGAGAGTCTATCAGGAAAACCTGATGGCAAAGATTCCTCTCACAGTCAAATGAATACTTTATTTTCATTGATTAACACACTTAGCTCCCTCCTACCCTGCAGTTAGACATGTGACATCTTAACAGAGAAACAGCACAGGTAAATAACTGAAGCCCCAAAGTGTGAATCCCAACCAGCTGGAGGGGCAAAGAAAACCATGTTGTAAATGTATTTATACATCATCTATGTATTTTTTCATATATTGCCCGTGCACCTGACGTGTACAAAATAAAAAACTTTTACTTTGTCAAACAAAGTATAAGAAATTGATTCAAAAATCAGGAAATATTTAAGAGGTGGGGCATAAGAGATGGGATAAAAAAATGTTTCATATGTAACTAAGCTTTCATTAAAAAAATTGTGCTAGAGAACACTATTGAAGAAAGATCTCTGTTAGGTTCTCTGTGAAAATACAAAATGTTTTGATTATGTTGTTCAGAGCTCACTATATGAAATGTACCACAGAGGCCTGATTTTTAAATGTTCTTTAAAGAGCTGTGTCACAAGAATTCACATGAACCTTATAAACAAAATGGGGCAATTTTATATAGCCCTACATATGCAGCAGTTGTAGTAAATCATCACAAGAATTTAAAATTATTATATTTGCTCTTTTTTATGCTTTAAAATATTTATTTTGATTAAATTAATGCATGGATATTCTAAGTTAAAAGCAAAAATGTGGAAAATTAAAAGCATATTGGCTTTCAATATGAGGTTGCTCTAGCCAAAAGGTGTCCAAGACCTTTTTTGAGGTAAATCCAGTCCCCAGCCATTTCGAGAACTGGAGATACCACACTTAGTAAACCTAACAGATCTGATCAAAATCATTTAAAGTCTTGCATGCATCTTTCAGGTGTATGAGTTTTCTTAACTCATGCTAGTTAGTGCTGAGTTTCCAGATGGCATGTGAAGCCTGTCTGAACTTCAGGTATGTCTACTGCCGTATTAATTATCAGCAGCTTCCCTTTGACCAAGAATCAGGTAACAACTAATCAAATTTAGGAAAGTATATATCCGATATACTTATATGACTTAGGGAATTGTAGATCACTATTAATATGTTTATAAAACTGATAAATCAAGACATTTCAACCTCTAAACTGAAACTTTACTAAATCTTTATTAGTATAATTTATGTTAACAGTTACTTCTTGTGCCTCATTCTTCCTATTCCCTGTCACTAGCTCAAAGTGGCAAATCTCTGAAAGTTTTAACCTGGACTGCTTGAGAATGTACAGTATGATGGAGCTGATCTCCTACAGTTAGTGTTAACAACTGTGGCTCTTGCTGTTAGTCATTGAGGTTACCAAGCCACAGAACTCTTGGTGCAAGGAAAGCGGAGCCAAATTCAGCATCTTCTTTTTTATTTCTTCCTGGACCCTAGACTCACAAACAAAACCACAGGAAGTTCCATCTGAATATGAGGGGAAAATTGCTTACTTCTGAGGCTGACAGAGCACTGGAACAGGCTATTCAGAGAGTCTGGAGAATCCTCTTCTCTGGAGATATTCAAAACCTAACTGTCTGCGATTCTGTGCAACCCACTTTAGGTGAATCTGCTTTAGCAGGGGGTGTTGACAAGATAATCGTCCCATGGCCATTCCAACTCCAACCAGTCTGGGCTACTGTGACCTCTTTTTATATGATGTTTGAATCTTTACAGCTGCTAGCATTTGGCTCTATCCCTGGACTACATACTGTGCAGTGATTGAGCTATTACTTTCCCTGGCCAACAGATGTCACAGCCTGCTACTCCGATTGCTTAGGTACTTCTTTTCTTATTGTAAAATCAATCCCTTCCCTATTCTTGAGCCTCTGCTTCTTCAGTGACCAATAACTGTTCATCATTCCAGGTCCTGTTTTCAACCTGTGCCCTATTTTCAAGGTCTTTACTATTACCCTACGCTTAAACTTCATGGCACAGCTCCTGTGACATAGCAGTCATTTCTGCTAAACAGTGGGCCAGGGCTATTTTTTAGCATGGGACCATTGGGCCCATAAATGCTTATTCAGGCTTGATTTATTGGTGTGCTTATGCTCGGGTTCAAAACAACCTAATATTAAAGTCTTATTGTTCTTCACCTGTGTGCGCAACAGGACTCTGGCTACAGTGCAAATGAAAATAAGCAGGATGTTCCACCAATAAAAATCAAGCAAATTTCAAGAAACCTCAACAAGTTTTGAAAACATTCTCAGGGGTAATCCTAACAAGAACCTTTCTATTTTCTCTGAAGACAGAATTTATTTGTTTGTCATTTAAATATGAAAACATCTGGGGCTTCCAAACACAGACATTGAATAAACAACTTATTCTTAAGCCTCTTAATTACAGAATGAATCTAACCATCCTGGTAAAACTTCCATAATTGCACAATTTTTTGACACTAGGCAACAGATGACTATCAAACCAGCTATCAGTTCTCAGGGAATAAGGACAGCTTTGATTGCTATATTAGCATAGCACAAAAAGTTAAGAGTTTGAGAAGTTGCTGCTGAACATTGTTTCAAAAATGCCCTTCAGTCAGCTGGGGAAAGCAATTTTAGTTACAATATTACGAAAAGGTGGAAAGTTTGACTATGCCTAAAAATATTCCTATGTTTTTGCAAGTCCTCTGGCATTTATAAACAAAACTGATTGGAACAATTGTACCATTCACATTTTCTATTCCTGAATCTGTTTTCTTTCTGTGCTGGCAGAATAGTATCTGTATATATCATGGTTGAAGACTGTTTTGGAATCCTAAACTCCAAATGTCCAAAAATCTCTATGACCCTAAATAATTACTTTACTAGTTTAAAATAATCCTCGAGGTATTCTATGCAATTTTTCAGCTGACTTACAGAAATATATATCCACTAGCACTTACCACTGAAATATTTTGATTCTCATAGCTTTATCCTAACTAGAACAAGATGTAGAAAAGTAGACTCTATTTTAGGGAAAGGCTAGCTTTATTTCACAAGGTGCAAGTATCCTCAGTTTTCTTTGGTACTTATGGAGTTAACAGTATGTACCCTTATTTTGAAGAAAGTAATCTGATCACATGAATTCTCTGCTTTTTGTGCTTCTATTTTTTTGTCTTATGTCAGAGTGTCAACCATTGTATTACTTCACCTTGAATTCCTTCCAGTTTGTTATCTGAAACGTGGCTATATATTTACTGCGACCCTCAAAATGTGAACAACTTGCATAAATTGGACATCAGTGGTTGCATATTGGTTTTGGATCATGTTGCATTCCAAAAAGTCCTGCCTGTAAGTCTTGCAAAAACAAACTCGTTTTGGTTGTTTGATTATAAAATTCAGTGTCAATGGTAGAAATGCAAGCATATGTTAACCTTGATGATTAAATTTTAGTATCAGTTTGCATATGCACCACAAATGATACAGATAAACCTAATATATTTCTTAAAAAATAGGATTAGAATAATGAAAAATATCAGATAACTTAATATTCAGAAAGGTGATATATTTTACATTGTTCTCAATCTCAATTGCAGTAAGATTGTACCCTACTTTCTTGGATGGAGTATTTAGTATTATCCTTTTATATCTGCTGTCATTCATACAGCAGAAATAGAAGGAACTTCCTTATCCTAATCAGTTTTCATGAACAATCCATTTTGCATGAACAATCAGATTTACTGATTCAGTAGATGGCTCATTAGTGTTCCTTTAGAGCAAAGATGCTCACTAGGGATGCCAGAGAACCACAGATCTCTTCTCGTATATGCCCAGGAAATAAATGCTATTGAAGGAATATATATATATCATAAGAACTGTGCATAGTTGAATACACACAAAGGAATGATAAATCTATAACCTTGCCTGACAGCAGTTCTTTTTTTTTTCAGAATTGCATTTATTATAGAAATAGCAGAATGCATTACCAACCTGTAATTATCAACACCTTCTCCCCAAATCTGACATTTTAAAAAATGATTTAAATTCAGTTAACATCAATATCTTATAATGGAAGTCCTCCCAGAAATTTCATTAGGAAAATTCCTCTATTCTTCTTTGCCTCATAGAGGTTTATGTTTTCACAGGTATCTGTTGTTTTTGACTGAATAATAGATGTACATGTTAGAAGTTTACAGCTAGATTTTCTGCTTCTGTATAGGCCTTATTGAAATTAGCTTCAAAAACCCTCACTGTTTTTCAGTAAAAAAAGAAATAGGCTACTTCATGTCACAAGTAGCAACATAACAATATGATGGATCAAATACCACTGAAGTCTATTTTGCTAGAATTCAGAAGGATAGTAGAGTCCATTTAACTGCCTAGGATTTTGCTGGAGCAGAGAAAAGGTAATGTCAATGCTTCCAGTTATGAGGCATGTTTACTTTCTTAACACTTAGTGTTTTAAGACAAAAGCATTAGTGACATTCAGTAAGTTTCCACATGCGAATAGTTATAAACAAATGAATTTTCACTAAAACTTTACTTTTAATTAATCTTTACTAATTGACCTATTTAGGTTGAAATTGCATTACATAACATTGCAGAAAGGAATAATACATAGTACATAATACATACATTCACTAGCAGTGAAAAGACACACCCTTAGCCGGGTTAGGACAGGATAAAAATATGTATATAAATAGGTGAGCCAATGGGCACAACCTGAAACAAAGACCTCATCTGGTCATCAGGGAACGCTTTTTCACAGTGAGGGGACTGAGCACGGGTTGTTCAGATAAATTATGGAGACTCCATCCTTGAGATATTTACAAGGTTTCTGGACACAGATCTGTGTTACCATCTCTAGGTGGCTGTGCTTGAGTAGGGTGGTTGGACCAGGTTTACAATCGAAGGTCCCTTCCAATTTCAGCCATTTTGTGATTCTGTTATTACTGAGACAGTAAAGGTTCTCCCTCCAAGAGAGAAGCAGAGCAAAGTGACAAAGACATAATATAATTTTGATTCTCTGTTTGTTCCGTGTTTTTTTAATTTCAATTCAAGACATTGCAAAATTAAAAAAATATATTGACTTGTTAAAACATACTACTTTACAGTATAAGATTGTATTATTACAATTGTAATCAGTGATGTTTTGCAACTTGTAAAAGAACCACATAAGCATCTGGTACTTGTCTCTCAACCTTAGAGGCACAGGCAGGGAAAAAAAATCCCTGGAAGGCTTAAAAATCCCATGAGGCTTAAAAAAAGAGAAACAATACACACACGAAATAAATTGGTTCTTTTTAGATTTGTTGTCATGAGGTGAAATTAAAAAAAAATGGTAGTCAGTAATGATGTTAAAAATAAAGTCATCTTGTCTCATGTGTTTTCCCACCCATTTTTTCCAGTGAATCTCTGGGGTATGTGCCATAATGAAGAAGACCTGGAAAGATGAACAATTGTCTTTTTTCGTTCAGGCAATGAGCAAAGAATGCAGATAGCCTTGACTGTGGCTTTCCACTACAATGTGGAGGAACAGATGCATTCTTTCCCCTACCACCAGAAGTGAAAAATGCTGCTGACATTTTCTTTGGCAGGAATGTATGATGCTCCCAGGTTGTCCTCACACCACATGGTATCATCTTAGTTTAAATGCACATTGCTGATTCTGAAGGAAAAACGGTCTGTAGGGAGTCTAGGAGAGGAGTAAGAAATAAGTGTTCAAAATGATGCTGTAACAGTGCTAGAAACCAATTTATTTACCAGTGGACTAATGGCTTGGGATAGTCAGATTTTGCAAATCAAAGGCAGGCAACTCTCTCAACAACATCTATCCTACACATCAATACGGAAGTAGATCTGGATTCACAGAATGAATCTTAGATTGCATGGAATTTTTAGCTGCTCACAGGTGACAGTGTCTTTGATGCAACTGAAAGATGAACCCTTCCACCCTATAACAGGCAATGTCATTCTGTTGATCTTTTAACTGCTATACTTGGCCAACAGATTGACAGGGACTCACTAAAGAGTTGGACTCGATGATCCTTGTGGGTACCTTCCAACCCATAATATTCTGTGATTCTGTGATTGGGACTTTCATTTTTAAGCATTTGTGGACAAAATGTTCAGCACTGTATCCTGATCTCCTCCGCATTCCTTAGGTAAAAACACTTTGTCCAGCAGTATGACTGTAAAACTCATGTATCTCAGAGGGGTAGTTTCTGCACACAGTCAAGCAAGCACCCTTGGGAATGGTTAGTTGCCACGAACAAACCATGTACTTTAAGATACTCCTACTGACTGAGAGTAGTACTCACTGAACTTTCCTACTGGGATGTTTCTAGATTTTTATATTTTTCCTTAGCCATCGAGTGTTGTAATGTAAAGGCAGTAAAAGCAGACAGAAAAATAAAGGTCCCTCTGAAAAGAACAAAAACATTTGTAGTCCTGCTGTGGTGAGAGAATAAAAGATCTTCAAGCACAAAGAGACAAGTGGTGAACTCCTGTCACTCATCCAGCTACTGTCTCATTTTACTCTCCCCTAGACACTTTTGAAAAATATTTCTTGGGGATTCAGTTGTAAACCAGAATTTATCTTGTGGAACAATGTGTCCATATGTTTTATTAAACAGCAAAAGCAAGACAACTCAGAATGTGAAATGCAGTCAACCAGAATTTCAAAGGGTACTGAAAGCCAACTTCCAATGTTTGGATGTCCAATTTTGTGAAGTCACTTGAGCACACAGGATCTTTAATTTGATGCATTTACATTAAGCTTCATGAACTTACACATGAACTTGGTGGGAAAACAACTACATTTTAAATATTTCAGCTAATTTATAGATATAATATTTTTGTAGCATTGCATAAGCACTTTGCTGAACTAAACATAGAAAATATTTAATTTAGGGATTCCGTCCGTGGAGTCTAGAATAAATTCACAATCTCAGCAACCCTCTCTCTTGTCAATAGACTCCAAAGACTGCATTGAATAGTTCATGCACTAATTCATACTAATTCTCATTAACACATCACCTTCATTAGCACATTAATTATGCTTTAGTCATGTCAAATTAAACCTAATATAAGTTTAAGAGGCAAGCCAAGTGTCTAAGGCCCTATTATACACGGTGTGTATATAAAGAGGGATTCAACTGCCTAAACATAAATACCAAGTGCTATTTCAGCCCTCTAGTGCTTGAAATATCCACATAAACCAGGCAGATATGATGAAGGCTTAACAGTAGACATGCACGCTTTTTGTTAGGCACCTGCAGGCTGGATGGAATGCACTAAGTCATACAATGTTCCACCAGTGCCTATGCTTAAGCTACTGAATTCACCCCCAGATGTCTATGGAATACAATGAGAATTTAAAAACATCTTTCACATACTAACTTTTAAAAGTAGATGTCAAGATTTATATGTCTACATTCTGGATCTGAACCCAGACGTGATCTTGGTTCCACAAACCAAGTGTCTAGAGTAATTTGATCAGTGGTATTTCCCCTTGTTTTCAGTCACTACTGCAGAAGGCACTGGGGAACCTTTACCTATTCACTCATACCTGCCATTTTTGTGTTCATGATCCAAATATCCTAGAACCTCAAATTAAGAAGCTATGTTTGTGGTATAGTGTACCTGAAAGTGCAAGGTGCTGCATATGGGGAAGAACAACTTCAGCACATTAAATGCAGGGGACAGGCCAGCTGGAGAGCAGCTTGGCAGGAAAAGACGTGACAGTACTAGTGGACAGTAAGTTGAGCATGTGTCAATCGTGTGTCATTGCCACGAAGGTTAGTGGGCTGCTTTAGGAGGAGTGAGGCCAGCAGGTCAAGGCAGGTGATCCTTCCCCTCTACTCAGCCCTGCAGAGGCCACAGCTGGATTGCTGTGTCCAGTTTTGGGCTCCTTAGTACAGGTGAAACATCAGTGAGTCACAAAGATGATGAAGTGTCTGGAACATCTCTCCCATGAGGAAAGCCTGAGAGACCTGGGACTATCCAACATAGAGAAGAGAAGGTTCAGGTGACATATTGTCAATGTGCATAAATACCTGAAGAAAGGATTCTTAGAGGACTGAGTCAGGCTCTTCCCAGTGGTGACCAATGGCAGGACAAGAGGTAGTGGGTGCAACCTGAAACGAAGAAGGTTCCACCTGGGTATCAGGAAAAGCTTTTTCACTGTGTCACTTGTCACAGGTTGCTGGGTTGTGGGTTCTCCCTCCACGGAGATATTTGAACAATGTCTGGACATAATCCTGGGCAGCCAGCTTTAGGCAGCCCTGCTTGAGCAGGGTAGTGGAACCAGGTGTCCTCCAAAGGTCCCTTTCAACTTCTGCTATTCTCTAATTTTTGAAAATTGTGTCCAAAATAAATTTCCAGCTTTGTTCTGATGGAGATTGGTGACAAATGGTATCCCTCAGGGGTTCATATTGAGACCATTACTGTTTGACATCTTCGTCAATGACATAGACAAAGGGTTTAAGTGTACGTACCCTCATCAAGTTTGTAAACCACACCAAGCTGTGTACTGCAGTTAACACACTGGGAGGAAGGAATGCCATCCAGAGGGACCCAGACAAGCTTGAGAAGCAAGTTCATGGGAACCTCATGAGGTGCAATGTAGCAGTGAGATCCACTCAGGTGAGCTTAGAGTCTGAAATAACCAGCAAACACCCCTGAGTTTGAAGAAACCTTCAGGTTAGGGTGACAGAAAATCGTCCCCCCGACATGCTTTGAGGCTAGCCCCATGAGTATGGGTCAGGAATCAGAGGTATTGGTTCCTGAAAGCTCCTCCTGTTTATCCCATCTATAGTTAATAGCTGGAAAGTTCTTTACCCACAGTGTTATTATTGGTTTTTAAAGTTCTGTACCTGCCCCCCTTCCACCCCTATTCCCCAGTTTATCTGCCACTCCTGTATCCCCTGCGTCCCGGTTGGCTATCCTCTCAAAACCCCTCCCATCTTTCCGTCCCTTTTAACTCCATGTTCACTTCCGTTCAGTGCTCTCAGCGCCTCGGAACCCAGCTGCTTCCGGGCCCGGAGTTCCGTCCCGGTCCCACCCGCCTTCTCCTCCCTGTCTTTCCCACCAATAAACCCTGGATTCTGCAAGCTGAGGGACTGCATCTTCTTTAATCGCCAAGGCTCCTATTATCCTGCCTTTGGGAAGTCAGCCCGAGTTCAGGTTCCGCCGGCCCTGGATCTGGTCCGCTCCTGCAGCGTGAAAGCCACCCAGCGGAAACCTCTTTTAGTTGGGGTTTTCGGGGTCTCCCTGCCTTCCCAGAGTGAGAAAACCTCAGTGCAACAAGGCCAGCTGAAGGTTCTACGCTTAATTCAGTGAAACCCCAGGTACTGATTCAGGCTGGGAGATGAATGGATTGAGAGTGGCACTGCCAAAAATAACTTGAGGGTACTGGTCGATGAAAGGCTGGACATCAACTGGCCATGTGCATTTGCAGCCCACAAAGACAAATGTATTCTGTGTTGCATCAAAAGAAGAGTGGCCAGCAAACTGACAGAGGTGACTCTTCCCCTCTGCATCACTCTCATGAGACCCCACATGTAGTATTGCATCCAGCTCTGGGCATCTCAACGTCAGAAGGACTGTTAGAGTGTGTCCAGAGGAAGGCCATGGAGGTGACTGGAGGGCTGTAGCATTTCTCCTGGGTAGAAAGGCTGACACACTTGGGGTTGTTCATCCTGGAGAAAAGAAAGTTCCATGGACTTCCACTGAGGACTTTCAGTATTAAAGAGGTATTTTAGGAAAGATGGGGACAAACTTTGTACCAGGCCTGCTGTGATAGGATGGTTTTGAACTAAAAGTGGGTCAATTTTGTTTAGCTACAAGGAAAAGTATTTTTATAAGGATGGTGAGAAACTGGAACAGGTTGTGCCAAGAAGTTGTGGATGCCCCATCCCTGGAAACGTTCAAGGTTGCACAAGACAGGGCTCTGAGCAACTTGATCAAGTGGAAGATGTCACTGCCCATTTCAAAGAGGATGGAATAGTTGACCTTTAAAGGTTCCTTTCAACCCAAACTATTCTACAGTTCTGTAATTGTATTGTATATCTGTCTGTTAACTCTCTGTTTCCGTGCCTGTATTTCATTTGACACTGATTGAAAATTAACAGAAGAGTCACTACATTCCTCATTTGAGACACAAAACAGTTCAAACAAAAGAGAATTACATAATTCCAATTAAGGAGTACGAGCCTCATTCCCTTATTTATCTTTCTCCACTGATCTCAGAGACATAACACGTAGGATATGCTCCAAATTCAGGGAGGACATTAGGCATCTAGAAACTAGGATTTACAGACTAAAAGATGAAATATAAACCATACATAAATTTTGAGCATAGAGACTGATTCCTAAAAGTACATTTGACATTTCATGCCGATTTTCCAGCTTTTTCCCCCCCCTCTGGAAACACTGTTGTGCTTGACCTTAAAACAGAAATTGATTAAAGTACACAGAAATGTAATAAACAGTTAAATATATTTTTTTGTTGTTTAGAATAAGACTCATTAGTATATAGGTAATGGGGATGAAAAGAAATAGTTTTACTATGCAGGAAGAAAGTAAACAATGTATTATATGATCAATATCCAAATTTTACAGAGAACGTTTTTCTGATCTTGAGAAAAAAAGTAATTTGTTGCTATTAAGCTGCTGGCAGAAATATTTACATGGCAGCTTGCATTTTGCAGTTCTGGGAGAATAATTTGGAGCTCAGTATATATGTCCTTTTTTCTACTTCACTGACAATTAATAGGTTAAAGAAGCTGTGATCTTATTTGGAAATCTAATTCATTAAATGACATCATAGTACTCTTGCAGCCATATGCAGGGTGAAATTATGAATTAAGGTCTGCTTAATTTTACCCAGAAGACAACATATTACAAGATTTTCTCTTCTTATATTACAAATGAACTCACTCACCTAATAACAACACTCATTCATGGATATTACTGATATAGTAAAGAGAAATATTGTGCTACTAATTTTTATGTGGAGGTTTTGTTAGTGGTTTTTTTTTCTTTTTTCTTGTATCTTTTATGAATTCTTCTTTGATTGTTCAGTAGTTTAAATACCATGCCTAGACATGATTATATTATGAACTGAAATATAAGGGCTGCATTGATCAGTTTTGCATTCTTGTCTATACTGATCTAGTCTCTTTTTCTTTTCCTTTTTCTTTTTCTTTTTCTTTTTCTTTTTCTTTTTCTTTTTCTTTTTCTTTTTCTTTTTCTTTTTCTTTTTCTTTTTCTTTTTCTTTTTTTCTTTTCCTTTTTCTTTTTCTTCTTTCTTTTCTTTTTCTTTTTCTTTTTCCTTCTTTCTTTTTCTTTCTTTTTCTTTTTCTTTTTCCCTTCTTGTATGTGATTAATTTTGAAGACCTAGAAATGTCAAGATAAATCTCCTCCTATCTCATCTTTCATGTGAAGAAAAGCTGAACATACAGATTTATACCACTGTTCAAAATCTGTCTTCTGTAAGGATCACACATTAGTCTCACTTCCCTCCTCATGCTCTTTCTTCCACACTTCCCTTGATCTGTTCTTCAGGGTCTAAGAAAAAACTGGCGAACAATGACTTGGCTTTTGGAGGTCTCCCAGCTCAATTCATAGAATTTGGAGGCAAGGTTGATAAACCTAATCTGATAAACCTAGTGTTACCTATGTTACCTAGTGGAGCCACATCCAGCTGAGCTCTATGCCTTTCTGAGATCTGCTGGCTTCTAAATAACATATGAACAGAATGATTTATTAGATTACACAAAGCAAATTTCTGCACTCAAGCCATATATCTAGTGCTCTATCCTTTATTGCCAAATCATTAACTTTTCTCTCTTAGTTTCCTGTGAAGCTGAGATAAAACACTAAGTACTTAACATCTGTGAAGTACAATAGAAATGACACCAGGCACCAAAATTACACACTGCCTTGCAGTGTAGCTGGTAGCTTAAGGATTTCTTCACTTTTCTCTTTCTCTCAGTAAGCTATCTATTCTTTTTAGGAAGGACACGCTGGGTACAGGTATGTGCCTCATTTCCCTGTTCACGAGAAATCTGGTAGAACTAGAAGCTGCATTCATGATATTCTCTTTGTGAAAGCAACACAAAGTTCTAGGAAGGGTTGCCAGACCTGAACAAATCAATGACTTCTTTTCACTGTCAGTTTGGCAGAACACATGCTGCTGTGACTGTAAATTTGACAGTGAAAGTGAACAATTATTCTTGTCTTCTACAATGTGTTCTAACAAATCGTTATAAAAGTGTGTTTAACTAATAGTGCCCTATGTATGTAGTATAATATCTTTTATGGGGTATAATATGCTTCAGATTCTACACTAGTAGGACTATTGATCTTGATGAAGTTATTCCTGTTCTTTATCTGGGTAAATCAGAAGAGGGTAAGTGTCAAAATACATTGGCCTTCCATGTTAAAAAAAGTAATTTAGATATCAAGAGGAAAAATAAAAAAAATCTGACCTTTAAACTGAGTGGATTTGTGTGGTTTTGTTCAGTTTTGATTTTGTTTTATTTTGAAAATCATGTGTGAACAATAGCCAGCTATTTTTAATATCCTGACACACTTTTCCCTTGGGATTTGATTTCAAAAAGGCTTATATCTACATCCTTGGAGGAATATATGCTTAGGAAACTGTGTCATAAAGTTCAGTCCATTCACTCTTTTATCCATGAGAGTAAGGAAGAAATAAAACAAAATCTGCCTTTTCTATTCAGGGGAAACTTTTTTTTCCTCTTTCTGATGAAAACTGTTGTGCTCAAAAAGATGTCAAAAACTAAGAAGGTCGTGGTTTGGCTTTCAGATGGAACACTGTTCAGTTTCAGACTCAACATAATATGTCTCCAAAAAATAAAGGGATGAGATCCCATATTTGAATTATTGAAGGAAAGTAATTTTAAAAACCTTGAGAGCACTGGTACAATGCAGAAAAGTAGTATTATTTCCTCTCTTACACTGAGCTTTTGACCATAAATAAAACATATTTGTCTTATACAGACATACCATTGTACAGAACTTAAAATACAGAAAAAATGTAATGAGTCTTCTAAAATACCTGATGTGGTGTGGATTTGCCCCCATCTATATCACCTGATTGTTATGAATTAAGTTGCTTGGTATGATTTTTTAAATAGGAAATGGTAAATATATAATAGTTTATTTTGCAAATAATTTTAATATCTGACCATTTTCTGGACTGATCAAGCAGAATTTGCAGAACACATTTTCTTATAATAACGTTATTAAAATTCCTCAAATAATATTTCTTCATTTCACAATAATTGTTTTGATGCAAAAATTTCGTTATGACTTCACAATGTAAATAAAATACTAAAAGTATTGGAGCCAATATCAGCCCCTGGGCTACAACATTGCTGCCTGGGTTTGATCTGCTCTTTACGCTGCTGATCACAGCTTTCTGAGCCTGGAAGTTCACCTGGTTTTCTTCCACTTCACTGTCCTTTTGTGTTGTACGTAGTTTATCAGCTTGTCTGTGAGGGTTTCACAGGAGAAAGCTTTAAAGGCATTGCTGTGGTTAACATAAAAAAGCTTTACAGTTGTATCCTCATCCACATCACTCATCTGATTGTAGAAAGCTATTAGTTTGACTAAACATCATTCCCACTTCAAAAATTCATGCCAGACAACCACCTTGTCCTTTCCATATTTAAAAATGGTTTCCAGAGTGATTTTCTGCATCCCTTTCCTAGGGACTGAGGTGAGGCTGAATGTCATTTAGTTCACCAGGCCAGTCTTCCCGTCCTTCCTCAAGATAACAGTGAAAGTTTCCTTCTCCCTCAGCAAGTTGTCCTGATCACCATGAATTTAAAAATAGTATGGAAAGATTATACTCTCTGTGGAACAAGAACGACTATGTTCCACTGCACTTAAAAGGATGCTAAATACATGTTTTATTTTTTTAATGTGGTCGGATCATGGCATTTGCTCTGCCAACATGCCAGTCTAGGCCATGCACCATCCTCATGGAATTGCATCTCATTTTTCTGTTCTGTATAGATGTCTCTGACAAGATAAAGAGTCTCATATGACAGCATGTGTGTATGTCCAGACTACTGAATCACACCTAAAATTTGGACTACCATTTGGAATCACCCAGTATTCATAAAACCATTTTGTTTTGTTTGAAATCTCTGGATCTAAGAGGAGTAAAATTAAGTGCCACCACTTGATCCTTCTGTTAGCAGAACAGAATGCTGCTGTTACTCCCAGACCTTGTGAAAATATTTCCCGTAATTAAAATGAGAAGCACTTCGAACAACAGCATTGGTAGAACTAGCGAACAGTAAATTTTGTTTCCTTTAAAATGAAAACATGCTGCTATGCCTGGCCACCTAGTAGCTTGTCAATAAATTCACTGTCTGGAGGTGGATTTAAATTCCTATATTTATATACAAAAAATAATAAATTAAAATCTGTGACCCTCTGGATGATCATGAGGAGTAAGTGACACACCTGGCAATGAAATTAAGGCTTCAGACATTCATTTCCCCTTGCTAGGATTCAACTACAACAATACCCTTAGGAAAATGTGGAATAGTTGTTGTATGGATGAATCCTTGCCTTCTTCTAAGCAGAATTATTAATGTATCATAAATTATTTGGACTGGTGTTATAATTATTTAGATAATAGCTTCCAGAGGAAATTTAAACCAGCTCTAAGAACCAGAAAAATATTTTACTGATGTGTTCAGCCTTAAGGAAGTATTGCTTTTATCCCTCCAGATAAAGATCAAAGATGAAACGGACAGATGAGAACTTTTCTCACTAATGCTGTTAGAAGATTTGCAGATGATAACCTTCCTACAGAAAAACAGAAGTAAAAGTATTCTTCTTTTATCCATAATTACTAACACAACCCCTCCCCCCAATATTTCTATAAATAATATTTGAGGGAAATATGATGTTAATTCAAATCAATATTTTCTTTGTTTTCTAATTTCTCTCCTAGACATACAAGAAGTATGTCTATATCACATTTAATGTAGTATATACATAAAAGACTAAGCTTATTTATTAGTTTTAAGGCCAGTTATAATGAATTCTATCATCTTGTGTACATCCTGTATACCACAAATTTAGAACTGTATCCACTGTATTCTGTCATGAGCTTATTAATATACGGGAGCGATTGGTGAGAGGTGGAAATTGACCAATATTACGGAATACACTATAAAAGGAAAACAAGTTTTTAATTTCCATGTAAGTTAGACAAAATGTGAACAACACTTTTAACAGAATATCTCTGTCTTGGAGATCAAAAGGTCATTCCATTTAAGCAATGTGAACATCTTGAGTTTTAGGAACCTGATCATTTGTCAACATTTGATATTTCTTTATTAATTTCATCAAGTGCAATTACTTATATGGTTGATTGCAACACTATGAAGCAGTTACTGAGCATATAATTTTACTAGAATAAGTAAAATAAGGTTTTTGAAAGATATAAAAAAACCCCGAAGATCTACAGAGAAGAAATATCACTAATCCATGGCTACTTTGGAAGCTACATCAGGTTGTTGACTCTGGTAAGACATTGGTATGAAAGCCTTATGATATGGTTGCTTTCTATAGAACCTTTGCAAAACAGCTGCAAATAATAGCCAAAATGCGAGCTTTTTTGAAATTTCTGTGTTCCACTTATGGGGTATGGGGTAAATGTGCTGTGTAACTGCCATAAAAGCAAAATATGCTGGACAGTGTTAAATTGATGGGAAAGCTACAGGTGAATTTGTCTCATCTTTGAAGATAGGGGAACCAAGATTTTGCCTAATAAGGCTATTCAGATTACATTGAAATTCAACTTCTATGGGCTTCTCATGAGATCAGGAAGTTAAAATGAATGTGTAAATCCTATTCTCAAAAGTCTTGACGCAATTAAGAATCTATATTCGTGCACAGAATTCTGAAAAAGTACCTATTTAAAAAAATTAAAAAATATAAAAATCTGTTGAATAACTGATTTAATGGTTACCAAGACATTTGTTATACTTTGAGTATCATCAATCTTTAGGAAGTCATGTAGGAAGATTCCAATGTGTTCTAAGGTTTTTAAACCACTTCAGTAATAGATTATATTTTCCTGGACATATTAGAGTGCTCAGATATTTAAAAGTATTTGAAGCTGTTGATGTTCTTCTGTGTACTTTGGGCAGAAAGCCTCTACTTTTTCCAGAAGAACAGACTTAGTATGAAAGTCAATGGCCTGAGGCATAAGTATGGAAATTAGAAATTTCATTAATAAAAAAGGTGATTAATTGCACTCGATTTTAACTACAAAAAACAGGTCAACAGAAGACTAAGCTGCTACAAGGGTCACAAGTGTCCTCTGTGTGCTCCTGGTATTTCGTGTTAAGGTATCAGATGTCAAATTTTTCTGTGTCTTCATGTATTTAATATATATGGGGTTTTGTTGTGAGTGTTTTTCTTACTTATTTGGGATGTTCTGGATTTTTTTTTTAAGACATATGCAAGTCAACACAGTTCACCTTAGTCTGGAATACCAGCATTCATGTCCAAGTATTTTGCCTTTCTTTCAATCTCTCATTTTTATAAATTAAAGATATGAAGGGTTTAACACTGATCAGCAAAATAAATACAATTTAATTCAATATTTAGGAGGCAAAACATGAATACAAGTTCATCAATGAATAAATATCATAAGGAAAAATGTAAAGTATTAAACGTATGAAAAATTAAACAAAAAAATCAATATTTTAAATGAGGTAATTATTATTTAAACTGATCATATTTCCTGTAGCCAGATGACCTTAGCAGAAGAGAAATATACAAATCGCATTTTGGATTCAGTTTAAGCATTGGTTGCCTATGTCTAATTCTGCACCATTTGGATCTATTTTACCTATTCTTGTTAATAAAAAGACAAAAATTGGTCTGGTTGAAGAGTTAAGTAGTTTTATATAACTTAAAAAATATAGAAGAAAGAGTGATGATTGTTAATTTTATAGGAAAAGAAAGCAAGCTTATTCTCTTGTGCTATTTCACACCTGTAATACAATGACTCATAAATTAAATGTTATTTTTGGAGGTGTTGCAGTGCAGCTTTCATTATTGAACATACAAGTGTAGCATTTACTCGTATTTTTATGTAGTGTATGAGAAAAGTTTAGTTGCTTTACTTTTGATGCCTTTTCATTTGACCCTGCTCCAAATCTGCAGTTTTGTGCCTTTATTTTAATCATCTAGCAGTTGCTTGGAAGGTCACTTTTCCTAGTTTCTTTGTTAATGCAAAGAACAAGATTCCTGATATAGAATGAAAATGAAAGGGAGAAAAACCTTCAGGGAAATGATGACAGGGATGTGACACAAGCAAAATTATTCTGTTTTTTACATGTTGTGGAACAGCTGAATAGTTTCATCCAAAGCTCATAAATAGTCTTTATGTCTCCTAGAAGTACATCTGCTAGGTAAAGACTGGAATATAACATGAAAAATATGTGTAAACTGTGTATATGTCCAATCTAGAAACAAATGGTTCTGGCTACAGTTTATTTACCAAGTGGAGCCCCATTCTTGTGCCATGCAATTAGTACACTAGTGCAGGGAGCATTTGAGATGTATTGCTAATTAATTGTTGATAACCTGCTGGGAACATAACCAAGACAGCCTAAATTGCAAAGCTAGTTATCAAGAGTGGTGGAGAAAATTATTTAAAGGTTTTAAGGGTAATACTGCATAGAGCTTTTTTCCTCTCTATGTAACATATATCATCCAATGTCTAGAAATTTGTGTCTGTAATGTGAATTACATTTGATAAGTTTTATATGGCAAGTTCTGTGAAGCTCAGCCCACTTAATACTATGCTTGGTAATCAAGAGAGAAAATTATGTATACATGTAGATAATCAACATTTAAAGTAGAATTTGAGAAGTCAAAAAGTCTGTCAGAAGGATACTGATGAATGTATAATTAATATAATTAATAATAGTTAAATAATTTATAATTTATAATAATAGTTAAATTTAAGGATATGGTCAGGATAAGAAAATAATTCTTCTCATGAATACAAAAATGTTACTAACTGTCAAACTTTGGCTGTTTGAATGTATTTTAATGATTCTAATGTCTTTTACAAAAGAATTAAATATTTTTTAAAGGGCACCAGATATTTGTGACTGGAAGTAGATGATAATTACTGCTCACTTGCAGAAATTCTTCTCATGTAATAAGTTGGTTACAGCCTTTTGAACATGACAAGTTTCAAAAATTAAGAAAGAGCTTTACCTCAAAAAATGTAAGTTTCAAAAATGTAAGAACCAGGGAAGTGAAGAAATAATAGCACTGACTGGTGACAGTTGAAATTTTTGTTCTCATCCTGCCAGATATAATAATAAAAGTGGGGAAGGGGAGGGGAAGAGAAAAAAAGAAAGAAAGTGAGGGAGGCAGAGAGGGAAGAAATGCATCTTTCATAAGGTACACCCATGCTGAGTGTCAAGTATTTGAAGAAATATTGAAAAGTAGATTATCTTTTTTGAAAAGAGAAATTTAAACTAATCTGGCAGTGCTGAGCGTAGAGGGAGACCCACTTGGAATGCCTTTTATTTCCATTTGCTTCTGTGGTTGAATTATTTTGAGTTAGACAACTCCGGAAACAACCTGTTGAGAGGTCTATGACACTGGCTAAATGAGAATGGCCAAAGAAAGCAGAAACCACAGAAACTGTGAAACTAAGACCTGTTCAGCAAATCAGATCTTTTTTTTTTTTTTTAATTAACTAGAGAGCAATTAAAGTTGGATGGTCTTGAAATGGCTTATTAAGAGATTCAGGTAGCTTGTATGGGAAAAAACCCGGACACTCAAACGAAATGAACTTAAGATGACAGGAATTGAAGGAAGGTACTCACTCACAATCTAGACAGGAGCCAGACAAAGGATAGCACTGACCATCCAGCCACCAGATCTCATGAAACTGGTTTATTCCATCCAGTCATCATAGACTCAAAAGGCTGAGACAATTGAGGTTGTTCAGTCTGGAGAAAAGAAGGCTCCGGAGAGAACTTTTAACATCCTTCCTGTACTTAAAGGGGGCCTGTGAGAGAGCTGGAGAAAGACTTTTGGCAAGGGCATATAGTGACAGCACAAGGGAGTATGGCTTTAATTTTATAATGAACATTTAAAAATACTGTTTTTAAAGAAGCAACCAAGTCACACAGGAGGGATAGGAATTTTTCTCCCAATACTGGGATAGTGCTTTCTCTAAATTTGTGTCATATCCACTGTGAAAATCAAGTTTCTTTTTGCCTCCTCATCCACTGAATAGTATTTCTGAAATTCAGTCATCCAGCTGAAAAAAAAAAAAAATTGTCCATAGGAAAAAAAAATATTGTCCTTCTTAGCCAACTGCATGACAGGTCATGCAGGAGCTCCACCATGAGCTCATACATCTACAGGGTGCTGGATGTTCATGCTGGATGTTCCCCATGATCAGGTGCCAGAGCTGATACATCTTGACTGCAAACTGCTTTTCTAAGTTAGATGGTTAGATGCAGAGAACCTCATTAATCACATTACTCCAGGCCAACTTATTTGATTCTCTCCACATCTTAAAAGCATCTTAGAAATTTCTGCTGGGGTTCCTGCCGTCCAGTGGTCTCCCTCCACAGTTGTGTTACAAAGAAGTAAATTTGTTAGCAGCTCATCTGGGCTCTGTTTTACTGCTGATGTTTTGTCCCACCCTATGCATAGCTAAAGAATTAGTGCAGCCCAGACAGTGCATACCTGACTGGCAGTGCTTTGCTGTAGGCCTCCTCATAATAGACACTTGTGTTCAGTTTGTTTTTCCAGTGCACACCAGAATTATCTAATGGTTTCAGCTAGGTGGATGTCTACAAGGACTCAATAATTTGATCAGTGTTTCAAGCAGACGTTAAGCTGTGACAATGTGGGATCTGAATGGTTCTCTGGATGCTTATCTGTTTCTGTCATCTACAGAAACTGTATTATGTCAGTGGGTAGGCTCAGTAAAATGTCTATAATTCAGCAGTATGAATACAAATTTGTGTGTGTATGACTATGCCTTGAATCAAATGTGAAATCCAAGGAAATACTCTTCTAACATACAAATTTTCTGAATTGCTCTTGAAATGTTTCAATTTCTTCCCTCTAGGGACTTGTGTGACTTTGCCCATCTCCCACGCGCCAGTGAACACGGTCCAATATTCCCCCAGCTGAGGACAAAACAGTGCTGCCCTTTAGTTTTAAATTTGTCTGTATGTATGCTGCTGTGTGCAACTTATTTTGGTTTATCTATATCTGGGCTATTTTCCTCAACACCAGTTTTGGAAAAAATTTAAAATCCTGTGTGTTTAGTTTTCTAGAAATACCTTTTATCTTTAAATAAGTGATGACACAAACTCAAATTTAAACCGATTTAATGTCAGAATGCAAGAGAGTTCTGAGAAGACATTTTTCAACCCCTAGAGCTATTTTCTCAACCCCTTTAGCTATTTGCTCAAATAGCCCAAGGGAAGTGAAACAGTCCTAAGTCATTTAGTTTTGAGTAATCCGGAGAGACTGGTGGCTAGAGTTACAGTAACTGCAGTTAAAGCACTAAATAGTAGCAATCACTGTAGAATCGTACCTAGCAGCCTCTTGGAAATAATAATCCTAAAAAGCATACTGCAAATCTTTGCTCAGATTTAAAAAAAATAGACAAGAAAATGAAAAAGACATTTTTAGTCTCTTTGGCATAAAAAAGATTATTATTTATAATAGGCAAAGATAATCAGTATTCAGGGCCTAGAGAAATGAAGTCTCCATATACTTGAGATTTATAGTAGGAAGAAAAAGGAAATTTAGATTAATATTTTTGAATGAATTCTAGACATTAGAACAAACTCATGGGGGGGTGTAGTTAAACAAACAGTTCCCTCCTGTCCCCTAAGTCATAAAAAAAAGAGAGAATAATTATATATATATTTTTTTAAAAATCCAAAATAATAATATAATTTAGAAACTAAATATGTCACTGCTTACAAGAAATAATCAATGCACAGTTATCAAAACCAGGATGCATGCAACAAAATGTGTGGAATATACCTGGAATAATGTTAAAGATAGATGAGGAGATTCTGTCTCTATCCATCCCTAATTATTTACAGAATGTGTGAATGAAAAATAAAAAAAAAATTTGTTTGTTTTTTTCCCTGGCCCCATCTCCACTCTTTTGGACCTATCACGTACATTGGGGTAAATTTTTTATTGTCTCTGTTTCCATTAGACAATGTGAATTTGAGACAATAAGGCTGAAAATTAAATAAACTCTGATGAACTGAAGTAACTTTTGGATTTCTGTAGGTTTTGTCTTCAGACACCTGGTTTAAGATGCTTTTTTTCCTTCATTTCTATAAAAATACGTGTAAAAGTTTTTCCCTTAAAAAACCCCACATACTGAAAAAAAAGAAAAGCATAAAATTTATTTTGTAAGTGGACGCAATTTTTTTTTAGGTAAACATTCAAGGAGAGAACACTCTAGACAATATGATTTTGTAAGCTTGATAAAGTTGAGCCAGAAATTCATTAAGATAGTATTTACAATGGGTTTAGCATTTACTTTATCACCTTCAAAGTGATAAGTGATTTCCAATGTTGAAGTGATTTAATTCCGCATTTGTATTTTAGCATGTGCAATATATTTGACCTAAGATCTGTCATATCCAAGGAAATGTTTCTGACCTGGAAGAAGAAAAAAGTAGGCTTTTTCTGCAAAGAGAAAATTTAAAATAATAAAAGAAAGACAAAACAAAACAACAGCCAACAAAATTTGGTCTGTTTGGTGAGATAATATTCATGTCATAGGACTTGGCAAAGCTCTAAAAGACTATAAGAGAAATCCTGCTGTACCTGCAAGGAATGCACAGATATTAACTTCAGTGGGACCAAGATATTCCCTCCTACTAAGGGAATAACAAGTGGTCCAAGATTTTCATCACTTAAAGTAACATAATTTTAAGTCCAATATGTTTATTGCAAGCTATTTTATTACTTGTTTCTAAATAATTTTCTGATTATTGAAGAAAACCAAAACAGAAAAAAAATAAAAACAATGAAAAATCCCAATTTATTTTCAAGCCCTGACATCAGTACAGATTGACACAATGGACAACTTTACTATAAATTTAACATCCTTATAATGATACATAATTATATATATTACACGATGTAATAATAGAATTATGGAATGGTTTGCGTTGGAAGGCAACTTAAAGATCATCTACCTCCAAACTCCCTGCCATGGGCAGGGACACCTTCCATAAGACCAAGTTGCTCAAAGCCCCATCCAACCTGTCCCTGAGCACTTCCAGGGTTGGAACATCCACAGCTTCTTTGGGCAACTTGTTCCTATGCCTCACCACCCTCACAACAAAGAATTTCTTCCTAACATCTAATTTCTGTTTAAAGCCATTTCCCTTTGTCCTGTCATTACACACCCTTGTCAAAAGTCCATCTTCAGCTTTCTTGTGGGCCCTGTTTAGATACTGAAGGCTGCTATATGCTTCCTCCAGGTTGAACAGCCCAACTCTCTTAGCCCAACTGTCTCTTAGGACAGTTGCTCCATCCCTCTGACCATGTTTGTGGCCCTCCTCTGGACTTGCTTCAACAGGTTGATGCCCTTCTTTGTTGTATTCGACGTGGATGCAGCGCTCCAGGTGTGGTCTCTTCAGAGCAAAGTAGAAGGGCAGACTCACCACCCTTGCCCTGCTGACCTGTCTTGATGCGGCTCAGGATAAAGTTGGGTTTTTGGTCTGCAAGTCCTCATTGCTGGGATATCTTGAACTTCTTGCCAACCAATATTTCGAAGTCTTTTTCCTTAGAGATGCACTCAATCCATTCTTCTCCCAGCCTCCATTTCTGCTCGGGATTGCCCTGACATATATGTAGGACCATAAATCAATATTAATAAAACAGTGTCATTAGTGTGATATCCAAAACCATTTGTGTTAACCAAATAAAAATTCAATTCACATACGCAAATTAGCTTTAGTATCAATTTCCATTTTGTTGGATCCTCAAATTGCCACTTTGATAATAATCAGAAAGAGGTGATATTTTAAATTTCTGCATTTAAAACAAGATGCTCTAACAAACAGGTTATACTTTCATACACACACACAGACACATACACAAACATAATATTCCATTCCCAGAAGATGACAGGATTGATCTATGGAATAGCAAGAAATTTCTTAAAATAATTAATTATGCCTTTGTTTTACTCAGACTTTTTACCCAATATGAGTTATGAAAAACTTAACAAAAGAAAGGTACAAACAATTTAGTGGACTCGGTAGAGCAGATTCATTATTCTGAGAGCTTTCATGGCATAATGTTACAGTTACAAAATGTTTTTTGTTAAAATAATATTAATAATATTAATAAAGATGGTATATTTTTATATCAAACATATGAAAGAATATAGAATACCCTTAGATACATTTTTTTTTGCCAACTCAGATTTCAGGAAAGGTCTTTTTTTCCAAATCAGAGTGATTTCACCAGCCTCTTTAGTGTATTCTTCTTGTTTCAGTGTGCTCCAGTGTTATATTTTCCTGATTCACATTCTTACAGGTGCTTATTGCTTTAATAACCTTACCTTCCTGCTTCCCTCACTAATGTGCAGTGACAAAAGCTAATTAAATATTAAAACATTTGTCGTTGGACTTCTAGTAATATGTAAAATAAAGTTAAACTCTCAATAAAAGGATTGCAAATTCAAGAAATAAAATGACCTTTTCAACCTCCAAATTGCCGCACATTTTTAGATACTATATATA